>BLSH010387057.1:168649-200904 GCA_018402905.1 Glandirana rugosa | reverse complement strand
GAAGCCATATTGATCTACCTTTCATGGTTTTCCTCTGGATGAAGCATGTGGGGGATCAGGCCAAACACAAACGGTTCAGAAGATAAAGAAAAAGGGGCACCCTTCTCAGCTTTTGTTGGAGGTCACGTTAGTCTCATGCCCGTTCATTTAATGATTAATCTGAAATCTTTCCAGCCTCGATGCCTAGATACTCTCTGGACATGGCTTCCCCCTGCTGGCTCAACTCTGACCAATTAGAGGGAAAGACATGTAAGGGCCATCAATATAAGGGCTTAGAAGATACACAGCCAGCCTGAGGGGCTAATTAGCCGGTATCCAATTGTCTCCAACATGGCCTTTAAATTGAAAATGAGTAGGATTTTCATTTGAGGAGACATTACATATCCTGAGCTCTGACGTTGGAAGCTGCACTGCCAAGATGTAAAATAAATTGCAGATATAATTAGGAAACTTGTCTGTTTTTATCCATCTAAAGTGGGAAGGAGGCGAGCCAAGGAACCGGCGTCTAGGAGACAGTGACAGTCAGTGAGAAAATGGCTAAGAGCATGGATCCCCATGATGGAAAGTGCTTGAAGGTTCTTTGAGTTGTCTGTAGTAACCAGTCAGAATCTCCAGTTAATTTTTTTGGCAGCTTGGAGGAACACAAATCTTACGCAAGCCTCGAGAACAGGTGGTTAGCTTCAAAAATAAATCTGTGACAGACAAAGCCCCTCAAAGCAAGTTACAGCATTAAAGTCACTCGATCCACTGCTCATTGCTCATACTCCTAAGTTTGAGAGGGCACCACCTGGATCCTAGCTGGCTTATGTGTTTTTCGAGGGTAGTACCATCTTCTTCAGACCCAAAAAAGGGTTCGGCTCTGAGGAAGAGGGTACTACCCTCGAAACACGTAAGCCACCTAGGATCCAGGTGGCCTTTAAATTGAAAATGAGTAGGATTTTCATTTGAGGAGATATTACATATCCTGAGCTCTGACGTTGGAAGATGCACTGCCTAGAAGTTAAATAAATTGGAGATATAATTAGGAAACTTGTATGTTTTTATCTGTCTAAAGTGGGAAGGAGGTGAGCCAAGGAACCGGCTTCTAGGGACAGTGACAGTCAGTGAGAAAATGGCTAAGAGCATGGATCCCCATGATGGAAAGTGCTTGAAGGGGTCTTTGAGTTGTCTGTAGTAACCAGTCAGAATCTCCAGTTAATTTTTCTGGCAGCTTGGAGGAACACAAATCTTACGCAAGCCTCGAGAACAGGTGGTTAGCTTCAAAAATAAATCTGTGACAGACAAAGCCCATCAAAGCAAGTTGCAGCATTAAAGTCACTCGATCCACTGCTCATTGCTCATACTCCTAAGTTTGAGAGGGCACCACCTGGATCCTAGCTGGCTTATGTGTTTCGAGGGTAGTACCATCTTCTTCAGACCCAAAAAAGGGTTCGGCTCTGAGGAAGAGGGTACTACCCTCGAAACACGTAAGCCACCTAGGATCCAGGTGGCCTTTAAATTGAAAATGAGTAGGATTTTCATTTGAGGAGACATTACATATCTTGAGCTCTGACGTTGGAAGCTGCACTGCCAAGAAGTAAAATAAATTGGAGATATAATTAGGAAACTTGTATGTTTTTATCTGTCTAAAGTGGGAAGTAGGTGAGCCAAGAAACCAGCTTCTAGGGACAGTGACAGTCAGTGAGAAAATGGCTAAGAGCATGGATCCCCATGATGGAAAGTGCTTGAAGGGGTCTTTGAGTTGTCTGTAGTAACCAGTCAGAATCTCCAGTTAATTTTTTTGGCAGCTTGGAGGAACACAAATCTTACACAAGCCTCGAGAACAGGTGGTTAGCTTCAAAAATAAATCTGTGACAGACAAAGCCCATCAAAGCAAGTTACAGCATTAAAGTCACTCGATCCACTGCTCATTGCTCACACTCCTAAGTTTGAGAGGGCACCACCTGGATCCTAGCTGGCTTATGTGTTTTTCGAGAGTAGTACCATCTTCTTCAGACCCAAAAAAGGGTTCGGCTCTGAGGAAGAGGGTACTACCCTCGAAACACGTAAGCCACCTAGGATCCAGGTGGCCTTTAAATTGAAAATGAGTAGGATTTTCATTTGAGGAGACATTACATATCCTGAGCTCTGACGTTGGAAGCTGCACTGCCAAGAAGTAAAATAAATTGGAGATATAATTAGGAAACTTGTATGTTTTTATCTGTCTAAAGTAGGAAGTAGGTGAGCCAAGAAACCAGCTTCTAGGGACAATGACAGTCAGTGAGAA
The DNA here is from genome assembly GCA_018402905.1 of Glandirana rugosa. Classification (NCBI taxonomy): domain Eukaryota; kingdom Metazoa; phylum Chordata; class Amphibia; order Anura; family Ranidae; genus Glandirana; species Glandirana rugosa. The sequence goes on along the minus strand of BLSH010387057.1, from coordinate 198,638 downwards.
AATGGCGTTGTCTTTTGTAACCAATCAGAATCTACAGTTCATTTTTTTTGGCAGCTTGGAGGAACACAAATCTTATGCAAGCTTTGAGAACAGGTGATCATCTTCAAAAATAAATCTGTGAAGTCCATCAAAATAAGATACAGCATCAAAGTCGCTCGATCCAGTGCGCATGCTCCTAAGCTTGAGAGGACACCACCTGGATTCTAGCTGGCTTACATGTTTCGAGGGAAGTACCCTCTTCCTCAGAATCAAAAAAGGATTTGGACTAGGCTTAAGCTTCCTCTCTATCTTTTGTTTTGTTTTTTTCCTTCAAGCACTTTCCATTATGAGGATCCATTCTTCGTATCCTCCGCATCCACTTTCTCACTGACTGTCACTGTCCCTAGAAGGTGGTACGCTATTGGGGCATCCCCAGTCCTGAGAGGGCAGAAAAGCATGGTGCATTCATATTAACTGTCAAGAAGTGGACTATCATACTCAAGTTAAAGTCGTTTTTCGTTCAGAAATGGCCTGGCCTTTCAAATGGCAACACATAAGGACCCCCCTTCACATAAGGACCTCCCCAATGAAGACCAACTGCCACTTAGATTAAATGCCTTTTTGAGACTTTTCTCAAGAGGTATTTAATGCTTCGTATCTTCCACAGCCATTTTCTCACTGACTGTCACTGTCCCTAGAAGGTGGTACGCTATTGGGGCATCCCCAGTCCTGAGAGGGCAAAAAAGCATGGTGCGTTCATATTAACTGTCAAGAAGTGGACTATCATACTCAAGTTAAAGTCGTTTTTCGTTCAGAAATGGCCTTTCAAATGGCAACACATAAGGACCCCTCTTCACATAAGGGTCTCCCCAGTGAAGACCAACTGCCACTTAGATTAAATGCCTTTTTGAGACTTTTCTCAAGAGGCAGCATAACAGATTCCTTTAATAAATAGGCCAGATATTGCTTTGGTCATCCAAAATTACTTTATTTTACGTCAGATGAGTCATCTTTTGCTAATAAACCGACAGACTAAACCTTGGCAGACCAAAATGGCTTGGTGAATTGATTGCAGTCTGGACAAAATGGCTTCTTTCTTTTTTCTTCTTTCAACCGGTAGGCCAAAAAATGGTTATCAGTGCTTAGAGTAGTAACAGGGTGTTAAATCGCTGGGATAAATTGGAAGGTGTCAATTGTTTGGATAACATTTGTTCTACTAACCTACAAAATAAGATTTTTAATTCCATCTTCAAAAACTAGACCAGGAACCAGTTACCGAAGGCAGCACCTACACAAAGAAGCCGTAAGTACATTATATCCCTGATTACTCAACAATTACAGCTTCAATGCCTTCCCTCGGCGAGCTCTAGGTTGTTTTAGTTGTACATATATCAGAAAAATAAGAATCCGAAAGCGCTCTTCAATAAAAATATTTTAGGCCAAGCTGGAATTGAAGTCGGGAGTCTTCTATTTAGCAGCGTCTTCCTATATCGCTATTTTCCACAGCAGAAGCTGCACTTATCCTTCACGGTATCTCTTTAGCAGCCTGCAATCATATTTCATACTTAAAGCTCCTTTCGTCGACAGAAACCCTTTAGTATAATCTGAGCAAATTGCCTCCCCGATATTATTTCCCTTTTTTTTCAGGGTTACTTCGGTGGAAAGAATTAAGTGTAATTCCACCTCTGAATACATTTTTTGAGCATAAACCCAGCTTAACCGAAATACCATTTTCAACGTTATAATTGTTTCAATTTATAGACTTACTCATGCTTTCGGGTTTCACCACTGCTCCCTGCTCTGCCTAAACAATTTTTTTTATTGCTTATTCCTCAGATAGACTGCCTCTGAATAGCTCATATGGACAGTCCCACCAACCAGCCCGTTCAATGTGGTGACCAAATAACCAGAAAATTCACCTTCCTTCATCCTCCTTCTACCTGCTTGATCTTAACCAACAGCATGCATGCTTATCTAAAAGAAAATGCATATTGGAAGTTCGTGTAGTGACATGCCCACGAGGAGCCAGATATTTCTAAAAAGGCAGGAGCAGTGATAGATCATATTAGAAATGATGCCTTTACTATAATGGCCAGTATGATGCAGTGAGATTGAAGGTTGTGTGTGTAGAATTATGGAAACAGGGATTTAAAACTTAACAAAAGAATGCATATTGGAAGTTAATATAGTGACACGCCCACAAGGTGCCAGCAGGGCCGGCTCTACCACTAGGCGGAGGAGGCGGCCGCCTAGGGTGCACTGCCGCCTAGGGTGCCTGGCCACTGTTGATCTGTCGCTGGCTGCTCTGCATTGATTGATGTAGAAACTTACACTGTCTGACTGAGATAATGAGATTGTATTATCACCTGCCATTTGCAAATGTATATAGAAATAGTGACTGATCTGCCAAATACCCCCCCTCCACCCACCCCCGGTGAGGCTGTATTTGATGGGCACAGGTGAAGCTGTATTTGATGGGCACAGGTGAAGCTGTATTTGATGGGCACAGGTCAGGCTGTATTGATTGGTGCTGGTGAAGCTGTATTGATTGGCACTGGTGAAGCTGTATTTGCTGGCCACAGGTGAGGCTTTATTGATTGGCACTGGTGAAGCTGTATTTTATGGGCACAGGCGAGGCTGTATTGATTGGCGCTGGTGAAGCTGTATTTGATGGGAACAGGTGAGGCTGTATTGATTGGTGCTGGTGAAGCTGTATTTGATGGGCACAGGCGAGGCTCTATTGATTGGCATTGGTGAGGCTGTATTGATTGGCGCTGGTGAATCTGTATTTGATGGGCACAGTTGAGGCTGTATTGATTGGTACTGGTGAAGCAGTATTTTATGGGCACAGGCGAGGCTGTATTGATTGGCGCTGGTGAAGCTGTATTTGATGGGCACAGTTGAGGCTGTATTGATTGGCACTGGGGAAGCTGTATTTGATGGGAACAGGCGAGGCTGTATTGATTGGCGCTGGTGAAGCTGTATTTGATGGGCACAGTTAAGGCTGTATTGATTGGTACTGGTGAAGCAGTATTTTATGGGCACAGGTGAGGATCTATTGATTGGTACTGGTGAAGCAGTATTTTATGGGCACAGTTGAGGCTGTATTGATTGGTACTGGTGAAGCTGTATTTTATGGGCACAGGTGAGGCTGTATTGATTGGCGCTGGTGAAGCTGTATTTGATGGGCGCTGGTGAGGCTGCATTTTATTGGCCCTGATCAGGCTCAGCAGGGAAATGGGGGTGGAGTCAGGGGTGTAGCCGGGGGGGGGGGTGGGGAATGAGGTTTTGCCTAGAGTGTCAAAAATCCTTGCACCAGCCCTGGGTACCAGGCAAGGACAGTAATAGACCATATTAGAAATCATGCCTTTACTATACTGTAATGGTCAGTTAGGTGCAGTGAGATTGAAGGTTGTGGGTGTAGGATTATGGAAAGGGGGGGGGTTAAATCTTAACAAGGGAATGCATATTGGAAATTAACATAGTGACACGCCCAGGAGGAACCAGACAATTCAAAAAAGGCAAGGACAGCGATAGACCATATAAAACAATGATGTCTTTACAAATGATCAGTATGATGCAGTGAGATTGAAGGTTGTGGGTGGAGGATTAAGGAAATGCGCTCAGGATGTAGGGTCTGGTATGGGCACTCTGGCCAAATGCTGCCTCCATAAGTGCCCTGTATTTAATGTTCTATTCATGATTATAGAGCTGTGTTCATTTGTGCCTTTTAGAGTTCATCTTAGGCTTAGATTCTTGCTTGGCAAAAAAAAAATTATTTTGGAGCTTAAGTAACCCCAATGGCCTGCTTGGCTTGGCGTGAGAGTGCAGACTTACTAAGGGTTGGTTGAGGAGACACTAAGATAGGCTTTATAAGAGAGAAAGAGGTCAAGGTGGACATCACCAGTACAATGGTATGGCAATGGTGGATCCCAACCCTAAACCTAAGAACCTTTTATGTCTACATGTTATTAGGGTCTACTTTTGCTCTTTTTTGTCCCTGCGCAGCTCGATGGCACAAATTCCTTTCAGATACCAAGACTTCGAGGAATGTACATTGGCAGTCAGAAAAGTTCCTCAGGAAAAGGATGACCTGTTAGGAGTAGAGCGTGAGAAAAGGGAACCGCGTTGACTGTACAGCAGCCCGGACCAAACGTTTCCACTGCCCCTTCTCCTCGACCCCTGAGAGCTAGGCTGTGGGAACCGTCGCCTCTGGGGTTTGGGACGCTCTCAGAACTTCTTATTAAAACCCATTTTTGGGGGAAAAATATAAAATGAAACGGCAGAACGGACGCTGGAATGTAAAGATATTTTGGCTGAGTCCCAAGTTACTGCGCCGAGCATGTTTTAGACGAGAAGCTCAATTGGGAAGCCTTCTCAGAAAACATTTTGACACCATCAGATTAAGTACGGTCTGGATGAGGAAGGTTGTGGGGTCATGTGACAAATATTAATGATGCACAGATGGTAATGTAGCCTGAAAGAAAGCCTCTTATGAAGGAGAATTACAGACTACAACGTGCTATCTTCAAACAGTAAAAAATCCACAACATTGTTGACCAGACTTTCTCCACCTTTTTAACAAAGAGAACCCCTTGAAATAACTTTCTTTGCTCAGGGAACCCCTGATAATAAGTATAATATCTACAGCTTACAGGGCATAGGTATGAACAGTGCATTGTAGTAGATATAATAATGAATAAAAGGATAAGGAATGTGGCATACCACTGGTGGTCAGTGGGAAGAATACCCCTTACAGTGGTGATCAGTTGGAAAAATGTTCCTTATATTGGTGGTCAGCCGGAAGAATGCTCCTTACATTGGTGGTCAGAATGTTCCTCACATTGGTGGTTAGTTGGAAAAATGTTCCTTACATTGGTGGTCACCCATAAGAATGCTCCTTACATTGGTGGTCAGAATGTTATTTACATTGGTGGTTAGTTGGAAGAATAACCCTTACATTGGGGATCAGTTGGAAAAATGTTCCTTATATTGGTGGTCAGCCGGAAGAATGCTTCTTACATTGGTGGTCTGAATGTTCCTTATATTGGTAGTTAGTTGTAAAAATGTTCCTTATATTGGTGGTCAGAATGTTCCCTATATTGGTGGTTAGGGGGAAGAATGCTCCTTACACTAATGGTCAGTGGGAAGAATACCCCTTACATTGGTGATCAGTGGAAAAATGTTCCTTATATTGGTGGTCAGCCGGAAGAATGCTCCTTACATTGGTAGTCAGAATGTTCCTTACATTGGTGGATAGTTGGAAGAATACCCCCTACATTGGTGATCAGTTGGAAAAATGTTCCTTACATTGGTGGTCACCCATAAGAATGCTCCTTACATTGGTGGTCAGAATGTTCCTTACATTGGTGGTTAGTTGGAAGAATAACCCTTATATTGGGGATCAGTTGGAAAAATGTTCCTTATATTGGTGGTCAGCCGGAAGAATGCAACTTATATTGGTGGTCAGAATGTTCCTTACATTGGTGGTTAGTTAGAAAAATGTTCCTTACACTGGTGGTCAGAATGTTCCTTACATTGGTGGTTAGGGGGAAGAATGCTCCTTACACTGATGGTCAGTGGGAAGAATACCCCTTATATTGGTGATCAGTTGGAAACATATTTCTTATATTGGTGGTCAGCCGGAAGAATGCTCCTTACATTGGTGGTCAGAATGTTCCTTACATTGGGGGTTGGACAAATACACCGTACATTGGTGATCAGTTGGAAAAATGTTCCTCATATTGGTGGTCAGCCGGAAGAATGCAACCTACTTTGGTGGTCAGAATGCTCCTTACATTGGCAGTTAGTTGGAAAAATGTTCCTTTATATTGGCGGTCACCCAGAAGAATGTTCCTTATATTGGTGGTTAGTTGGAAGAATAACCCTTACATTGGTGATCAGTTGGAAAAATGTTTCTTATATTGGTGGTCACCAGGAAGAATGCAACTTACATTGGTGGTCACAATGTTCCTTACATTGGTGGTTAGTTGGAAAAATGTTCCTTACATTGGTGGTCAGAATGTTCCTTACATTGGGGGTTGGACAAATACACCTTACATTGGCGATCAGTTGGAAAAATGTTCCTTATATTGGTGGTCAGCTGGAAGAATGCAACCTACTTTGGTGGTCAGAATGCTCCTTACATTGGCAGTTGGTTGGAAAAATGTTCCTTTATATTGGCGGTCACCCAGAAGAATGTTCCTTATATTGGTGGTTAGTTGGAAGAATAACCCTTACATTGGTGATCAGTTGGAAAAATGTTCCTTATATTGGTGGTCACCCGGAAGAATGCAACTTACATTGGTGGTCACAATGTTCCTTACATTGGTGGTTAGTTGGATAAATGTTCCTTACATTGGGGATCACCCAGAAGAATGCTCCTTACATTGGTGATCACCCAGAAGAATGCTCCTTACATTGGTGATCAGTGGGAAGAATGTCCCTTACATTGGTGGTCAGTGGGAAGAATGCTCCTTACATTGGTGATCAGTGGGAAGAATGTCCCTTACATTGGTGATCATTGGGAAGAATGCTCCTTACATTGGTGATCAGTGTGAAGAATGCTCCTTACATTGGTGATCAGTGGGAAGAATGCTCCTTACATTGGTGATCAGTGAGAAGAATGCTCCTTACATTGGAGGTCAGTGGGAAGAATGTTCCTTACATTGGCGATCAGTGGGAAGAATGCCCCTTACATTGGTGATCAGTGAGAAGAATGTTCCTTACATTGGTGGTCAGTGTGAAGAATGCTCCTTACATTGGTGATCAGTGGGAAGAATGTTCCTTACATTGGTGATCAGTGGGAAGAATGCTCCTTACATTGGTGGTCAGTGGGAAGAATGCTCCTTACATTGGTGATCAGTGGGAAGAATGCTCCTTACATTGGTGATCAGTGAGAAGAATGCTCCTTACATTGGTGGTCAGTGATGTGGAAAAAATGACTTTTGAATTGGCATTGACATATTAAAGCTTTTATTAGATTTTAGTGATTGGACTTGGTCTACTTTAAGCCTTAAAACTCTCGAAAGCTGCACACTCCCTTATCAGTGGCAAAAGTATGCTGCACAAAATCCCTACAGCGATCAGTGCCAATAGCAAATGGTTTGAAGAATCGTTGATATGTTTATTTTTGGGGTCAGATCTTGGCCAAAGAAAACACCTACAATGACTAACAAGGTCAACCCTATAAAGACTTTGGTAAAAGATTTTTTTCCTAACTATGGCTCAGTCTATGTTGTACGCATCAGGTTAAAAAAGAAAAAAACATCCTCGTTAATAGCTGGAAGAAGTGGAAGTTGCATCATCCTGGTCGATTTAAAAATGTTCAGGTCCTTAAAGCATCAGACAACATCCAGTGGAATGAACCTATAAACATCTCTTGCTGTTTGCTGGAGAGAACCTTGAGATGGAGTCTGGAATGTCAATGGGGCCCTACAATGACTTTGATAAGGGGTCTCTTTCCTGTACAGTAGGGCCCCCACTGACACTGTACATACCATGTTGTTTTTACAACGTTGAGGCTAATAACTTACAGATGTTAACGGCACGTGCATCATCCCTTGCTACTGTTCGGCTACAAAAAGAAAAAATGTTGACCCGTTAAAGCACATTCCTTCTTGGTGATAGACTTTTTCCTGTAGCTACAGGTACAGTAGTGGTTGATTATCGCCCCACCTCAGCCCCAGCTTAAATGCCCATGTTTGATTGCATCAGTGTGATTTGCATATCATTACCCAGCACCCCACTCACCAGCAGTTGGCGACGTGACAGGCTATCATTAAGCCCATCAGGTACTTTTTCCGTCAGCTGAAGGTTGCTGCGGCAAGTCAAAGCCTGCACCCCAGCATTTGCTCTCCCTACGTTGCTTGAGCGCAGAAGAGTATAAAATGCCTGTGACAAGCAACGTGGGATAAAGAACCGCGTACGACACCGCTCGCAGGTAATGAAATCCAGCGAGGCAGCCAAGCAGAACATGCCTCAGATTTGTACCGTAATGGAGAACTTGTCTGAGTGAGATGCTCTGTAGGGCTTCCCCGTCAACTTAATTTTAGACTCTGCGGAGGAGGAGGAGGAGGGAGCTAGCGGGGACAATGGCACTCGTGCCTTGCTCATAATGGGCAAATCAAATTATTTATTTAAAGGTTATGTCTGGGCAAAATGTAAAAAATATATATTCAGACCATCTCTGCAATACAAACACATTTCTCCATGTTTTATCTCCTCAGAAATGCAGCAAGTACAGAAAAATATAGTTGATTAAGGATGAGCAGAACCGGCTTCGGTTTGGTGAACAATCCAAAGCTAGGCAAATTATATACTAGCAATGGATGGCACTGGGCAGCCCACACAGTGTCATTAGTTGCTTACATATAGGCGGGTACCCCATAAGCAGGGGAGGGCTAGCAGCCTTAGGCCTGGGGGGGCAAGTCCAGTCAAGTGGCCTATTGAGCCATCGAATCAGCTCACCATCCATGCCCACCTGGTTTTAGAATGGATATTGATGTTATGAAGCAAGACAAATATGATACAATGTGGTAACATAATTTAATGTTAATAGCAACAAAAGAGGTTTAACAAAAATAATGCATCAATGCAGCTCATCAGTGCCCACCAATGCAGCCTCATCAGTGCCTATCAGCTTAGCCTCATTAGTGCCCATCAATGCAGCCTCACCAATGCCCATCAATGCAGCCTCACCAGTGCCCATCAATGCAGCCTCACCAGTGCCCATCAATGCAGCCTCACCAGTGCCCATCAGCACAGCCGGCCCTGGGTGCCCCCCCATTTGCCTGCAGTTAGTTGGTGGCTGTGCCCCTGGTCACTGCATCCTACTTCCACAAGAAGAAAAAAGTGTGAGCAGGCAGCGGCCATCGGCCATTTTGAATGTAAGTTAGGGTGGCCTGGGGGGCAATTGCCACCCTGCCCCCTGGCCCAGCCCTCCCCTGCCCATAAGAACCAATGATCTGTGTACCCACCTACATCTTAGCAACCAATGAGGCTGTGTGGGCTGCCCAGCATCATTGTTGTGAGAATACGGGCAGCCCGGTTTTGGATTGACCCAGGCCAGTTCAGCTCATTCTTATTGATGAGCTGCCAAAAACCTATTGAGCTCCTAATTTCCTGTAGAAATCTGACAACGCTGCCTGCGCCTCACTGAGATCCCAAGCAGTGCTGTCAGCCCTGCCCACTTATCCCCTGCTAGACTACAGATCACCCCCTTATGTTATGAAGATAAAGAAAGGGCTACAAAAAGAAAACTTTTTTTGGCATTAGATATACTTTGAAAAAGACATATTAAAAAAAAAATAACAAAGAAATAATGAAAAGAGCTTTCCTAACCTTCGGGAGCCCATTGTACCATTAAAAACCACCCAAAAACACCTCAAATTCCCATTGATTGCAATGCATTTTGCCAAAATGTCCCCATTTTTGCCCAAATCTTGGCAAAGCGAAAACTCAATTTCACTTATACCTTGAATTCCTGATCTTCCTCTCCACCTTTATTATCAGTTTATCCAAGAAAAATGGAAAATTGTATGACATACTTACCATAATTTGGTGGGGGTTAAAGTGTAGCACTTATTTTGACTTATGCCCCGTACACACGGTTCGACGATCGCACGTACGACCGTGTTGAATCGTATGTTGGCTGTTGTATGTAGCATACTGACTGCACTACACGATCGTACGGCCGGGGAAAGAACGTTCAGGTGCATGTAATTAGCATCCGGCCGTTCCTGACTTTGGAGCATGCGTGTTTTGCACAATACAACTTGTTGTACCAACTGCTCTGTACACACGATACAACGGTCGTATAAGAGCTTGTTGGTACAACCAAGTTTTCTAGTCTGCTCATACAACTCCCTTGGACGACCGTTGTATGTTCGACTGTTCAAATCGCGCATACGAACGATCGATGTTGCATACAACGGTCGTGAGTTTGACCTGTTGTATGCGATCGTCGAACCGTGTGTACGGGTCTTAAGGTTAATATACCACAACCCTAAGTAATGTAATAAGGTGATGTGAGAAAAAAAGTTTGTGTGTATGTAACAAGTGTATATAGGGTACAAATAAACCTATAAAACAAGAATGTAAAACTGAATATATATATATATATATGTACTTCCAGAGAGAGGAGGTGGACCTTAAGGTTCGATATCTAATGAAAAATTGCAATAATGGTATAGGAGAAATATACTGTATATTGCCAATTTAGACTGCAAAAAGTTCTATGGTAAAAGTTCATAAAAGTTCACAGGGTGACATGGGGAATCCTTTAGGTGTAGGGTTGTAGCCTCTATGGATCACCGAAAAGGGTATGAAACACCACCACCAGAAAAAAATGAAGGCTTACCAGATTGCCAACAGAGATACGCCTCGGATAGATCAACCATAGGGACCTCTCCAAAGGTAGATGAACACGACTCTATTCCTGTGTTGGTGCCACAAAATAGGTAAGCATGCTCCTGGTATAACCTTTTGCGGAATAACCCAAAGCAGTGATCTCCACTGTCTTTTCTCTCTAGGTTTTCTCACACGGAATCCAAAAAGGGTAGAGAAAACCTGGCATAGTGTGAATCCATTTAAAATTGGTTTATTAAAAAGGAAAATATTGCACTTACATCCAATCTGTAAACAACGAGCTCGTCTGGAAATCACTAAAATTTCAATCAAATACAGCGCAATAGCATGGGGTCACCCGACATGTTTCATCCTCATGGACATCACCTGAGGTTCAGCTTACCATAATTTTCCTTTCCTGGCACCAATATATGGCAACATACAGTATATATGGTAGTATACTGCCATGTTGGTGCCAGGAAAAGAGAAAATGTACTAAATACTTACCGTATTTTTCCTTTACTGGCACCTAACCATGGTAGCAAACTACCACATGTATGCTGCCATTTTGGCACCAGGAAAACGTCTCAGATGGCACATAAAGTTTACTGTAATTCGACGGAGGCCACACACGCTTCCTCCTCCCAATCCCAAAACAGCTTCTATTTACTGATGCAGTTGACCCTGCAGTCAACTGACTTACGAAACTCAAGAAAAAAGCTATTATAAGCCAATAATCAAACATTATCCAATTTTTTAGACCAATTTTGCACCGATGGGGTTTCTGCTTTAAATTCCCTCGAGAGTCAAAGATGTCACCAGATCAAATGTGACTGTCTCCCTGGAGAAATGGGTTTATTAATTGTAAAGGAAGCAGTCAATTTCTCGGTTGATTTGGAAGGGAAACGGGCATATCAGCTGGTGAATTAGTAAATTAAATGGGATGGATTCCATTTATCAGCCCGTTGGAAAGCACATCGGCATATCGCTTGTTGGGTGAAGGTAAATGAAGTCATTTTGGATATGACATTTGTCTCAGGAAATTGAAATATAAGGGAGACCAATTGGTTTGGTAAAAACGGCAAGTTTGTAGCAGGAATAGTCCACCCAAATCTGTTACTTCCCTTTCAGTGGTTGTGGAAGTTGCTTGTATGTGCTCCAGTGTTTTCCTAATACAGAAACCCATCAGAATGTTGGTTAATTAAACCAGCAACTTGGCTACGCTAGATTGGTCTTTCTCAACCAGGGTTCTGTGGACGGCTATGGGTTCCTTGAGCTTAGGCTGGTTGACCTGCTACTTCAGCCTATCTCAACTTTTTCAACACCGAGGAACCCTTGAAATAATTCTCCGGTCTCGGGAAACCCCTGCTAAAAATTAAAAATCTACAACTCATGATACATTAGTGTGATGGTCATTGGGAAGAATGCTCCTTACACTTTTGGTCAATGGGAAGAACGCTCCTTACACTTGTGGTCACTGGGAAGAACGCTCCTTACACTTGTGGTCATTGGGAAGAATTACCCCCTTACAGATAGCTAAAAAGATCAATGGTGTCATTGGGAATTTATCTGAGAGGTAGAAATTGACCATTGCTCAAGGAACCCCTAGCAACCTCTGGAGGAACCCTAGGGTTCCATGGAACCCTGGTAGAGAAACCCTGTGCTACTTGATGGTGCCTGCCTATTTCCTGGGCCAATGCCACTTGGCAAAACCAACAGATTTATTCAGCTGTCTGTAAAAGTGGTATTCTTCCTACTGACCACCAAAATTGGAACCATTTTTTCCTATTGACTTCCGATAAATTGTTTTCAGAAAGAATTCTTCGAGACCTGAAAAATTATTTTAGGGGTTCCTCCTCTGGGGTGAGAAGGTTGAAAAACGTGTGCCTTGGATTATGTCAACCATAAACTGTACTCTTCACAACACTCAAAAGAATTTTGTATAAAACGTGGGATCCGTTATATTTCTTTGGACCAACGAGGCTCAGGAGGAATAACTTTGCTTTTGTCTTTCTCCCTCTCGTTACTTTCTTTGAGAGGACCAGGGCTGGTCGTGACAGGGCTGGGCATGGCTCATTGTTGCAACGTATTCTCTATGTAAGCCTTTTTGGCTTTCAATTTTGTTGCCACAATAAATCTAATGTGATGAATATTATTATTATTATTATTTCAGATACTTATATAGCACTGCCAATTTGCAGAGAGCGTTACATATATATTGTACATTCACATCAGTCCCTGCGCTCAAGGAGCTTACAATCTAAGGTCTGTAACTCACATTCATATATATACTAGGGACAATTTAGACAGAAGCCAATTAACCTACCAGCATGTCTTTGGAGTGTGGGTTGGATATATATTGGATATATTGATTGAATATATACAGTATTGGATATACTGAATATATATACTATATATTGGATAAGTTGATTGGATATATATGGTATTGGAAATATTGATTGGATATATACAGTATTAGATATATTGATTGGATATATACAGTATTGGATATGTTGATTGGATGTATACGGTATTGGATATATTGATTGGATAGATACGGTATTGGAAATATTGCTTGGATATATATTGGATAAGTTGATTGGATATATACGGTATTGGAAATATTGATTGGATATATACAGTATTAGATATATTGATTGGATATATACAGTATTGGATATATTGATTGGATAGATACGGTATTGGAAATATTGCTTGGATATGCACGGTATTGGATATATTGATTGGATATATATTGGGTAAGTTGATTGGATATATACGGTATTGGAAATATTGATTGGATATATGCGGTATTAGATATATTGATTGAATATATACAGTATTGGATATGTTGATTGGATGTATACGGTATTGGATATATCAATTGGAGATATATTGGATATATTGATTGGATGTATATTGGATAAGTTGATTGGATATATAGGGTATCGTATATATTGATTGGATGTATATTGGATAAGTTGATTGGATATATACAGGATTGTATATATTGATCGCATATATATTGAATTTATACAGTATTGGGTATATTGGTTGGATATATATTGGATATGTTGATTAGCTATATACGGTATTGGATATATATTAAATATATTGATTGAATATATACAGTATTGGATATATTGATTGAATGTATATTGGATAAGTTGATTGGATATATACGGTATTGTATATATTGATCGCATATATATTGAATATATTAATTGAATAAATACAGTATTGGGTGTATTTATTGGATGTATATTGGATATGTTGATTGGATATATATGGTATTAGATATATATCGACTGGATATATATTGGATATATTGATTGAATATATACAGTATTAGATATATTGATTGGATATATATTAGATACGTTGATTGGATATATACGGTATTGGAAATATTGATTGGATATATATAGTATTGGATATATTGATTGGATATATATTGGATAAGTTGATTGGATATATACGATATTGGAAATATTGATTGGATATATACAGTATTGGATATATATTGGATATGTCGATTGGATATGTACGGTATTGTATATATCGATTGGATATATTTTGGATATATTGATTGAATATAAACAGTGTTGGATATATTGATTGGATATACATGTTATTGAATATGATGATTGGACATATACAGGTCCTCATAGTACATAATTGTTACATCTAAAGAAGACTGTACAATCACATTTTAATGCATGTGGCCAACCTGACTAGTGTGTGTATGACTGTGAAAAGGACATTAGATTGCAAGCTCCTTCGGTGACAAAGACTAATACGAATGGGTTGGTGTTCTGCAGAATAGACATCAGAGATGTAGGAACCAGTGAATTCAAACCAATAATGCATAAATAATGGGTATACATATTTTGTAGTTATTATTAAGGTTCAACTCCATCCAAAACTACTACTCCCGTAAAAAGACAGCAGCTGTGACCCCATTATTGTGGGCAGGAAGGCCTCATCGTTGGGGTCCCTAGGAGTTTCAGTCTGAGGTGCGACTTGCCTTTAATTGTGTCCAACCACCATAATATTTTAGGGGGAAACCGGCCTTTTTCTATACCGAGAACCTATTGAACCCTCAGGCTCCCCGCAGCATGTGCTTCTTCACAGCCTTTAACGGGATACACTGACACGGTGTAATTGGAGCCCTCCATGCAGCTGTTTGCGCGGAAGGTCAATCGCACACTCGCGTTTATTTATATACATGGTGTGTAAAAGCGATAAACCGCTCTGCTGTCATAACACACACACGGGGAAGACGTGACTGCTTTCCGAGGTGAGTGGTCTGAAACGCCATGTTTGTTTTGACGGGGGGCGGATTGTGGGAAAGAGGTGGCAACTTTCGAGGGGGTCATGTGACTGCACCGCGCAAGCTTGGTGTTTCCAAAAATGGAATTATGGGTTAGCACGCAGAGCTGGCACTCCATGATGCTTTTGCAGATTTATCGTTGTTTACTGTAGTTACAGTACATAGTTGGTAAGGTTGAATAAAGACACCAGCTCATCTAGTTGGGTCATGTGCCTCCATAGCAGAACTAGGGCTGTGACAACTCTCTCCATTATCGATGGTCGATATCAGTTCCATAGCCGTCCGCAGGTGGCCAGACCCTCACACGTAACCCCTTTCAGAATAAGCAGCTGCTTTTCCATGAAACTCATGTGACCTAAATAGCCGGCGCCTCACTGCGCCTATCCAATTAATGACAGCCGCCGAGACGTTTTCCCGAACCGTAAGACGCCACTCTGCCATCTCCTAGCAAATTTCGGAAAGGACAATTTTCGCCTCAATTTAGGCCTAGGAAATGGCCTCAAATTAGCTTCCCCGGGAGGGGTGGAATCTGCTGTAGACTTCATTTAGTCTGCATTTACTTCCATCTGGCAGGAGATAATTGGGAGTTATTTTCCACACTCCCGTGCTGACTTATTACTACCAGCGTGTCTCAGGTTCCACGTGCTGAGCCAGTCGCGGTGGGAGGATATTGCAGACCCGGGCCCCGCGGTTTCTCTCCTGGTGACATCCGACGCTTCTAATTCTTCGAGCCGGGGCATAAATGGTGCACGGTTAAAAGTGGCCCAAGGCCGGCTTCTTTCTTTTTTCTCCATAAATACGAGAGAGCTTCTAGAGTGCCACGCCACTCACACTTTCATTGTGGTATCAGTGCCATCATTACCGCTCAATTGGAGCCCCTAAGTGGCGTTAGGAGGCAAGAAAAAGGGAATGTACGCCGTGTTATGTAATCTTCTTTTCTGCAACTAAAGGCGCCTTGGGAAAACGCTGATATTAAATATTGAGCGTGCGGTATATTTATTGGGTTTTCTGCATTAAGCGGATGTCGTTTCCTAAAATTTTCTGCAGTTGTAGGGGGGGGACATTGGTCATTTTGTGATAACTCCTAAGTTAATGCGCAGAGCATTCTCCTACAGCATGTTACATTGTCACATACATTTTGATCCATTCTGCAGATTATTCCATCACTGACCTCTCATGATCAGCAGAACATTGCTCTGTCTTAGCCATCCCCCGACAGATACATATTGATACCCTGTGCAGATTATTCCATCTCTGACTTTCTACAGATCTGCAGAACATTGCTCTGTCTCACACAACCCCCAACAGATATATATTGATATAATCTGCAGAGTTAACCCCATCTCTACCCCAGCAGGTCTACCCTATACATCAGGGATATGCAATTAGTGGACCTCCAGCTGTTGCAGAACTACAAGTCCCATGAGGCATAGCAAGACTCTGACAGCCACAAGCATGACATCCAGAGGCAGAGGCATGATGGAACTTATAGTTTTGCAACAGCTGGCGGTCCGCTAACTGCTTATCTCTGCTATACATCTTTTGAGATATATACAGTCAGGTCCATAAATATTGGGACATCGACACAATTCTAATGTTTTTGGCTCTGTACACCACCACAATGGATTTGAAATAAAATGAGCAAGATGTACTTTAACTGCAAACTTTCAGCTTTAATTTGAAGGTATTTACATCCAAATCTGGTGAACGGTGTTGGAATTACAACAGTTTGTATATGTGCCTCCCACTTTTTAAGGGACCAAAAGTAATGGAACAGATTAACAATATGTACATATAATTTTAATATGTTATTATCATTATTTTTTTTTTGCATACTGTATATTTTATAAAATATTCCATCAATAACCTATGCAGAACATCCCATCTAATCCCTGACAGGTACATATTCATACATATTGATATATGCTGCAGATTATTCCATCACTGAGCTCTTTTAAAATCTTCAGATTGTTGCTATCCCTATGACAAATATATAATGATATAATCTGCAGATTATTACACTTTTAAGCCCTTACAAACTTCTATCTCATCTATCTTTTGATATACAGGTATATTGATAAATTGTATTTATTATCCCATCATCAAATACTCCAGAGACCTTCTGAACTTTACTCAGTCTCATTACTGATTTCTACTAGAGATCTGCAGAAGATTGCTCCATCTTGTGGTGGTGGTCAGTGGGAAGAATGTCCCTTACATTGAGGGTCAGTGGAAAAAATACTCCTATATTGGTGGTCAGTGGGAAGAATGCTCCTTACATTGGTGATCAGTGGGAAGAATGCTCCTTACATTGGTGATCAGTGAGAAGAATGTCCCTTACATTGGTGATCAGTGGGAAGAATGCTCCTTACATTGGTGATCAGTGGGAAGAATGTCCCTTACATTGGTGATCAGTGGGAAGAATGCTCCTTACATTGGTGATCAGTGGGAAGAATGCTCCTTACATTGGTGATCAGTGGGAAGAATATCCCTTACATTGGTGATCAGTGGGAAGAATGTCCCTTACATTGCTGGTCAGTGGGAAGAATATCCCTTACATTGGTATTCAATGGGAAGAATGTTTCTTACATTGGCGGTCAGTGGGAAGAATGCCCACTACATTGGTGGTCAGTGGTTTGAATGTTCCTTACATTGGTGGCCAGTTAGAAGAATGTCCCTTACATTGGTCATCAATGGGAAGAATGTTCCTTACATTGGCGGTCAGTGGGAAGAATGTCACCTTACATTGGTGGTCAATGGGAATAATGTTCCTTACATTGATGGTCAGTGGTAAGAATGCTCCTTACATTGGTGGCCAATGGGAAGAATGCTCTTTACATTGGTGATCATTGGGAAGAATATCCCTTACATTGGTGATCAATGGTTAGAATGTCCCTTACATTGGTGATCAGTGGGAAGAATGTTCCTTTCATTGGTGGTCAGTGGGGAAAATGTCCCTTACACTGGCGATCAATGGGATGAATGCCTTCCTTACATTGGTGGTCAATGGGAAGAATGTCCCTTATCTTGGCGGTCATTTGGAATAACGTCCCTTACATTAGTGGTTAGTGAGAAAAATGTCCCTTACATCGGTGGTCAGTGGGAAGAATATCCCTAACGTTGGTGGTCAGTGAGAAGAATGTCTCTTACATTAGTGGTCAGTGGGAAGAATGCTCCTTACATTGGTGATCAGTGGGAAGAATGCTCCTTACATTGTTGGTCAGTGGGAAGAATGCTCCTTACATTAGTGATCAGTGGGAAGAATGTTCCTTACATTGCTGGTCAGTGGGAAGAATGCTCCTTACATTGGTGGTCAGTGGGAAGAATGTCCCTTACATTGGTGATCAGTGGGAAGAATGCTCCTTACATTGCTGGTCAGTGGGGAAAATGTTCCTTACATTGGTGATCAGTGGGAAGAATGCCCCTTACATTGCTGGTCAGTGGGAAGAATGCTCCTTATATTGGTGGTCAGTGGGAAGAATGTCCTTTACATTGGTGGTCAGTGGAAAGAATGTTCCTTACATTGGTGATCAGTGGGAAGAATGTCCCTTATATTGGTGGCCAGTGGGAAGAATGCCCACTACATTGGTGGTCAGTGGTTTGAATGTTCCTTACATTGGTGGCCAGTTGGAAGAATGTCCCTTACATTGGTCATCAATGGGAAGAATGTTCCTTACATTGGCGGTCAGTGGGAAGAATGTCACCTTACATTGGTGGTCAATGGGAATAATGTTCCTTACATTGATGGTCAGTGGTAAGAATGCTCCTTACATTGGTGGCCAATGGGAAGAATGCTCTTTACATTAGTGATCATTGGGAAGAATGTCCCTTACATTGGTGATCAATGGGTAGAATGTCCCTTACATTGGTAATCAGTGGGAAGAATGTTCCTTTCATTGGTGGTCAGTGGGGAAAATGTCCCTTACACTGGCGATCAATGGGATGAATGCCTTCCTTACATTGGTGGCCAATGGGAAGAATGTCCCTTATCTTGGCGGTCATTTGGAATAACGTCCCTTACATTAGTGGTTAGTGAGAAAAATGTCCCTTACATCGGTGGTCAGTGGGAAGAATATCCCTAACGTTGGTGGTCAGTGAGAAGAATGTCTCTTACATTAGTGGTCAGTGGGAAGAAGGTCCCTTACATTGGTGGTCAGTGAGAAGAATGTCTCTTACATTGGTGGAAAGGGGGAAGAATGTCCCTTAAGTTGGTGGTCAGTGAGACGAATGTCTCTTACATTGGTGGTAAGTGGGAAGAATGTCCCTTACATTGATGGTCAGTGGGAAGAATGCTCTTTACATTGGCTGCCAGTATGAAGAATGTCTCCCTTAAAGACAGCTACATAGATCATTGGTGTCATGTTGTTGGCTTTGCCAAGTGGCATTGGCTCTGGAACTATGCAGACACCATCAGGTGAGAGGTCAATCAGCCACAGTTCAAGGAACCTCTAGTAACCTCTTGAGGAACCCTAGGTTTCCATAGGACCCTGCATGCTGTTCAGGCTTCTGAAGTATCCTCTCCATTCCACTAAACATTTTTCAAAACTTTATGTTGCCATGGGGGGGGCGGCTAAGGGTGCTGCTACAGCTGTCCACACTCCTTTCTTGCCGGACAGGATAGACCTTCAACCTGACTAGCTATGCAACTATATAAAAACACTGGTTTGATTTTCTGATGAGCAGACCCTTCAAGAACCTGAATCGGGAAATGAGAATTAGACAACTTAGATGTATGAATTACAAACTAGAATCTTTCCCTCCCTTTGCATCCCATCGACCACGAAGGTGCGGCCGCTCATTAATTGCAGAACTGTTTTCTCTCCGCTTTGTATCCCTCGCTACAGGCGCTGAAATGACAACGGAAAAGACATGCATAATTAAACGTTCGAAACAACAAGTCGTGTTTCTTTATGTCTGCAAATGGAATAACTGCCAGTTGTCACACTGGAAGTCTCCAAGGCGGCTGTTGTTTCCTGTTTATACTGAAAGATCCGCGTGCAAGAGAGAGATGGCCGGTCGGCTTAGGCGCTGGAGAGCTAGCAGATAATGTTTTGGCTGTAATGGCAATAAATATATTTTACATGGAGCAGGCTGTCTGGACGCGATATCAGATTAGATCAACATTCGTATTAATCACACCGCGCATTTCCGAGCATCGCGGTTCAAGAGGTTCATCGCATTAAATGTCTATGGAGGCAAAATTATGCCGTGTGAAATTAAAACAGACATGAGTTTTTCATTGGGAGATAAACGATGTCGCTGTGTAGAGACACGGCCGGGCCTTGAGGCACTGAAGGGCTTTCACGAGACTTTATCGCTACCGGAAATGTTAGAGATGACACTCCGGCTTTGTAGTTATTGGTGAACCACCTCTATCGTTAGGCCAATTTTCTTACGCAATTTTATGAAGATATTATACCAGTCATGGTAGTTTTTAGATGAGGTCAGTGGTCAACAGGTGAAAATGCTGCTCAGAAATCCCAAACAGTGTTGTCAGGCCTTCCCAATTCTCCCCTACTGGACTACAGACCACTTATGGTGTGGAGATAAAGAGAGAGAGCTGTTTTGTTGTCCAGCAGGAGAGAACTAGGCTGACAACAAGCGGCTGTTGGGGGTATATTTTTTGAGAGGGGCAGCAACCATTGGTTGGTCGGGTGACCCGCTGGTCCACCCCCCTCCGTCAGTCGGTCACCAGCCCCACACTTACCTCATCTATCGGGCTTTCCCCTGCGTCTCCTCCTCGGCATCACAGCAGCTTCCTCCGTGTATCTCCTCCCTCCTCCTCATAAGGGGCCAGTAGGATCGCTTTTCCTTTCTGGCAATCAGGTGACAGGTCTCAGGACCCGTTTCCTTATTGGCCGGGAGGAGAATCAGAAAGACAATAGCGAATATTCATTCGCTATTGTCACACAACTGGGTGGGTTTGGAGTGTAATGCTCTGCACCCTGAGCCCACCCTTTTTTGAAGCCTATTAGAGTCCCTGGCTCTAATCATGTGCTTCAAAAAGAAAACCCCATTGGAATCCATGCGTCCAGCGCCCCACATGTAGATTAGGGGGCCGGTCGAATGGATAGGGGGGCAGCCGCCCTGCATTATGGGCCGCCACTGCTGACAACACTCCTGGGGGATTTCATTGCAGCAGAGGAAATGTTGTCAATGACCAACAGGAAGTTTTGAGCTCACTGGGTTTTTCTGTCAGGATCAAGTAGTATATTTCTGCATTTGCAGCCTTTTTAAGGAGACAAAACATTTTTTTTTGCCCAGACATACACTTTGCAGTCAATTTGTTAAAAACTTGCCTTAAGTATTTGTACAGACATCGCGTATAATCACTGTATTGTGTTTAATATGTTTATTTCCTATGACGTCAGCTCCATCTAATGGCCACAATGCAGTGTTTTGATGCTTGAGGTATTTCAGGAAAATACCACATTACGGTCACTAGATGGAGCTGATGACCGAAGGAAATAAACATATTAGACACATTGGGGTTGATTTACTAAAGATGGAGAGTGCACAATCTGGTGCAGCTCTGCAAAGAAACTGATCAGCTTCTATTTTTTTTTTTGTCAAAGCTTAATTGAACAAGCTGAAGTTAGAAGCTGATTGCCTACCATGCACAGCTGCACCATATTCTGAGTGTACCAGTTTTAGTTAATTTTACCCCATTATGGCAATTATTAGTGATGGCTGGTGGTGATGCTTTAATACAGGGGTCTTCAAACTATGGCCCTCCAGTTGTTCAGGAACTACAATTCCCATCATGCCGAGTCAAGTCTGTGAATGGCAGAGTTTTACAATGCCTCATGGGATGTGTAGTTCCGCAACAGCTGGAGGGCTGTAGTTTGAAGATTCCTGCTTTAATATAAAAGGCCCCTTTAAGTTCCTGACCACGGAACAGGAAGTCTTGCTGGAGTAACAGGTTTATTACCTTGCTATGCAGATGGAATGTTGATGATGTTGATCTTTTGCAACTTCCACCTAGGTTGGAAGCTGCAATTTAGGTTGTATTAATAACCAGTGTGGCATTATACCTTTAAACGTATTCATTATCTTCTAGCCTAAAAGTGGCATAATGATGGATCTCAACCTTAGCCTTTCGGTGGTCAGTAGAGAATCTACCAATGCTTTGTAGCCACCTATGTAGGTAGAGATCCAATGTATCTCCAAACAAATTGTAAACTGTCTTTTTTTTTTTTTGTTCTTAAAAAATATTGCACTGCAACTTTCATTCTCTATACAATAAAATGTATTTTTTGCATCTCAAAAAAACAGAAGAACACAGTTGGGTCTCAACCATTATGAAGTGGTTCCCGGAATAATTTAGACCAACTGTGGCACAGGACTGATTTAGCCTCTTTTGTCAACATTCAACATCCTGCTGTAGATGAAAATTACTACCTGTCAGGAGCTTCTCTGTTGATTGAAAATGTAATTTACTATCAAGCATTAGTACAGTTGTATTATTCTCATACGTGGCGTTGTCTTCTTATTTTAGAGCCGCCGACAAGACCAGAATGAACATCGGTTGAAGCTTGGATACCATCCTCTCAATTCTACTGCAACGTGAAGAACACAAGAATGTCCCACGTGCCTTTTGCTGTTGTTCTTCTCCTCATCAGATGTCTACTGTCCTCTTCACTTGTGTTCCCAAAGGACTTGAGTCCTATCAGAACCATAGATTCGGGAAGTAAGTACCATAGTTGGCACTTCTTGGCCTTTGAACATTATATATGTGCCCTAGTGTCATCTAGGAAAGCCAAGACAGGAAGTGGGAGCAACAAAAAATTGAGACCCCTTGCCATTGTCTTAAATATGTTTGCTTTAGCTAACCTTCTGGGAGATATCTCATCACTTCCTGTGCTTGTGACGCCTTGCCACTGGGAAAGGAAGTAAGGGCAAATCTCCACAATGGGGACTCTGAAATCAAAAACCCTGGCAAAGGCTTTAACCTGTCCCCACTTTGTATAAATGTAGCACCCTCTTGGTTAGGTTGCTATTAAGGTTAGGTAAATTTGTTTTTTGCCTCCTCTGTAGTCAGGGGAGCAGATTGATTGCTTTTGGCTGTTTGGGGTTTCACAGGCTACAGGTTTGATTGCTCCTCCCTGCATTCCAGAACTCTCTGGGCAGTTCTGGGACATAGAAGTGGAATAGGCAGCCTGATATTTATGTCATCTCAGCCAATCCCCAGTCAAGAGGGTGGCTAGCAGGGGCTGAGGTATGTATAAATAGTCTGGGACCTAGAACAGCAGGGTCC
Source organism: Glandirana rugosa (assembly GCA_018402905.1). Taxonomy (NCBI): domain Eukaryota; kingdom Metazoa; phylum Chordata; class Amphibia; order Anura; family Ranidae; genus Glandirana; species Glandirana rugosa. Next base: position 175,722 of record BLSH010387057.1, on the reverse strand, counting down.
TTTACCTGGTGGGGAAAGACCCATCCTGGATTGACTGTCTGCCCCCCTGGGCCATCTTGTAGGTACCTGCAGATTATTTAATGTGGCCCCAGCTCAGGGAGAGCTGGGAGCCGACTGCTAAAGCTAGAAGAATAGTCTGGAGTGACGTCTACTGAGAATCTGACTGGGATGCTCATGGTACATTATCTGGCTGATACTGAAAGGAAGCATCCATGTATACAGGGACATGAGTAAAAGCCCGAGAAAGATCCTAGAGAGACTGTTTCTCTTAGTCCTCTTTTACAAGAGACTGTCCCAGATTTTTGCTGGCTCAGTGCTGTCTCTACTTGGGATTGCTCTAAAGCTGTATGTCCACATCCTGTTATAATAGAGGCCCACTTTGAAGAAGTTAGTTTTACAAGAGAACCTCCTAAATTAAAGCTGTACTCGTTTTGGAGTATCCCAAGGCTCATTCCCTATCCCAGTTTTTCAACCAATAAACCCAAAAATAAACTTCTCCCTGATTATTGGAAAGATTGGAGTGGAAATTGGAGTGGAAAGACTGAGAAACTGCTGTGTGCCTGGCTGTTGTGCACTCAATAGGGTATAGAACTTGGGACAAACAGTAAAAAAAAAAAAACTAAAAAAAAGTTTTGACCGGATTTGGATTAAAAGTGTTGGTTTTAATGAAAATTTCCCACAAGAGTTTCTTCACTCTACCTGCGTAATTTCACTTGTCTTTAGCAAATTAATATTTTGCCTTCTTGAAAATTTTGGCATTCTCTACAAAAGGCCTCCAGAACTGGAAATGAATGATTTCGTACTTTTTAGGATTTTCTTGGCTGGGACAAAGCCATCTTCTCTAAATTTCTGCATTGACTAAAGCACTTACGGGGCTAGCACTTAACATCTAAATTAAGTTTATACTTCTTTGAAAAATAGATATTGATCTAGTAATATATAAGCCCCATTTACATTTCATGATAAAACCAAATATATATTGATATTCCATCTGTCTTTTGAAGGCACCAGATCCTACCCATTGTTTCGAGGACTGACCAGCGATGAAAACGCAGTAAATCTCGGCCTGGACTTCCAAAAGATGATCAGGCTCAACCAAACTTTGTTTGTTGCTGCAAGGTGAGTACTGTGCAGATTCAGCTCTGTCCTGGAAAATGTCCTGGAAAATGAAAGTTTTAATCTAACCAAAGGCTGTAGGATGATGCATGCAGGTCTCAAAAGGTTGGTCCACTTAACTTTACTTTAGTTTATGGTATATTCTGGGCACTTACTAAATGGACACTAACTTTTTTATAACTATTTTATTTTTTTATAACTCGCGGTGGTGCGCAACATCAAAAGGCATCAGTAGGACTCTACCTTGACCCACCTGGGGCACAAGGCTCCCAACAAGAGCAAGGCTGAACTAAGTCCACCTAGCCAAAAAGGCCTGCCAGACCCCTCTACAGCCAACCACCGAGTACTAGGTGAGGGGCTCCCCCAAAGAGGGACCTTAAGGCCACACATCATCCCCCTAGACTTCAGAGTAGGCCCAAGGACCCACATCCACCATCCAAGTGAAAGAAACACAGAAAAAAGTGCAAGCGACAAACTGGTGAAGAAAAATAAATTAAATAAATAAATAGTGCTGGTGCAGGTGCTTGTGGCCTGGGTGCAAATATTGCCCTGGACCAAAAAGCTCAGCCCAAAGAGGCTCTGTGCAGAGAAAAGCTTAGCTGACATGGCCTTGTGCTCTTTCTCACAGTGGGTTTCCCACGCCCAAGTGATATCTCTTGGGTGTCCTATAGTGAAATGTTAGTGTTTGAGTTCCTGGGTCGGCACACAGCCATTATTTCTGTTGAATATGTCATATACTTATTTTATAATATGGAGAATACAACAGGAGGAGCTAAAGCATCCTTACTGTATGAGGGAGACTCCATTCTGGTCAGGAACTATGGTGGCGGAATCTCCCCAATAGATATTATAAGCCTGTCATGTATTTACTGAATGTATCTGTTTAATAATATCAGCCTTGTCCTGGTGGACCTTCATTATCAACTGTCATTGTGCAGCTGCTGGAGGAGAAATGCCAGATGGTGTGGATCATGCAACCTATCAGCTGTTGTCAGTCTCTAAAACAAAAGCTGGTATAATTACCTTTAACTGAAACTAAAGTCAATTGGTCATGTCTTTTGCTGGCATGTACCCATATGTGTTACAAATACGGTGGAACCTTGGATTGCGAGTAACGCAGTTAACGAGCATTTCGCAATACAAGCAGTTTTTTTCTTTTAATTCGGACTCAGTTTGCGAGTGGTGTCTCGCATAACGAGTAGGATTTAGCCTTTTTGCATGCAATACCGCATGTGGCCAGATTTGTGGGGGCACTGGTGAGCCTCGGAGGTGGCCGTAAATTCTCAGAATTCCTCGGAAATACCGAAAGTGTAAACACTTTTCGAGCATTGCCGAGTGCTTCCGGCGTCTTAGAGGCTCATCGGCGCCCCACAAATCTGGCCACATGTGGTATTGCATACACCAGGCGCCTCTGGAACTGTGGCCATATACAGTACTGCATAGACAAGCAGTGACTGTGGAACTAATTAACTGAGTTTACATTGTTCCCTATGGGGAAACATGCTTTGATATACAAGTGCTTTGGATTACAAGCATTCTCCTGGAATGGATTATGCTCGTAATCCAAGGTTCCACTGTATTTATCAATTTGTCCAAAGAAAAGACATGTTTTAGGCAGTCTTCATTGCCTGTAGACACCATTTAGACTGTTTTGTAATTAGTGAAACGAGAGGCAATTCTTCTATCTGATACACTATATAATCAAAGTATGTGGACCCTGCAACAAATGATTAAGGTTAGATGGTTCCAGTGAAGGATACAACATACAAAGAACATTTAAGATAATTGTGTTGTTCCAGTATGACTATGCACAAAGCCAGCACCACAAAGACATGATTTGATGAGTTAAGTGTGGAAGAACTTGAGTGTCCTGCACAGAGCCGTGACCTCAACCCTACTGAACACCTTTGAAATGAATTGGAACCTTAATTGTGAGCCAGATCTTCTCATCCAACATTAGTACCTGACCTCATAAATGGTGGCCAGCTCCATAAGGACATGGGTTTGTTGAGTTTGGTTTGGAGGACCTTAAGTGGCCTGTACAGAGTCCTGTCCTCGACCCTACTAGACACCCTTTTAGAGTGTCAATTTAGACAAGTTTACTGTTCCAACCTTGAGGCAAAAGTATGGTGAATGCCCTCTTCTGTTCTAGCATGACTGAGCCCCTGTACACAAAGCCAGCTCCTTAAAGTCATGGTCTGACCAGTCTGTTATGAGGGAAGGTAAATGGCCTGTACAGAGCCCTGACCTCAACACTACTGATCATTTTTGGGATGAATTGGAACAGCTAAGGCAAGCCAGGTCTTCTCATGCAACATCAATACTGATCTCATAAATGGTGGCCAACTCCATAAAGAGTATATATATATAATATAATGAGTTTGGGGGGAGGAACTTGAGTGCCCAGCACAGAGCCTTGACCTCGACCTCACTGAACACCTTAGGGATGAACTGAATGGCAAACCAGATCTTCTCATCCAACATCAGTACCTGACCTGACAAATGTTCTTTTGACTGGCTGGACACAAATTTCATCAGTTTCACTCCAAAATCTCCCAAGAAGAGTTCAGGATTTAGTAGCCACAAAGGGGGGCAACTCTATATTAATGGCCATGGTTTTGGAATAGGATGTATAACAAGCTTATATTATATTATATTATATATAGGCGTGATAGCTGTCTATAAAATGTTGCCCATATAGTGTACTTGATGCACAATGCATTCTAACAAGGGTTGGAGAACAAGTCAGCTGAACTGCCACAATAAAAATGTACAATTCCCTACATAAACGGAGTCTGGAGTCAGTTATTTGTGTTACGATGGGTGTACATGACCTTTTCTGAAAGGTGGAGGTCATGCGTGACTCAGACAGGCCCCATGTAAATTTTTACGAAGAACTGTGTATGTAACCGTTTATTTTCTGACACGCGAGATCAGTTCTGTGACATCTATAGCCACGGATGATTCATCAACGTCGCGGCAGAAGAGAATGTGCCTAATTACAATGCAGATTTCCTCACCTGTTCCTGCCTGAGGAGATGATAATGGGGATGGCTTGGAAATGCTTTAAATAAATTACAATCTTCTCATGCAGGCCTAAAATAGACCTGTTTTGAGAAAAAAAACTTCCCTCTGCACAGGACAACCGCAACTAAATTTAGAGAGAAAGAGAATGAGCTAAGGAGAGGCAGGGAAAGCTAAGAACAAAATGGCGGACATCATAGAAATGGCAATTGTCCTGTTGGGGCCTTTGCCATGTAGCCATTTCCGTTTTTATTAAACTTGTCAATCCATCACTTGAACTACTATTGTTTTTGTTTTATAGGGATTATGTGTACGCAATCGATCTGAGGAGGACTAAAGATGCAATCTCAAGCGACAAGGTAAGACTGTGACTTTCCATCAAAAGAGTATTAAGACTCAGTAATTAAATTATAAAACACGCATTGTTCAACGACTACAAGGGTTCATTCACCAAACCAGGAAACGTTTGTTTTAATAAATACCAGTACTCACTAAGTATGTAATAGCTCACAAGACCTACGTTGGTTCCAAACCGCACTCAACTGTTTTCTTGGAACACAATCTCACCTCAGGTCTGCAGTACAGCAATAAAGTGTATCTCTAGGCAAAACTTTTTGGTTTGTTGTAGAGAGAGTAGAATGGTTAGAACCTCTGTCAGTTTTTCTTTGTCCCATTAACATGATTTTCATTCTAGGTGCCAGTAGTCTAGTATGTGGAAACTGAAGCTAGGGTTTGGTTGGTTCCTCTGCTGTACACTGGAACTATTACTTCGGGGTGTATATCTAAGCATCGCATTGTGGTCAGTCCTCACATTCACTTTGTCCTCTCTTTTTCAGTATATCACATGGAAGACGCAAAATATGGACAACTGTGCCATGCGGGGAAAACCACTGGTAAGTAACAATTTCGGGTCACTCCCTTGTGAAATTAGCATTTCCTAAAAAAAAACATTAGGGGTCATTACTACTGATTAATTATACATTTTGTAAATTCTTCATTGGTTAAAGATTGGTCTTGTCAAGTTAGCAGTCTGGGTTGGTCAAGTTTTGCAAATGTGCTATTGTTGACCTGATTGGCTACAGGTCGGTCTAGTCCCAACTCTAACAAATGTCCTCAAAGTCTGATTGGCTACATGTTGGTTGATACTTGTGGCTGTTGTAATGTTTGTAGTAAATTTGATGATAGTAAGTTGAAAATACTTGTTATGGGTAGACCTAATGGCCTTCAGCCTAAAGTAGTGGACTAGTGGAGACTGCACCACCAAGCCTATCTGCACATCTACTTTTACTGCTCGTAAATATATAAGTCAGCACTATACAGAAGGAAAGATCATTTAGAATAGGTTCCCAATGGAATTAGCACACGTGCAATGTTCTGCTGCTGAACGCAACAGGAATTAACATCAAGAGTATGTGGTGGAATGTGCATGAACTTGGAGGTGTGTACTGAACCTTTCAGCTCATTATATCCTTTTTGGCCTGGAAAGGTTTGGTTTTGGGTGTTGAAAACTAATGCAGAGGCGCCCTTTCTCACATTTGAGCTTATAAAGCCTTAAAGTGATCCCATTGTTGGCTAATTCAATGTGCCTTAATTGCTACCATGAAGCACTATGATGTCATAGCCTTCCTGGTGATGCCATCTTACATTATGGCCCAGTATGACCAAATTTTGGTCCTGAATGTATACGAATTTTAATTCCACTTCTTGTCTTTCATCAATTCATGTGTCTCTTTACCTTCTCAAGATTACCTGCTATTCCATTATTTTGAGGCTCTCCTACAATTCTTCAGCCCCAGAAGCTTCACTGGAATATACTGTATAATTCTGCCAGTTCTGTGTGTCCAACCATTCCGTTCTCATAAGGTTGTCCTTCAATTCCTGAGGCCCAATAGGTATATGAAGTATGTCAGCTAGTTCTTTTTCTCCATCCTTTCCCCTTATCTTGAGGTTCTCATACAGTTCCTTATCCCCAGTAGTTTCACAGGTATGTACGTCAGCCAGTTCTCTGTCTCCAACCTTTGCCCTTATTTTGAGGCTCTCATATAATTCCTCATCCCCAGTAGTTTTACTAGAATGTATGTCAGTCAATTAGGTGTCTCCAACTATCTAATTTTCTTGGGGTTTCCTTCATTTGGCTGGAGAGAGCACAAAATCTGGCAAACAGGAAGTGCAAAGGCATTGTTTAATTAGGAAGTTCATGGGAGCAGCAAAACAAGGTTCAAGACACAGGGCAAGGTTGTCTAAGGAAAAAGGCAGGGAGCTGTCCAAGATCTCAGGTGGCTCAGAAAGAAGAGTTCCTTCCAGACACAACAGAGGTTACAGGTTTAGATCCGGGTCCTGACACCCATTCTCTTGAGGCTTTCCTATAATTCCTTGTTGTCAATTGTTTAACCACTTGCCGACCGCCAACCGCAGGTTGACGGCGACAAGGTGGTTCGTTATCGCAAATCGCCATCATACGACGGCGGCTGCGATAACGTGCACTGTGAGCGCGCTCACTGTGTTCGAGGAGGGCCAGGGAGCGGGTGCGGCGGCTTCGATTGCCGCTGGCTACCCGCGATGGCCCCCCGGAGCGAGTGAGCGGAGGTCCGTGTATGTAAACACGGACCTCCGCTCTGTGTGAGGGGGAAGGGCTGTGATCACAGCCTTCCTTTACGTGAAGGCTGTGATAACTTCCCTTCCCCTGTTAGGGCATCCCCCATACAGTTAGAACACGCCCAGGGAACATAGTTAACCCTTAGCGCGGCCCCTGCAGGTTAACCCCTTCACTGCCAATGGCATTTACACAGTAATCAGTGCATTTTTAGTGTGTCTCGCCTCCAGGCACAAATGTATGTGCCTGGAGGCGAGTGAGCGAGGCCCCCCGGTAGCGCCCATCGGTCGCCGTTAGCTTCGGCGGCGTGGGCGAGGGACCGGGAGGAGCTTGTGTCACT
>BLSH010387057.1:147508-161995 GCA_018402905.1 Glandirana rugosa | reverse complement strand
CTTCCCCCCTCACAGAACGGAGGTCCGTGTTTACTTACACGGACCTCCGTTCTTTCACTCCGGGGGGGGGGGGGCATCGCGGGTGGCCAGCGGAGATCGAATCCGCCGCACCCGCTCCCTGGCCCTCCCCGGACACAGTGAGCGTGCGGGCGCGCCTCCGGCAGCGCGCGCGCGCTCACTGGGCTCGATCTCGCAGCCGCCGTCATATGACGGCGATCCGCGCAATAGAGCCACCTTGTCGCCGTCAAATGCCGATCAGCGGTCGGCAAGCGGTTAAATACCATATATAGTTACAAATGGTGTCTTTCTGAAATAGATAAATTGACAAAAAGCAAACCAGATGGATTATATACCAATTTCTAGCAGTAAACTTTTTCCCATTGTACAGAGGAAATGAGCTTTCCTCTTTCTAATGCCTGGCAGTTTCTTCTCTCCACATGAAAGTGCCCTCGAGGCCGTTGTCTGAAGGGAACAGCCAGCGGGATTACATAATGACCCAGACATCGCAACGAGCACTACAGCCACTCCCGCCGCGCACCAGACCCCTTTCAGGTGGCATTTTCACAACAAGAAAGCTGTATTATTCCTCATAGCTCGGCGGGGACTCACTTTTCACAGAACTGTATATCATTACAAAGTTAAAAGTGCAGGGACCCTGCTAGGAGGACAGCCGCCCCGGCACGTAGCCTCAGATACTGCGGCAAATGAATTTCTGATGCAGGGCCTCCAAGTAGCCATTTTAATGAGGTCAGCATAGCCTGTGTTGGTCTTGTAGGCAGCATGGACCTCACATGAAGAGATCTGATTGTCGTCCGCCATTCATTACACCTTCAGGGCCCATTAATACCTATACATACACATTTTTAATACATGTTAAAGTGTGCTGCTATGCACTTTGGGTTGATTCTATTTATTATGGGCCTTTAATTAAGTTTAACGCACCAAAAAATGACCTTCCCATTTTTGCACAGCCCAACGTGTAGCACATTTTTGCTGTGAAGAATCTGGTGCCTTGTTTACAGCTGTGCACATACACTATTTTGTCCAAATTATTGGGACGACTGCCTTTGCACGCACATGAACTTTAATGGCATCCCAGTCTTAGTCTGTAGGGTTCAATATTGAGTTGGCCCACCCTTTGCAGCTATAACAGCTTCACCTCTTCTGGGAAGGCTGGCCCAGAAGAATTGGGCTGGGGAGGCCTGGCTCGCATTCTCTGCTCTCATTCATCCCAAAGGTGTTCTATTGGGTTGAGGTCAGGCCAGTCAAGTTCCTCCACCCCAAACTCGCTCATCCATGTCTTTATGGACTTTGCTTTGTGCACTGGTGCGCAGTCATGTTGGAACAAAATGTGGGCATCCCCAAATTGTTCCAACAAATTTGGGAGCATGAAATTGTCCAAAATGTCTTGGTCTGCTGACGCCTTAAGAGTTCCCTTCATTGGAACTAAGGGGCCAAGCCCAACCCCTGAAAAACAACCCCACACCATAATCCCCCATCCACCAAATGATTTGGACCAGTGCACAAAGCAAGGTCCATAAAGACATGGATGAGCGAGTTTGTGGTGGAGGAACTTGTCTGGCCTGTACAGAGTCCTGACCTCAACCCGATAGAACACCTTTGTGAGTCAGGCCTTCTTGTCCAACATCAGTGCCTGACCTCACAGATGCCTTTCTGGAAAAATGGTCAAACATTCCCATAGACACTCCTAAACCTTGTGGACAGCCTTCCCAGAAGAGATGCAGAGGGTGGGCCAACTTAATACTGAACCCTACAGACTAAGACTGGAATGCCATTAAAGTTCATGTGCATGTAAAGGCAGGCGTCCCAATACTCTGGCAATATAGTGTACATGTGAAGCCACATTGCCAGGTCAAAATACCTCTACTAAGTGCTTCCCCCAACTCAAAACCAACTTATGGCATATATATGGCAATGAATAAACTTCTAGCAGGTTAACTTAAAGGTAGCCCAATTCTCTTATATTTCTGTGTCCAGTTGAGGAGTTTTCCCTCACTTCCTGTCTCAGAAACACAACACTTGGGTGTGCATTGAGGGGTGCCTAGTACAAAGGATCGTATGGCTTAAAAAGGTATTTTTTTAAAAAATGCATTGTATAAGTGTATCCGATACAGCAAACATGTTTTGAGGGAAAGCAGCTCCCCCTTCTTCAGGGCTTGAGCAATGAATGTTAGTATGTAGGCAGGTGCCGTCTATTTTCTCCACTGCATGTGGCGCTCAACTACAGTGGCATTGCGGGGGGGAGAGGTAGTCAAGAGGAACATGGTTCTTCTATTGATTTGTTTAGTGCTACCTTGGTCAGTTCCCACTAAGACACAATGAGTATATGGCACCTCATCCCAAATTGTAAATACAAAAACAAATGAGTTCCCTGGGGGGATTATACGGTGCTGTAGAATAAATCCAATAGCATTTTTATATTAAAAACATTTATCTTTATTTAATTTTCATAAAAATATGACATGGGTGTACATGAGACCATGTTTTGCAGCTTGTAACCAGATGGAGTCCAGCCAAGATATATTATAGGCTTACGTCAGGTAGCATCCCAACATGTTTCGCCCCCGTGGGCTTCCTCAGGGGATTGTACTGACCTCCAAAGTCTGAAGCCGTGGACAAACGAGCCACACCCAAGTGTAATGACCAAACCTCAACCAAATATGGCAACTGCAGGTGCCGCCTAAGGTCCTGGCCAATTTTATAAAAACGCGAGGTATAATAGACAAGTAGTGGGGCGCCAATGATGAAATAATCCACCCAGCCGAGATAATCCAGGCTCAATATTGTGGTAAAAATGGACTAATAGATGGTCAACATAGATATATATCTGTATATATCCAGCGAGGATATCGCCTCGCAAACGAGGTCAGTCAACCGACCCTGCTTCAGAGGCAGAAATGCAGACTCCCTCTGCAATTGTTGAGAACCGCACATACGCCCCCACTCGTCGTTTTTAATATAAAAATGGTTCTTCTATGGTTTTCTGGGTAACTGAGCAAGCTATCTGATTGAATGCTGCTGCCCCATGGGACTTCTAGCAGCCATCTTGGGTCAGGCAGAGCCTATTTAAGGCCCTGGCTTCCAGGCTTGGCTCCCTTTTCGCATGTGGGTAGTGCAGGGACAGGTCACCCTTCTGATAGGGACAGTGATTAGCGGCAGGGAGAGGTTCCAGTCCAGTTGAGTAAGTATAGGGACACGCCATCGTTCTGGAGACCTCCTCATTTGGGCTCGGACCGACCAGGCCACATTCCACCCCTCAAGACAGACGCTGTTGGCACAACTAGACCTGCTCTGATACTCATTGCTGAAATTGCTGTGAGTGTCTCCGGTCGGGTGTCTTCCCACTGGGTTTGTTGTGAATTACTGGATTCTGCATTAATTCGAGTTCTGTTCTCTGCAACCGGGCTCTGTGTGTTTACTGCCGCTGCACCTCCCTGCTAGTATAATCAACATGAAATGCACTAGAGGACCTAAATTAGCAGACCAAATCAACCTTTCTAGTCTCTGTCATGCCTCAATTTAGGTCCTCTAGGTGCATTTTATCTCGAGTCTACTAACATCTATCGCTAGAACTCTGAAGAAGGGGAGCTCTTTCCCCTGAAATGCATTGGCTGTATTTGATGCTCTTAACTAATAAATGCTTCAAAGGCTTATAAAGTGATATAGGACTAGGTTGTCCTCAATGCACATCTGAGAGTTGATTGTCTGTCGACCGATTTGTTTATCATGATCGGAGAGGTAGCAGCTTAGGACCAGAAGAAGGTCCACAGACACTATACTTTCATTGCAAATCTGTTTCCTTAAATGAAAGCATGCTGTACTGTATATCCATCAGAACAAATTCCCCCTTCAAATACCTTTAAATTAATTTAACATTTAAAAAAACTTAGATTAAACCCCTTTAAATTGACAGGAAATATCTCTGTGTCCTGGGTTCCAAGATCTTCTTTTCTATTTTCTGTTTTGGTGACAGCTGTAACATTTTGGATTCACTTTCTGTCCCAGTGGCAATGGTCAACAGGACAAATGGAGAGAATGAATCCCCCCCATTGGGATGCAGACAGCAATATAAATTTGATAGGGGCCCTACCCTTTCCCATTCTGCCCCTCCCCCCCAAAATCCCCAGAATAGTTCTGGCTTTATATATACCTGTGTATTAAAATCCTAAAAAAAACGATATACATAAATGATGGTCATTGCAATTTCAGTGGTAATAGTCATGGTCATAGCAATTTTGGATTCTTCTTCCCACAAAAAGGGCACTAAGTACTGAAAAGGCTTGGAGAGTCCAAGACTTGACATTAAATGGTGTTAAGAAGCCAGGCCTTTAATTTTATGTATTTTTAAGACAGCATTCCAGACTGCAGCAAGACCCTTCACCCAGAAATCTGCCAACCTTTGCCTAGTGGCAGACCTGTCATTTGTACATGTTTTAATCCACAATCAGCAATGTCAGGATTTGATTGGCTCTCATTGATTGTGAGGGCTTTTCATTATGTTATCTATTGGATTGTATGAAGTAGATAGGCTTTATCGATTGCTTTTCTCAAGGTGCTCAACAAGGATAAATCAAAATTATCAGTGTCGGACCGGTGTTATATAAATACTAACGGATTATGTTGGCCACCTTCAACCTCTGTTGACAGTGAAAGTTTGATGACGGCTGTATGAGAAACTTTGTTTGTGGATCGGGGTTGTGGCCAAACTTGCATTGAACTAAATCAACTTTAAAGCTAAAGATCCTAAAATACCTGAATCACAGTATGCTATGGGCATACAAACTGACTTTTCAAAATGGCTGCCCACTGAGGTTAGTGCTGGCCATACACTTGGCAACATGTAAGTCAAAAGTCCACAACAATTGGCCACTCATGCTTTGAATTGTTTCCTGGTTTCCAGGAACCAAATTATAAAAATGGGGTAAAAATGGTAGTCACCAAATTGTGGCATTTTTGGAAACTTTCCATCATCCTTTGTATAAAAATTAAATATATGTAAGTCAGCATTCCATATCAATCTGACACTCATGCTTTAGATTGTTTCCTGGTTTCCAGAGACCAAATTAGAAAAATTGGGGTAAAAATGGTGGTCACCAAATTGTTGCATTTTTGGAAACTTTCCATCATCCTTTGTATAAAAATTAAATAAATGTAAGTCAACATTCCATACCAATCTGACACTCATGCTTTAGATTGTTTCCTGGTTTCCAGAGACCAAATTAAAAAAAAAAGGGGGGTAAAAATGGCGGTCACCAAATTGTGGCAAGTTTGGAAACTGTCCATCATCTTTTGTTTCAAAACTAAATGTAAGTCAACATTCCACACCCATCTGATACTCATGCTTTAGATTGTTTCCTGGTTTCCAGAGACCAAATTATGAAAATTTGAGTAAAAATGGTGGGCACCAAATTGTGGCAATTTTGGAAACTTTCCATCATCTTTTGTTTTAAAATGAACTGTAAGTTAACATTCCACACCAATCTGACACACATGATTTAGATTGTTTCCTGGTTTCCAGAGACCAAATTAGAAAAATTGGGGTAAAAATGGTGATCACCAAATTGCGGCAAGTTTGGAAACTGTCCATCATCTTTTGTTTCAAAACTAAATGTAAGTCAACATTCCACACCAATCTGATACTCATGCTTCAGATTGTTTCCTGGTTTCCAGAGACCAAATTATGAAAATATGAGTAAAAATGGTGGGCACCAAATTGTGCAAGTTTTGGAAGCTTTCCATCATCTTTTGTTTTAAAATTAACTGTAAGTTAACATTCCACACCAATCTGACACACATGAGTGAGATTGTTTCCTGGTTTTCAGAGCTAAGATCATTTTTTAAAACAATGGGCTAAAAATTAAATACATTTATATTATAATTCAAAGTTCCACACCAATCTGACACTCATGCTTTAGATCATTCTCTGGTTCTAGAGACCAAATTAAATTACTTTTAAAATTAAATGTAAGTCAATATTCCATACCTATCTGCTACACATGCTTTAGATTGTTTCCTGGTTTCCAGAGGCCAAATTATGAAAATTGGAGTAAAAATGGTGGGCACCAAATTTTTGTCAATTTTGGAAACTTTCCATCATCTTTTGACTTCAAATTAACTGTAAGTTAACATTCCACACCAATCTGACACACATGATTTAGATTGTTTCCTGGTTTTCAGAGATAAGATCAATTTTTAAAACAATGGGCTAAATATTGTGGTCACTAAATTGTGGCAATTTTGGAAACTTTCCATCATCTATTGTATAAAAAGTAAATACATTTATATTATAAGTCAACGTTCCTCACCAATCTGACACTCATGCTTTAGATCATTCTCCGGTTTCTAGAGACCAAATTAAATTTCTTTTAAAATTAAATGTAAGTCAATATTCCATACCAATCTGCTACACATGCTTTAGATTGTTTCCTGGTTTCCAGAGACCAGATTATAAAAATTGGAGTAAAAATGGTGGTCACCAAAATTGTGGCAAATTTGAAAATTTTCCTTCATCTTTTGTGTAAAAATTAATTACATTTACAATGTACGTCAGCATTCCACACCAATCTCACACTCATGGTTTCCAGGTTTCTAGAGATCAAATTATACAAATTGGGGTTACAAAAATGGTGGTCACCGAACAGTGGAAACTTTCCATCATGTTTTACGTAAACATTAAATATGAGTAAGTCAACATTCCACACCCATCTGACACTCATGCTTTAGATTGTTTTCCAGATTCCAGAGACCAAATTATACAAACTGGGGTAAGAAAAATGGGGTTGATTAACACTGCGGTTCTGGTCAGTTTAGATGCTTGAAAATCAAAATGTTCAAACCAGTGAGTGGCAAACTGGTGTAGACTGGTTCATTTTAAGTGACCATTCTCCAAATAGAGACTTGTAAGATTGCCAAAAATATGTCCAGCTTAAAGTGGACCTGTCTTCAGACATATAGTAGATGCTATCTTATGTTTTTAACACTTCCAGATATTAATACCGCCTACATAGCTCATAGTACTCCATCTGACAATGCAGGCGTCTTTGTTTAGGCATCCTCCTAAGCCACCATCATCTTCGACTGAGTTGACTGAGATGTCGACTCAGAGATAATACAATCCTGTAAGTCCTGATGCCTATGTAGTTCTTCTTGGCTGCGTTCACAAATGTTGGAACTTGCCACCAAGTTACAATGTGCAGTCTGCTCTCTGGAGAATAGGAGACTGAGGAAATGCCTGCAGGAGACTAATGGCATCATATCAGCAAAGACACAGTCACTGTTTTTAAGAGGGATTCTGCTGCAGTATATTGTGACTTGTCAGAAAAGCAATCTCTGAGGAAGACGAGATTGAGGAAATTCTTTGTCCTGCCTACAACAGACTGCTGACTGAGGCTAAAAAAGTCATTTTTTTAATGAAAAAAGATTAAGCTTTTTGAAAAAAAAATAATACTGTTGCTATGTATTAGGAAATGCCAGGAATGCATTTTTGCAGATTTATAACGTTACTGGAATGTCCACTTTAACTGATGGCACTGGTAGCCTCCCATTAGCCATTGTCATATCATTACATTAGTACTGGTTGGTCTCATATATTGACTGCCCCTTTGGTATCTCAATGATGTCATTGGCCCAACAGCGCATATATCCCACAATATGGCTTCTTCTTCTGCACATAAGTAAGCATGCCTTAACTGGAGATTCAGCTGGCATTAATCCATCACCGTTGCACTGACATTCCATCCATCATCTGACATTTTCTGGTGGAAAAGCTTTCAAGACTTCAAGCGTGATGGAAGAGCCTCCTGTGCACAAGCCGCCATCGGCAGGGTGCACACCAAGAAAACGCCTTGCCGTCTGAAGAAAATGGCCCAGCTCAGGGAACGGCTCCTACATTCGTCATCCTCTGGGCCCCCTTTCAATATGCCCCTCGCCAACCTAACATTTATTATCACGCCAATAATATCCCTTTCTCCTCAGATGCACCACCTCAGATAAAAAAACAAGAGCCAGCTTTTCATGAATAAAGATGGCTTCGCGCGCGTTCGTCACAGGATTGCAGAAAATCGGGCCCCCGCTGTTCGCTTGTTGTTTTTATAAGCTTTGTCATATCTTCTCCTTGATATGATCTGGACACCAAGTTTCTCTTTCTGAGTAACGATCTGCATTAAGATAAAATGGATGTTTTGATTCATGGCTCCCTTTTTTTTCAAGGTTCCTAGTCCTTTAATGCCTTACCGTTCACAATTTACCGTGGAATTTCTAGATAAAGCAAAACAACATTCAGATATGGAATGCAATCTGTGATTTTATTCCGGCGCTTTATCCCTTTTTTTATGTTGCTATTTGCTGTCGCGAGGGAAGACAAACATTTAAAAGCATTACCACTGAAATAGTAGGCTGCAAAGTTTTTTTTTTTCTTATTTTAATCTGCTTTTAAAGCTGTTATGTTGCTAGAAGTAGCGTGGTGGCAAGGTTAGAGCTATACTCAAATGTTCTTTTGTACCTTGAAAATTGGTGTGAAAAAAAAGTTATTCAAATTAGTTTGTTGGAAGAAGTAGAAGTGTCTCGGTGATATTTACATGTTGGAACAATTTGTCCAGTTTTTTCAGCTTTACAAAACCACGGTCACCTCAAATGTTCCTCAGTGCTTGGTAGGCCACATTGTCCAACCACAACCTCAGATGTCTATAGTCTATTTAGATATTGAGGAACAAGAGTAACCAAGTAGCAAGGGTTGTAAAATTAAGAACATTTATTTTATCTATCCTCAGGACGAATGCTACAATTATATTAAAGTTCTGGTAATCAAGAATGATCAAACTCTTATCGCCTGTGGCACCAATTCCTTCAACCCAACATGCCGAAACTACAAGGTAAGAGGCAATGTACAAGGTTCTTTGTGTGGGGTAAGGGGGTTGGCGATAATGGCCACATGGATATTACAGTTGGTTAATGTCTACCCATTACTGAGTAAGACATCTATTGTCCTAAAGAATAATACTAGAGGAAAATTGCCATAAAAAGGTCCTATAATTGTTAGCGTTATAAATAAGGTGCAGCGCTAAACCAAAACTGCTAAGTATAAGAATCTTATGCAGATTATTAATAGATGTTAGAAAAAAATCACAAAGTGTCCCATGCAAAAAATTAATTAATTATAAATAAAGTGTCCGTGCTTAGATATTAAACAACTTGATTGTAGATAAATATATAAAAGTGTCCAGTGCTCATAGATCCTCATATAGTGATATCTTGCAACCTTCACCAATCACATAGTGAAAATTGACCACCTTTCACAAATTGCGCTTACCAGAGAACGGCAAGAAATGCGTAAAATTTAACAGCAATTGTTGACGTCACACAGTATGGGGCTTTAGGTCATCTCACCGGCCTTCACCTCCGCAAACAGCGTCTCAACGACAAATATGAAAAGTCTCCACCAATTAGGATTGGAAACAGGATATCCCAAGCAGCAAAAATCCAGGTGTGTCAATCAGCCATGAAAAGATAAAAAGTCTTCACAGTGTAAAACCATAACAATTTGAATTAAAAATGGTATGGAAACTTACATCAATGATGAAAATATAGGGCCCATAGATAATATCGCAATGACCTGGGGGGACGTAACCCAACGCGTTTAGCCTCATAAGACTTCTTCTGGGAAGAGATGAAACGTGTTGGTTTACGTCCCCTCAGGTCATTGCGACATTATCTATGGGCCCTATATTTTCAGCATGGAAGTTTTTATACCATTTTTTATTAAAATTGTTATGGTTTTACACTATGGAGACTTTTTATCTTTTCATGGCTGATTGATACACCTGGATTTTTGCTGCTTGGGATATCTTGTTTCCAATCCTAATTGGTGGAGACTTTTCATATTTGTTGTTGAGACGCTGTTTGTGGAGGTGAAGGCCGGTGAGATGACCTAAAGCCCCATACTGTGTGACGTCAACAATTGCTGTTAAATTTTACGCATTTCTTGCCGTTCTTTGGTAAGCGCAATTTGTGAAAGGTGGTAAATTTTCACTATGTGATTGGTGATGGTTGCAAGATATCACTATATGAGGATCTATGAGCACTGGACACTTTTATATATTTATCTACAATCAAGTTGTTTAATATCTAAGCACAGACACTTTATTTATAATAATACATTTTTTGCACGGGACACTTTGTGATCTTTTTCTAACATTTATTAATAATTTGCGTAAGATTGTTATACTTAGCACTTTTGGTTTAGCGCTGCACCTTGTTTATAACACATACTTACACAATTTGTCGATTGGTGTGACAGCTGCTGTTATTTGTGATTTTTTTTCTGATATCAGGAGCGCAGTATTTTCCCTTTTCTTTTATCTATAATTCTTAGTGTTGCAAATTTATTAAAGTTCTGATAATCAAGAAGGACAAAACTTTCATCACCTGTGATACCAATTCCTTCAATTAAAAATGCTGGAACTACAAGAAAAGAGGGAACTACGAGGTCCTTTTTGTGTGCAGTAAGGGGTTAAAGAGAAGTGCAGAGTGTATATTACAGCTAGTTGGCGTCTGCCCATTTTTGGGCATACCCTTTGGTAAGTCAAGATATCTAGTGCCCCATAGAGTAATTCTAAAAGAAAATGGTCAATAAAATGCTACAATCGTTAGTGCTAAAAATATATTCAAATTCTGGTAATGAAGAAAGCCCAAACTCTCATTGCCTGCAGCACCAGTTCCTTCAACCCAAATTTGCCGAAACTGCAAGGTAGGAGGCAACGTGCAAGGTCCTTTGTGTTTGTTAAGGGAGATAAGTGCCGAATGAACATTTCAGCGTGGTGGCATCTACCCATTTTTCAAAATACTCTTTGATAAGTAAAGACATCTATTGGCCAAAAAAAAAAATTACTAAAGGAAAATGCTCAATAGAGTGCTACAATGGCTACAATTGCTAGTGCTACCATTTTTTTAAAGTTTTGACTTACCCTTTGATAAGTCAAGACATCAACTGCCCCATAGAATACCACTAAAGTAAAATGATCAATAAAATGCTACAATCATTAGTGCTATAAATATATTAAAGCTCTGGTAATCATACCAGAGAGTGGCCACTGTACCTTCGGTCTAATTTAGCAAACAACCGCACCGTTCCATAACTTCTGAAAGAGAAGACATCTATTGACCAATAGAGGAAATACTAAAGGAATACTAGAGGCAAATGTTCAACAGAGCGCTACAATTGCTAGTGCTACAATTATATTAAAGTTCTGGTAATCAAGAACAACCAAACTCTTATCACCTGTGGTACCAATTCCTTCAACCCAACACGCTGAAACTACAAGGTAAAAAGGCCACGTAGGAGGTCCTTTGTGTGTGCGATAAAGGGGGTAACTGAGTGGATATTTAAGCTTGTTGGAGCCTACCATTTTTTGAGCAACCTTTGGTAATTCAAGACATCTATTACCCAATAGAATAATACTAGACAATGGTTATTAAGAGATTGAAACCCTTGAAATACACTTTCGGGTCTGAGGGAACCTCTTCTAAAAATGACTATATCTACAACTCATGATACATTAGTGTGATGGTCAGTGGGAAGAATGCTCCTTACACTTGTGGTCAATGGGAAGAATGCTCCTTACACGTGTGGTCATTGGGGAGAATTACCCCCTTACAGATAGCTAAAAAGATCAATGGTATCAGTGGAAAGGCGGCATTTTCTCATTGCTCTGGGAACCCCTAGCAAGCTCTAGAGGAACCCTACAGCTCCATGGAACCCTGGTTTAAAGCACTTTCAGCTCAAATTTAGAGATTACTGAAACATCCTAGAAATGACCCTTCATTTTGACACATAGATTGCCTTTGCATAATACTAAAGCCACTTGGTCATCATCTTATGGTGACATGCTGATCACATGACTGTACTGCTAAACAAAGGATTAGGTTAAGTGTTAGCATTGGGGTTGCTCTGTTCCCCAATACCTAACAGCATGTTCCAAGCTAATAAGGGGGGCATTTGGTCAAGAACAGGTACAAGATAGTTCAAAGGAGCTTCTGTAACCTTCAAGAGCCATGTAAAGCCGATTGAACCTTAAAAATCACCATCCACGTCGACTCCAATGCATTTCACCAAAATGGTAAATTTTGACAAAATTTTGGGATTTTTTTGCCAAAATCTGTTATGGCAAAGGTCACAGATGTTGGGTTGAGTAAATGGACATCGAGATGTCCCGTGATTTTTTGATGTAATGGTTTTATGCAACAGAACTCTTGTTTGATATTCCAGATCAAAACCTTGGAGCAGGAAGGCGAAGAGTTTAACGGGCAAGCACGGTGCCCTTTTGACGCCAAGCAAACCAATGTGGCCCTTTTTGCAGGTAGGATTCTCAAAATGTCTTCAAAGTGGACCTGCCATCAAATTAATATTTTCATTGTAAAGAATCCAGCGCTTTGCTCATCCGAGGCATTTGGTCTTCAGTCTCCCGCACCGGCGTCTTAACTGTGGGCTGCGCATTGGGAATGGTCCTGCAGTCTTCTGGGACCTGTGTCTTGTCCCAAAACACTGCAGGGGGTGGGGGGGGGGGGACTTTCATTCGGATCGCCTAGTAGATCCTTCTCCAGAAGGATTGAGCCATCTTTGTTCAGGCATCATACAGAACCATTGTTTACTTCCTGAACTGTGATGTCCAACTTCTTGGCTGTATTTACAAATGTCTGACACCCCCTTGCTACAGCCTCTCACCTTTGTAACTTGCCATAAAGTTACAATGTACACTGTGAGTGATCACTGGAGAGGAGGAGACTGAGGAAATGCTTCCACCAGTTGCAGCAGACTGATGGCATCATTTCAGCCTTGGCATAGTCACTGGATTGCTGCTCCAGGACTGCTTTTAAAAATGGTACTGCTGCTGTATATTGTGGCTTTTAAAGGTCCTCTTTAAACAGGCAGCACTTAATGTGCTGCAACGACCTTCAGTGCGTCTCCTGGAAACGCAAAATCTACTCATAATTGTCCTTTCCAGCGCGCACCTTGCATTTTTATGGACTCGACGCGAGACAAGGGTGAAGAAAACACACACGTCAGGCACGTCCGAGGCTTTCTGGGGCTCGTGTGCCCGAAGCACAAAGGACTTTTAAAGCAATAAAGACGCAGCGCGAATTAATGGGGATTAGCCCTGAGGAGGCCAATAATCCTCCATAATCCTCCACTGCGAGGAGAATAGTTAGTGAAATCGTTGAACGTTCTATTTCTTCATGCCGAAGTGGCAAATGCCCAGATTTAAAGAGTCAGTCCACCCAAAACTGTTCTATCGGTGTTTGATAGGTGCTGGAGGGTTAAATCGCTTGACCCTTTAACACGGATCCAAGGAATGAGGTGGGTTAGGTCTACATGTTCCTATATTAAAGAATGGAAATGCTAAAATTAAATTTTAAGAGCTAATTTCTTCAAAAAAGTATTGCAACGTAACAAATTCAGCAGGATTTTCACAATGCTTCTGAGCAAGCCTTCAACCTTTATCCACATGAATCCCTGCAACCAGGTAGAAGATAGCATAGGTGCAAAATGTATATCAGGCAAATACAGAGATCATAGCTCATTTTTAGATCAAACAAAACAAAATAACTCCAATAGTGCTGATGGCCAGATTGCTTCAGATTTCTGATCAGTTCAATAAAAAATAAAAAAAATGATAATTTGGAAGAATTTTATATAATTAGGAAAAAAAGCCTTGTAAACATAAGAGAGACGTAGTTTGTTATCACAGCGGAAGGGGTTAACAACGAGCCAGCGGTGTCATTCCCTCCAGTCTGTCATTACTGTTATTATTATTACCCGCAGTTGTTTCAAGTCGCTTTCATTTTCTTGATTTATTATTTACAAATTGCTAAAATGATTTATTCAAGTATGCAAATGTCCTAATCTGCTAATGAGGCGTTATTGCATTCCATTAAGAGCTAATATTTTCTTTCCGCGTTCGTTTTCGGAGCGCACGTGACCCATTTGCGGAGGCGTTGGATCACCGCAAGGGGAAATGGAATTATCTCTATGGAGATCACCAATCCAGATTAGTTCCTATAATGAAAATTTGGGGCTTATTTTAAATTAAATTATATATGTGAATGTCCAGTATAATATATATATGTAAAGCGCTGCGTAAATTGACAGTGCTATAAAAGTACCTTTAATAAATAAATATATACACACACAAAATATACAAATTATATATATAAACATAAATAAATGTTTTATATATATATATATATATTTTTATATACATATATAGCTATCTGTAAAAAATATACAAATTATACGTATGTGTATATATATATATATATATATATACATTTTATATATACTGTATATATTTTGTTCTTTTTTTCTTTATTTAAAATAAATGATAAATAAACAAATATATCTATCTATATATAAAAACACACACATATATAAATAAATAATTTCCATGAAAATATCGTGACAGTTAAATGCGT
>BLSH010387057.1:102825-133861 GCA_018402905.1 Glandirana rugosa | reverse complement strand
ACATTGGTGATCAGTGGGAAGAATGCTCCTTACATTGGTGATCAGTGGGAAGAATGCTCCTTACATTGGTGATCAGTGGGAAGAATGCTCCTTACATTGGTGATCAGTGGGAAGAATGCTAGTTACATTGGTGATCAGTGGGAAGAATGCTCCTTACATTGGTGGTCAGTGGGAAGAATGCTAGTTACATTGGTGATCAGTGGGAAGAATGCTCGTTACATTGGTGATCAGTGGGAAGAATGTCCCTTACATTGGTGATCAGTGGGAAGAATGTTCCTTACATTGGTGATCAGTGGAGAGAATGTTCCTTACATTGGCGGTCAGTGGGAAGAATGCCCCTTACATTGGTGGTCAGTGGGAAGAATGCCCCTTACATTGGTGATCAGTGGGAAGAATGCTCCTTACATTGGTGGTCAGTGGGAAGAATGTTCCTTATTTTGGGGTTCAGTAGAAAAAATGCTTCTTACATTGTGGGTCAGTGGGAAGAACATCCCTTACATTGGTTGTCAGTGGAAAGAATGTTCCTTATATTGGTGGCCAATGGGAAAATGCTCCTTACATTGGTGGTCAGTAGGAAGAATGCTCCTTACATTGGGGGTCAATGGGAAGAATGTCCCTTACATTGGTGGTCAGTGGGAAGAATGTTCCTTACATTGGTGGTCAGTGGGAAGAATGTTCCTTATATTGGTGGTCAGTGGGAAGTATGCTCCTTACATTGGTGGTCAGTGGGAAGAATGTTCCTTATATTGGTGGTCAGTAGGTAGAATGCTCCTTACATTGGTGATCAGTGGGAAGAATGCTCCTTACATTGGTGGTCAGTGGGAAGAATGCTCCTTACATTTGTGGTCAGTTGAAAAAATGTTCCTTATATTGGTGGTCAGTGGGAAGAATGCTCCTTACTTTGGTGGTCAATGGGAGGAATGTACTTACATTGGCAGTCGTGGAAAGATAGCCCCCCTTACATTTATTGTTTAATGGGAAGAATGTCCCCTGGTTCCGCAAAGTGGCCCTGGACCTGAATGTATGCAGACATTATCAAATGTGAGGTCAATCAGCCACAGCTCAATGAACCTGTAGCAACCTTTGGAAGAAGAGTTACTAGAGTTACATGCATCTCTAGTTGAGAATGGTTGTACTGTAATGTAATTGTTCCTGGCTAATGTCCTATATTAGTTATGCATTTACTCTTCCGTGCAAAGAAGTAAAGGGTATTTCATTTGTGCCTTAAAATTCCGAGCGCCTTAGCTAGATGCCTGTCTTGCCTCCTCTTAGGCCGTCCTTTGATGTTCAGCAGTAATTCACTCTCAGTTTAAGTTTACCTCCTCCCAATATTGAACGATGGATGTGTCTTGTTAGAGCCAAGAATAGATCACTAAGCTGCACGTAAAAGGCCGGTGGTCTCACCTTCCCGGCCCAAAATAACTTCCCCCATTCATCTCCTGCCGTAATGCGGTTCTGTGCGGCATTTCATGGCCTCCGCCGCTCTTGTGACCTATAAACGTTTTGCTTTTACAATCCATTTTGTTTCAGGTTCTCCTTATTTTTTTCAATTTGAGGCATTTTTCTCCGGTGTCTGCCTGTCTCTTTGTATTTAGGGCACTCACTGCCCAGCTGATCTGTCTGCATGCTAGAGGTGCTCTGGGCCTGTTACTGGGAAAATATTTTCTCTCTGAAACTCAATCAGCGAAGAAAGGGTCAGCAGAGTGCACCTGTCTCCTGAACGCAATTTTTATTTAAATATTTTCTGTATGGGAAATATCTGATAGCAGAGTTGGTACTAAAGACTAAGGCGCCTTTCACACTTGTGCGACTTGTCCTGCGACTTGGGACTGCAAAGTCACATGACAAGTCGTACCCCATATATGTGCGACTTCAAAGTAGTCCCGGCACTACTTTGGTCCATAGACCTCAAGAATACACAGGCATTGCTTAAAGTCGCATCAAAATCGCGGTAAAAACGGGCGACTGAGGGGCCATTCGTCACTTCACAAATCCTGCAAAGAAAACTACAATTAGGAGTGAATTTATAAAAACATTTGCATAGCTGTTCATCTTTTCGAAACTGTATGAAATTTCGTTTTGTGTGAATGGGGCGAAATTGAATCTTCTTAGGCTATATTCTCTGCAGATTGAATGTTATTCATAGAAAGAAAATGTTGTAAATAGCTGAAAGTACACATTATAGCTACTAGATGGTGCTTGAGCGTCATAGAAAATAAATATGCTGTTAACAGGGGGCAACCAGTGGCGGAACTATGAGGGTAGCAAAGGTCGCACTTGTGACGGCTCTGGGAACCGGCTGGTGGCCGCCCATGTCAGTGTTTATGAATGTGGGACTTCCCTACTGCTGTTGGTGAACTGCAACACCGAGCATTGCCTGATTATAACTGCAAACTGACATGGCCCCCTCCCAATTGATCATCACCACTGGTCATTGCCCAGCCAGTGTTAGTTTATAATGATATTATCAATTACATGGAATACTGATTTATCATTGTAATTATCTCAATTATGGGTGGAAGGGATTGTAGATACAAGACCAGATCACAAATTATGGGTGGAGGCAGTGGCAGAACTACCAGGGTCGTAAAGGTTGTTGGCATTCTGCCACTTGGGGGACCCCAAGACAGCAGGAATGGGGCCAGCTGCATAACATGTGAAAGAGTCCCAATGCAGGACCCTAATAAAGGACCCAGCGGGAGTAAAGGATCAGTGGAAAGAGCATGGGTCCAGATAAAAGGGCCCCAGAACCGATAGAAAGGGCCCGGGACCAGTGGGTCAAGGGGGCCCCTTCATGGTTTCTTGCATTGGGGCACTGAAGGTTCTAGTTACAACTCTGGCGACAGCGCTGTATCCCCGTCGCCTTATTGGGTTTCTGTGTTGTCACCCTATCACATGGGCTTCCAATGGAGACTACAAAGGGTTAATTCAAGAAAGGGATCTACATATATACCTTGGGATTAGCCACTAGGGGGGTCTTGAGCTCATAATGCTCCTAGCCCCTATTAGATTCTTCATAGGACTATATGGAGATGGACCACGGAAAGAAACCCAACAAGTCAAAGCCAAACCCTAAACTTTACAACATGCTGTGAGTTGTTAAGTCCGTTTGTCAGGGTCACAGGTTGCATTATGAATTGGTAAAGATCAAACCCTGCTCTGAACATCCAAAAAACAAAAAATGTATTTGGAGTTCCAGTTTTAAGATGGCTTCATTGTTATCCAGGTGACCTTCTCTCGGGTGGCCAGAGTATGCAAAAACGACATGGGTGGCTCTCCTCGGGTCTTGGAGAAGTACTGGACCTCCTTTCTGAAAGCTCGACTCAACTGCTCTGTCCCAGGAGACTCCTTCTTCTACTTTGACGTCCTCCAGTCCATGAGCGACATCCTCACCATCAACAACCGGCCGGCAGTTATTGGAGTGTTCAGCACCCAGGCCAACAGGTAAGGCGATGCAAACAACTGAGGGAGAAGCTAATGCTGCCATTTGCCTTGAATACTATTGTTATCGTAGCCACTGAGACTATGGATTGCTTCAAGGTTAGCTTGACAAAGTATATTAGAAGGATACTTTTCGTTTAAAGCAGCAAAAATGTGAGATGATGGGTTCATATTCTTACAGCATGTAGAAAATTTAAGAATAAGATTGTATCCAGTATTCAAAAGGGGCAAGCTAGGATCAAATGTTCTTGGTGGCAAATTTTCCAAACCTGGGAATTCCAAAAATATTTGCTGCTGGTGAATGTCTTTACAAGAATGTACCAACGTTCCATTGGGGTGATACAATTACCATTAGGTTGGGTTAGGATTTAGGATTAGAATTAGGATTAGGGTCTTGGTCAGCCTTTTTCAAACTTTTAAACACAGAGGAATCCTTGAAATAACTTTCCGGTCCCAGGGAACCCCTGTTGACAGTTTCGATATCTACAACTCATGATATATTAGGGTGATGGTGGATGGAAAGAATGCTCCTTACACCTGTGGTCATTGGGAAGAATTACCCCCTTGCAGGAAGGCTCAATGGGGTCAGTAAGAACTTATCTGAGAGGCAGAAATTGCTCAAGAGATCCCTAACAACCTCTAGAGGAACCCTGGTTGAGAAACTCTGGTCCAGGTTGAGCAAGAATTATGGTTAGGAGTTGGGTTGAGGTTTATGGTTAGGAGTTGGGTTGAGGTTAAGATACAATAGAGTACCTGACTCCTTTAGTTTACAGCATGATTATTTGACTCTTTATAACAAGGAGGACCCAAAAGAGCTGTTCATGTTTGTGCTGAAAAGTAATGGTCAAAATGACGCATGGCTTTTGAAGTAAAAGAATGGATCTGTAGAACATCTGTTATACATATGTCAAACACAAGGCCTGCAAGCCAAATCTGGCCCACCAGGCCTTGTCATGTGACCCTCACACCCAATTTTGCAAATGGAACATGGTGGAACTCCATTCTGCCACCTCCGACTCTCAACCTCCACTCCAGCTCCCTGCTGTCACTTGCAAACACGGAAGCCTTCCATTTACAAGGGACAGCTTTGCTCTCAGTGCCTCCTGGATCTAACAGATCCCTGCATGCACTCACGGTGGGGACAGATCTCCAGGATCTGAGAAACAGAACGATCTCCCTGTAAGGTGAGGCAGAGCCGTCAACATGGGGGGTACTAGAGCCATATACACGGGTATTAGAGTCGTCTACACAGGGAGGTACTAGAGTCGGGCCAGGTAGGAGAGAGAGATGCGAGGAAGCTTTGGGGGGGGGGGTTGGGATTGCACACTGTGCATACCGCACCCCTAAACCCTGAATTCTGTACACAGCATACCCCTGAACTCTGCACTCTGTATGTAGAGCACCACAAATAAAACTGACCTTTTGAGGGAAACCATACTGCTCATGCGGCGCTCAATAAAATTGGGTTTGGCACCCCTGTGGAACACAGTTGTTATTATTATTAATATCAATAATAATAATAATAATAATTGTGATGGCTTTTATAGGACCAGCAATCTCCCAATGTCTACGGTGACGTTACAGTCCATTAAAGATTTCAAGTATATCACTTCTTAATCTAGATTCATTAACATGCAATCCTGGTTCGTTAATTATTCTAGAGTCTCAAATTGCATTATATGAGAAGCAGCCTTATCAGAACTAAATGCTAATCAGCCGAGCCTTTGCCCTCTCTCCCGCTCGCCTCCTCTTCTACCTGCCTGCTATTATCTGTACAACAATATTCCCCAATGTGCCGTGAAATTCCCTTCGAAAAACCAGACAAGTGTAGGGGGAAATTAATGGAAAGGAAACCGCCAATTATTGCCTGACAAAATATGACGGACTCAGGGAAAAAAAAAAAAATATTACGAGGCATTACTATTAGTGCCTTACGTAAGTCGAGCCAACCCGCAATGGAGAGGCCCAGTAGGGCCGTGAAACAGAAATTGAGTGGCTAAGAGAGTTCGGAGGAAGATTTACGACTGTCTCTGTGCCGGTAGACAAAAACGTAATAAAGACAGGAGAAAATAAATCACAAATTATAAAAGAAAACCGCAGGTAATGGAAGGTAATATATTACCACACTATCAGAGAAAGTATGTGCGGGAAAAAAAAAGACATGTTAGCTGTACAAGGAGCCACAAAAAGCCAACTTTATCCAAGAGGCTTCTGGGACGAGGATAAGATGTCCGCTGACAGATGTAGAACCATATGTATCAATGTTTTTACGGCTGGAAAAATGTCTTCTCATTAAATGAAGGGATCCAGAGGGATATGCTTTTTACTGCAAGAACTAAACTCTGTATCGCTAGAATATGCACTTGTGTTTCAAAGAAAACAAGACAAGTACCTATAAAAAGTATCTGAAAATGAAACTGCACTATATGGCCAAATGTTGGTGGACACCTGAGCATCACACCTAAATGAGCTTGATGGACATCCTATTCCAAAACCATGGCCATGGCGTTGGCCCCTCTTTGTTGGT
The DNA here is from genome assembly GCA_018402905.1 of Glandirana rugosa. Classification (NCBI taxonomy): domain Eukaryota; kingdom Metazoa; phylum Chordata; class Amphibia; order Anura; family Ranidae; genus Glandirana; species Glandirana rugosa. The sequence goes on along the minus strand of BLSH010387057.1, from coordinate 127,893 downwards.
ATTACAGTCTCCACTCTTCTGAGTAGACTTCCCACAAGATCTTGTTGGGTGTCTGTGGGAATTTATGTTCATTCATCCAAAAGAACTTTTGTGAGGTCAGGTACCGATGTTGGATGAGAAAACCTTGCTCTCAATTGGCATTCCAACTCATACCAAAGGTGTTCTGTAGGGTTGAGGGCAGGTACTGATGTTAGCTAAGAAGATCTGGATCACAATTGACGTTCCAACTTATCCCAAAGATGTTCAGTGGGGTTGAGGGTTAGGGTTAGGGTTAGGGCTCTGTGCAGTCCACTTGAGTTCCTTTACACCAGTGGTTCTCAACTCCTGTCCTCGGGACCCACTAACAGGCCAGGTTTGCAAGATAACTGAAATACATCACAGGTGATATCATTTTCTGCTCAGTGATTGCAGTATTCTAGTCTGCATCTCCCCAAGGTAATACTTAAAATCTGGCCTGTTGGACTGGAGTTGAGAACCACTGCTTTACGCCATACTCATCAAACCATCTCCTTATGGAGCTGGCTTTATGCATGGGGACACAGTCATGCTGGAACAGAAACAGGCCTCCCCCAGACCGTTACCACAAGGTTGGATGTGACTCTGAATTCTATATGAATAGAACCCTTCACTGAAAGCACCTGAACTCAATCAATAGGAGGGGGTCTCATATTTTGCCCATATAGTGTATTGTTAAACACTTTCTTCAATGTGCCATTAAACATATTAATTTCTTAATAAATATCTGTTGTAAATAAAAAAAGAGAATGGGAAATCTGGTTGTATTGGCAAATCTCTAATAGGGGATTTACCTCACCTTGAAGAGTCTTCTATTTACTTCCTGTTGTAGCTTAAGAACATAAAGTGAGGAAAATCTCTTATAAAATCTTTCCATACTCTATCCAAAGTAGAGGGGAAACATTTTGGCATGAGATATACTCTAATAAAACAATATCTGGTAATTGCAATTTTGGCTAAACTCTTCCTTCTTGTTCTCACCAGCATCACTGGCTCAGGAGTCTGTGCCTTCTACATGGACGACATCGAGAAGGTCTTCAATGGAAAGTTTAAAGAGCAAAAGACCACAGAGTCGGCTTGGACCCCGATCCCAGAAGACAAGGTTCCCATGCCCAGGTAAAAGGCTGCTAATGTCATCACATTCAGAGCTGTGGAGGTCCATGCACAAGGCTGAGCCCCTCTCTTCCTTCTCCAGACCTGGTTGTTGTGCGGGGTTTGGCAACGCAGCATCCTATAAGGCCTCCAGTGAGTTCCCAGATGAGACCCTCTCCTTCATCAAATCTTACCCTCTTCTGGACGAGGCTGTGCCTTCTATAACAGAGACACCATGGTTCACTAAGACAACTAGCAGGTAGGTACAAAAACGCATGGTTCACTAAAGTCTTCTCTAAAGTATAGGTAGAAGTTTCCACAATGACCAAATGGCAGCAAGTAAGCGTAGAGCCCTTAGTGTCATTGTCTATATACAATTAGCAACGGGTTTGACAAAGATAAACGATTCCTGGAATACCTGGCCATGATGTTTTTTTCTTCATTTGATTAGTTTCCATAAGCAAAATGCTAATGAGCTCCAAAAATCCGGTCTCTGGGGAGCTTGTTACCATGCCTTACGTTGACAAGCAAAGCGAGACTCTTACGAATGTTTTATGAAATTTGCATCACTGCCTTGATCTGACAGCCCTATAGGAAAAGGATATTTCATTCTTTTAGTTATCACATTAGTTAGGAATGTTTTTAAGCTGAAACATAATATAGTCAACCTACACAAATGAATCTTGCTTTGAAACAAAGGGTCTTTCAGTCTTGCTATGCCCGTTTTTAAAGCCAAAGGGGGCAATAAAAAGTTGGACTTTAGCAATCGTAGTAAACTAGTAACTGCCATTTTATTGAACCTAAACCCTACTTGGGATGCCCTGGAAGGCAAGCCCAATCTTCTCATCCAACATCAGTACCTGACCTCATAAATGTTCTTTTGGCTAAATGGGCAAAAATTCCCCCCAGACACACTCCAAAATTTCGTAGAAAGCCTTTCCAAAAGAGTGAAGGCTTTTATACCAAAGGGCAACTCCTTATTAATGCTTATGGTTTTTAATGGGATGTCCAACAATCTCACATAGGTGTGGCTGTCAGGTGTCTACATTGACCATATAGCATAGTTGTTAACACATTTTACTCGGTATCACAGATCAAAATATTACTGTTGTGGCTCCATATTTAAGGCAGTTTAGGAAAATAGATTTTTTTTTGTTCCTTGTGGTGGGTGCTTGGTTATTGTGTTTACTTTAGAGAAAAAGCAGCAATTAACAACTGAAGTGCATCAAGCGAAGAGGTATTGGGTAATGGGTATTCTGCTCTGTAGTAAATTACCCCATTCATCATTTGCTGCAGAGAACAAGATGTAGCTCATAACTAATCCTGGACTGTGATTGACAAATAGACTGTTCTGGCTTCTCCAAAGTTCTATGTACAATCTTGCCCTTTGCATGATAGATGAGGTAATTTGTATCCAAAACCCATTCATCAGAGATGCTCTTGTTTCTTAAACCTTGATAAAACTTCATCTGTTTTTTTTCTAAAAAAAAATCCCTGTTCTCTGAACACTTACTGTCATTTGTTACCTGTTGTTCCACCGAGTACGCCAGATTTGTCATGCCATGGTATTCCAAATACACGAAAGCCAGCTCTTATCCTCAGTTGTCATTTAAATGGAATACAGAGTCTTTTCAATTACTTTTTTACAACTGTAAAAACATTAGATCTATATAATGTTATCAATGCATGTTTATGTTTTAAAAACCCCTATATGACCAAAAGCTTGTGGACACCTGACCACCACACCTACCTTTATGACCAAACATATGTGGTGTTTCTAGTGAAGGCTATTATAAATGCTACAGCATGCATAGGCACTTCAGACAATTGTGCATTTCCCGCTTTATGGCAACAGTTTGGTGAAGGCCCTATTTTGTTTTTACATGTGCACAAAGCCAGATCATCAATGAGATGGTTTGACCACTTTGGCAAGAACTTGAGTGCCCTTACCTCAACCCTACTGAACAGCTTTGGGATGAATTGGAACCCCAATTGCAAGCCAGGTCTTCTCATCCAACATCAATACCTGACCTCACAAATGGTGGTCAGCTCTATAAAGACATGGTTTGACCAGTTTGGTGTGGAGGATCTTGTGTGGCCTGCAAAGATCCCTGACCTCAACCCTACTGAACACCTTTGGGATGAATTGGAACCCCAATTGCAAGCCAGGTCTTCTCATCCAACATCAATACCTGACCTCACACATGGTGGTTAGCTCTATAAAGACATGGTTTGACCAGTCTGGTGTGGAGGACCTTGAGTGGCCTGCAAAGATCCCTGACCTCAACCCTATGGAACACCTTTGGGATGAATTGGAACCCCAATTGCAAGCCAGGTCTTCTCATCCAACATCAATACCTGACCTCACAAATGGTGGTCAGCTCTATAAAGACATGGTTTGACCAGTTTGGTGTGGAGGATCTTGAGTGGCCTGCAAAGATCCCTGACCTCAACCCTACTGAACACCTTTGGGATGAAGTGGAACCCCAATTGCAAGCCAGGTCTTCTCATCCAACATCAATACTTGACCTCACAAATGGTGGCCAGCTCCATAAAGGACATGGTTTGTCCAGAGTGGTGTGAAGGATGTTGACTGGCCTGCTCAGAGCCCTAACCTCAACTTGAAATTCCCATAGACACACTCCTAAATGCTGCACAAATCAGAATGGCAGAGGTTATTATAGCCCCAACAATCTCCATATTATTGGCCAATATTGGAATGGGATGTCCAAGAAGTTCATGTAGGTGTGATGGTCAGATGTCCACAAAAGTTTGTAAGCATAATGTATCTTATGTCAGCAGTTGTTGAAGTCCACCCCTTTACTTGGGATCTACTTTGTGGTTGCACAATGCTTACACATTGCCTCTTATTGCTACCTATGGTATTCATTATGCAGGAGGGCTGGTAGGTGCCCTAGTCATGAAGCCCTGGTCTGTAACCCAACATTATATATCCAAATCCTGTAAAAGAAGAAATTCTATTACCATAACAGACATAATTTTATTCCCAGAGGCAGATCATTCGAAGCTGTAAAAATCATATATTTTCTCCTTTTCTAGGTACAAATTGACCCAAATTGCTGCTGACACGTCAGCCGGCCCCTATGGAAATTACACGGTCTTGTTCCTTGGCTCAGAGGATGGGAAGGTGTTGAAGGTCTTGACTGGCACTACGGAGAACTCCACCGTGGAGACAGCTCTCTTAGAGGAGATTAATGTTTACAGCCAAGATAGGTGAGCTCATCCCCATGAAACGATAGGGTTCTAAGATATATTTATGCCAGAATAATGTTATCTCACAAATCTGCCACTCGCTAAAAGCCTTGTCATTGCCTCCCGTAGGTGTGGGGTGAAGGCGGAGGATGGGAAGATATTGGGGCTGCAGGTGGACCGTGAAAACCATGCCCTGTTTGTCGCATTCTCCAGCTGCATCATTCGCGTTCCATTAAGTCGCTGCGAAACCTATGGAGCCTGTAGACGGTAAGTAATGGAGATGGGGAGAGTCTCTTTTCTTGTTTGCCTAATTTAAGCATAACAAACGTGGTGTATAGATATATTCCTGCCATAAGACTACTCCAAATACTGGGCCTACAAGCATGGGCGTCCGCAGAACTTTTTCCAGGGCGGGGCATAATTTCAAGGTCATCCATGCTCTGCCCCTTTTTGACAATGTCATAATTTCATTATCACGGTCAGAGACTGCAGACGTAGTACAGGAGATGGTCAGAGACTACAGACATGATCCAGGAGATGGTCAGAAACTGCAGACGTGATACAGGAGATGGTCAGAGACTGCAGACACGATCCAGGAGATGGTCAGAGACTGCAGACGTGATACAGGAGATGGTCAGAGACTGCGGACATGATACAGGAGATGGTCAGAAACTGCAGACATAATACAGGAGATGGTCAGAAACTGCAGACATGGTACAGGAGATGGTCAGAGACTGCAGACATAGTACAGGAGATGGTCAGAGACTGTGGACATAGTACAGGAGATGGTCAGAGACTGTGGACATAGTACAGGAGATGGTCAGAGACTGCAGCCATAGTACAGGATACGGTCAGAGACTGCGGACATGGAACAGGAGACAGTCAGAGACTGCATACATAGCACAGGAGACTGTCAGAAACTGCATACATGGCTTAAGAGGATAAGGACCTAGTGGGGAACCCCTGATCTGATTCCTGATTCCAGGGGGAGCAATTGCCCCCCCTTGCTCCTACCTGCGGACGCCCATGCCTACAAGGTAAGTAGTATATTTGGTAGCAAAGCCCAACAGGGCCTGGCCAGTGGGTAGTTAGAAGAGGCAGTTGCATTGGACACTTCAGAGACAGTCCTCTTGTCCCCAGGAACATCTGTATTGCCAACTTTTCTTGCTATCTGTTGGCTCCTTGGGTGGATCTACCTTCATGTCCTGTCCCAGTGACATGAGTAGAAGAAAACAGGGGGAATGGGTGTCACCAGGAGAAGAATGTGCTTGACAGATGTCCTGCTGTCTCTGTCCCCATCAGACAGACATCTCATCATTTCCTATTGTTTTGACACCCTGTCACCAGGACAGGAAGTGAGATTAAATTGGACCTTAGATACATATTAAAGGCTATAGGACTGGAAGCGAAGGGCAATCTCCCCAAAGCGGACCCAAATCGTGAAGGAATAAGCACTCCTGACTCAAGTCTCCAGAAACATGGTGACTGCCGCTGACACGGATGGGGCACATCTCAGCACAAATGGCCACAGCAGCTATTAATGATCTCGAAAATAGATTTTTACAAAGACCGCTGCTGACAGCGCTTAAAGATCTCAAAACACATGACCACCCAAGGTGTAAGTCTGTACAAATCCTGGTGGTGACATTGCTGATGTTGAGCTATATAAAAGGAAGGATGTCCAAGGCTGGAGAATATTATTAAGTGGATGGCTTGTATTCTTATTGATTGGTTTTGTTTAGTCAGCCTGTCTGTTTATGGAGATCTTAATGAGTAGGGGTGGACAGATTTCATCATCGTATCTCATCTTCCGGTTATTTACCAGAATACCAACCATGAAAGGACTGTATCATGGTTTTTGTATGTTTCCTTTCTCTATTATTGTATTTGAAAACATGTTTTATTTTTCTTTATGTGAATAGAATATTTGCATATTAGTAGTATGATTTGCCTCCTGGTGAACAAAAGACATTGTTCACAGAGCTCAGTAGCTCAAGGTGGTTATAATACACACGAGTGAGTGAGTTAATGTGGCTCCTCCCTTATCGGTTGGCTCTGTCCAGGGTATCAATGAGACAAAGCCAGGAGCTTCTGTCTTGCTATCTCTTTAGATAATCCACAGTACTCTGGGAATCCTGTGTTATAAATTACATCTTTCTTTCTTTCTTACTTACTTTCTCTTTCTTTCTCTCTTTCTTTTTTTTTCTCTCGCTTTCTTTTTACTCTCGTTCTCCCTCTTTTTTTCTCTCTCTCTCTTTTTTATCTATCTATCTATCTATCTATCTATCTATCTATCTATCTATCTATCTATCTATCTATCTATCTATCTATCCCTGTCCTTCAACTCTCACCTTCCCTCTCCCCTTTCTTTCTTTCTTTCTCTTCCTTTCTTTCTTTCTTTCTTTCTTTCTTTCTTTCTTTCTTTCTTTCTTTCTCTCTCTCTCTCTCTCTCTCTCTCTCTCTCTCTCTCTCTCTCTCTCTCTCTCTCTCTCTTTCTTTCTTTCTTTCTTTCTTTCTTGTTTTCCTTCTTTCTTTCTTTCTTTCTTTCTTTCTTTCTTTCTTTCTTTCTTTCTTTCTCTCTCTCTTTCTCTTTCTTTCTTTCTTTCTTTCTTTCTTTCTTTCTTTCCTTTTTTCTCTCTTTCTTTTTTCTCTCTCTTTCTTTTTTTTTTCTCTTTTATTTCTATCTATCTATCTATCTATCTATCTATCTATCTATCTATCTATCTATCTATCTATCTATCTATCTATCTATCTATCTATCCCTGTCCTTCAACTCTCACATTCCCTCTCCCCTTTCTTTTTTTCTTTCTTTCTTTCTTTCTTTCTTTCTTTCTTTCTTTCTTTCTTTCTTTCTTTCTTTCTTTCTTTCTTTCTCTCTCTCTCTCTTTCTTTCTTTCTTTTTTCTCTCTCTTTCTTTTTTCTCTCTCTTTCTTTTTTTTCTCTTTTATCTCTATCTATCTATCTATCTATCTATCTATCTATCTATCTATCTATCTATCTATCTATCTATCTATCTATCTATCCCTGTCCTTCAACTCTCACCTTCCCTCTCCCCTTTCTTTCTTTCTTTCTTTCTTTCTTTCTTTCTTTCTTTCTTTCTTTCTTTCTTTCTTTCTTTCTTTCTTTCTTCCTTCCTTTCTCTCTCTCTCTCTCTCTCTCTCTCTCTCTCTCTCTCTCTCTCTCTCTCTCTCTCTCTCTCTCTCTCTCTCTCTCTCTCTCTCTTTCTTTCTTTCTTTCTTTCTTTCTTTCTCTCTCTCTCTTTCTTTCTTTCTTTCTTTCTTTCTCTCTCTCTCTCTCTCTCTCTCTCTTTCTTTCTTTCTTTCTTTCTTTCTTTCTTTCTTTCTTTCTTTCTTTCTTTCTCTCTCTCTCTCTCTTTCTTTCTTTCTTTCTTTCTCTCTCTCTCTCTTTCTTTCTTTCTTTTTTTCTTTCTTTCTTTTGTTTTTTCTCTCTTTCTTTTTTCTCTCTCTTTCTTTTTTTTTTTCTCTTTTATCTCTATCTATCTATCTATCCCTGTCCTTCAGCTCTCACCTTCTCACTCTCTCTTTCTCACTCTTTATCATTCTCTCTCTTCTTTCTCTCTCTCTATAGGAGCGGCACTTTACCGCAACCGCGGCCCGCGCTGCAGTGTGGAAGTGGCCTTAGACTTTTTTTCATTTCATTGGCCAGAATATGAAATTTATTCTGGCCACTGAAACAAAATAAAAAAGGCTCAAGACGTGTTTAGACACTTTTAGGCACGTCAGGCATTTTTTCTGCCAAATGCTCCTCTCTTGAACGCAAAGGTTATGTTTTGTTTTTTTGGTTTTTTTTGTGTGCATGAACACATAGGCTAACATGGAGGGGCATTAAGTGGCAGTAAGAAAAAAATGTCAAATGCGTGTAAAACAGGTGATTTAGACCCCTTTCACACTGAGGCAGTTTACATGCAGTTTAGCGCTAGAAATAGCGCCTGAAACCTGCCTCCCATTCATTGCAATGGGTGCTTTCACACCCGGGCGGTGTGCTTGCGGGACGGTAGAAAAAGTCCTGCAAGCAGTATCTTTGGAGCAGGTTTGGAGCTCTGTAAAAAGAGCTCCAAAAACCCCCCTGCCCATTGAAATGAATGGGCATTGCTTCCCGAATCGCCTTAAAAGCACAGCAAAACAGGGTTTTTGTTTGGAATTATTTAAGGTGACCTAAAAATGACTGCCCCGCTATCTTCGGAAAAGCGCCGCTAAAATGCTGCTAAAGCACTGCAAAAAGGACCAGCACTTAAGTGCTGTTTTAGCGCCACTTCAGTGTGAAAGGGGTCTTGTGTGCATGTAGCCTAAAATGCATAAACCCATGCTGTGGATTGGCCACAGACCTAGCCCTTTATAGTCTTTTCTATTTCTTTGTATGGACTCCATAGGTGCGCATCTTTGGCGGCATTGATGTTGTTACTTCATATTTTTTATTTTATTTATTTATTTCAGGTACTTATATAGCGCCGTCAATTTTACGCAGCGCTTCAAATCAATTTCAATACCAATAAAAATTCTTATTGCTTCAAAATCACAAAACGAAAAAAAGTCATCCGGTCCCCGTTTCTCCGCGTTCCCGCTTTTGGCGACAGCCTATTAGCCAACAGCCGTCCGTAGAGGAGACGGGGGGAGCCGCCAACGACCAGCCCATATCAAGAAACAAACGATCCCTTCTCTTCAGACCGCGATCTGTCCATGCGTGACATTGAGAAAACACAATACGCAATAATAACATTTGTCAGAGGGGTTGATGATAAGGAGGAGAAGAGAAAAAAATAAAGAACGCGGTTGATTAGGTCTTTTTAACAGCGTGTATTCATTTCCACAATGGCCTGTGATCTATTGTTCCTTGCCAGTTTTCGGTTGAATAAACCCCCTTGTGCTGTAAAGGGAAATATAACCAGCTTGGAAATAATCTCATTAATAAAGTCACATCGTGTGGATCTCCGGAGAACAAAAGCAGCTTCAATTTCACAACGGTTCGCGCGTTCGCGGCGCGAAGTGCAACAATACCAGCGTGCCCGCCGCTGCCCCTCCTCCCACTTCGCCCCAAGCGGGTCATCATACCAGCTTTCCTAACCCTACCACAAAGTCATCTGCGTTAAGAGCCATGCAATAACATCTGAAGTGGTCCCCGGGTGTCTGGCGGCAGAAAAGAAGGCTCTTTCATGCCAGCCTTTGTATCGGCGTTGGGCGGGGGGGCGCTACCGGAGACAAAGCGTGAGAGGGGGAGCAAGCTTCTTTTTTTCTTGCTTGTGCCAGTGGCATGCTGGCGAAGGCTGCAGTTCTCTGGTAGGCTGCCAAGTGAATGCCTACGGGGCAGCTGTGTACAGAAATGGAAGTAAATGACTGCGATATGAGCGGCAGATCTTAAGGGGGTATGAGTGGGGGGAGGGGTACCGGAAGTCGTTTCCTCTCCCTTCCAAGACTCCAGATTGAGACAAACATGAGAATCAAAAGAAAATTCCAGGAAATTCAGAAAGCGGTGATAAGAAATTTACTTGGAAATGTACCACAAGTTTTTTGGGGTCTATAGCAGCAAACAAAGCCCGGATCTTTGAGGTGTATTCATAAAACAAAATCACCCAGTGAATGGGGCAAAAAAAAAATTTTAGGCTATTTCCCATGCTGGTTGAATGGCTGTCATTGATTTAAAATGGAAAATTCTAGATTTGGCCACTAGATGGCTCTGAGAATCATAGGTAATTCCTGTGATACTTAAAGCCACCTAGTGGCCAAATGTGGTATTTAATCACGCACATCAAATTGCCTAATAATACTTTCACTGGGAAAATTGCTGTGCAAATCTTTTATAAATGCACCCCCCTTGTGTTTATTAACGTAAAATAACCCCTAACAAAATGACATCTGGCACCAATGTGAAAGATAAAAGAAAACATTCTGCAATTTTTTTTTTGTGGGGGGGGGGGGGTGTTCTATGGCCTAAAACAAAGTCTGGACCCTTAAAGTGTATTTATACAAAAAACCCATCCAGTGAAAGAGCATGTACATTCCCTCTGTGCGAATGGAAAAAAAAAGAATGTTATTGGGCTATATACCATGCTGGTCAAATGGCTGTCGTTGATTTAAGATGAAAAATGCTTCATTTGGCCACTAGATGGCCCTAAGGATCATAGATAATTCCTGTGATACTTAAGGCCATCTGGTGGCCAATTGTGGTATTTTCCATTTTAGCCGCTCAGTTATGTACTGGTACGCCGCTTGTTGTTTCCATGCACTCAAGTGATGGCTGCATGGCTTCCTGATGATGACAACAGGGGACCATACCTGTGTTAAAACTGCCACTTGTAGTCATCGGACACGGTGACAACGCAGGAGCAAAATTGGGAGACAGGGACAGAGTGTTGTCACTCTACACCAGGAAGTGCCTGAATGGGAACCTTCATGGCAGGATTATTTTAATGATATCGAAAATTGTTCATGACCAAAGGACTATTATTAAACGCCAAAGGTAGTGTCAGAACCTGGATCACCTGCTGGTGGCACCGTGGTTCCCAGGACAGAGGGTTGTAATTCCAGTGCCCACCAGTGGGTGTCTCCCAGCAGATCCAAGGACTCAGTTTCCACGTGGAAAAGGGCAAGCTCAGGATAGATGGCACAGGATCTGGCAGCAGCAAAACACTGGGGCGAGAGGCACTTAAAGTGGTTGTCAACTTGTGACAACCACTTTAACCTACAGGTAAGCCTATGATAAGGCTTACCTGTAGGTGCCCTGCATATCTCCCAAACCTGCACGGTTCAGCAGATATGCAGTGTTGAAGCTGTGGCGACGTGAAGTCGGCACATGCGCAGTGAAGGAACGGCGACCGTGCCGTGACTGGCGGCTCCCACGTGCATGCGCGGGAGTGACGTCACGCGACCCCGGCCAGTCACATCGCGGAGTCGTGGCCCCGGAAGGAAGAGGGGCAGAAGGTGGACGCGGCCAGCACAGGAGACAGCGCTGGACGCCGCAGGCTTTATTTGCAGGTAAGTGGCACATAATGGTAGCCCATTATGCTTCTACTTTACAGGGGGACATAGAGGAAGTAAACCCCATCTGGGTTGACTTCCTCTTTCATAGGGGAGGACCTAAATACCCTCCCAGGAGCCAGCATCAGGTAAAAACTTGATTACTGGGAGACACCCGCTGGTGGACACTGGAATTACAACCCACAGTGCCACCAGCAGGTGATCCAGTTCCTGACAGGGAGGCTGGAAATGATAAGAAGTTTATGCTACATTGTAATCGATATGATGCTAGGATTGTGTTATTGCAGTGTGTATGTTGATCTCCCTTTCAATAAGACATCGTAGCCAAGATATACACAGGTGACCTCTGGTCATACGAGTCTCCGATATCCAACTTTCACTGTTGTTATTTCATTGCACAGGAGCTGCCTGACCTCCAGAGACCCGTACTGCGTGTGGTTGAAATCGGGGACCTGCGCCAACTTCCGGGGCGACCCAAGGTAACACAGCGCCATCATAAATACATCACATGCCAAAATATAACCGGAGCTCCGTCCATCTCCCCGGCCTCATTTATCTAACCACGGATTAGCGGTTTAATGAACGGAGTTGCTTTCCCATAAGATCTAATTACGCAATAAGCATCGAAAATGCTGAAATATGAATAATGGTTCAAATATAATGAAGCTCTATTTTTGTGAGGCAGATGTAGTCTCCAGATTATACTGTGGAGGTATTTACTTAAAGCGCAACGCCATTTTTTTTTTCCGAGTTTCCGATAGCGTGGAGGAAGGTTAGACCCTCTATCTGCATCAGATCTCCCTAACTTCCTGTCCTGGTGACTACACTGAAAGTGAGAGGAAATCTCCCCAAAGGGGACTCGGGCAGTAAAGAAAACCCAATCTTCTAGCCTTTCCTATCTATTCAAGAATGATTTAAAAAAGGTTTGGATCAGAGTTCCTGTATTATAGAACCTTATTTATTTATTTTTTTATAGTATAGCTAAGGCCTTGTTCCCAAAATACTGACGCTTTAACAAACGTACCTATATTGTTAATTCATGTTATTTGGTGCATTTGACACGCATTTAACATGTGTTAAAGAGGCTTTAAAAACGCTCCCCCAAATGCCGTATGTGTGTTTTTGGTGCGTTTAATGCATATTAAAGGCACGTTTAAAAAATGCACCCCAAAAATGTATTTTTTAAGGAAGTGATATTAACACGCCGCAACTGTGCTGCAATGTGCGCCGGCATGTTGGCAGTGCGTTACCATAGACTTGAATGGAAGGAGCTGAGCTGCTTCAACTCCTTCCAAACTCAACAGGAAGCTTCAATTTTGAAGGGCAGCGATGAAACGTGACGCAGCGTGATGCAATGTAACACAATGTAACGCAATGTGACGCAATTGACGCAGTGTGATGCAATGTAACACAATGTAACGCAATGTGATGCAATGTAACGCAATGTGATGCAATGTAACGCAATGTAACGCAGTGATGCAATGTAACACAATGTAACGCAATGTGACGCAATTGACGCAGTGTGATGCAATGTAACACAATGTAACGCAATGTGATGCAAGGTAACGCAATGTGATGCAATGTAACGCAATGTGATGCAATGTAACGCAATGTGACTCAACGTAATGCAACGTGACGCAGCGTAATCCAACGTCATGCAACATAATGCAACGTGACGCAATGTTACACAACGTGGCGCAATGTGACACAGCGTAATCCAACATGATGCAACGTAATGCAATGTGACGCAGCATAATCCAACGTGGCGCAGCATGATGCAATGTAACACTATGTAACGCAATGTGATGCAATGTAACGCAATGTGATGCAATGTAACGCAATGTGACGCAACGTAATGCAATGTGACGTAACATGATGTATGTGATGCAACGTGACCCAACGTAATGCAACGTGACCCAACGTAATGCAACGTGACGCAATGTGACGCAGCGTAATCCAACGTGATGCAACGTAATCCAACGTGATGCAACGTAATCCAACGTGGCGCAGCATGATGCAATGTGACACACCGTGACGCAGTGTGATGCAACGTAATGCAAAATGACGCAATGTGACGCAACGTAATGCAACATGACATAACATGATGTGCGTAACCCAACGCAAATCTTTCATGTTTTGATAATGTGAACAGCTCTGGGTCCTGTCTGTATTATCAATTGCAGACTGCTTTACTAGGAGTTTGAGGCGCATTATAAATGCGCCTCAAACTCCTGCTTTTAATGCCAGTGTGGGCACGGCCTAGGAGAGGGGATTAGAACCCATGCCAGGATTTTATTACTTTTTTTTTTTATAAGATGGGCTGCGCTAGACCAAAAAATTAAAAACTGATAAAATTGCATCAAAATTGGCACAAATTATAGTGTGTATAGATATTATACCACGCTAATGGCACGTTGTTAGGAGAAAAGGCAAGCTGAAGCCCCAACCCACAACCAGGTAGAGAACACAATTTTTTTTAAATGGGCTGCGCTAGACCAAAAAATTAAAAAAAAAAAATGTGTGTCATGTGACACATTAGTGTTACAAGGTCTCAGGTGTGAATGGGGAGCAGGTGTGTTAAATTTGGTGTTATCGCTTTCACTTTTTTGGTCTAGCGCAGCCCATTTTATAAAAATGGTGTACTCTACCTTGCTGGCTTTTCTCCTAACAACGTGCCATTAGCGCAGTATAATATCTATACACATTGAGGTTTTTATTGCTGTCCATGTTCCCCATGTAGGGAGATTCACCCTCTCTATTTGACCATTATCACCAAGAGTGAAAACGGAAGAAAATCCCAAATCTTGGGTTGTCACCAGAACAGGAATAGAGGGGAAATCTTACAGTGGGGACACTAGTTATGGTGACGTCCCTCACTTTGGAGGGATTTCTTCTCACTTCCTGTTTTGGCTACAGGACAGGTAATAAAGCAAAATCTCCCCAATGGGGACACAGTTGGCAAACAAACAACTGACGGGGTTATTACCCTCCTTTCGGGCCGGTTCACACCACTTGCAGTGCGGGAAACATGCATTTCCCGTACCTCGCGGGAACGCGCTGCATCCCAGGTGCTATTAATTCTTAGTGGCAACCTCCACGCATCTCGCAAACATGGGTGCAGCCGGTCCGGTAGACAATATTCCAATTGGAAGGTCCATGGAAGGCAAAAGTTCAGAACATCATTTTTTGGGGATAAATAAAAGTAAATAAATAAAGTTTGGTTAAGAAAATGGCGCCAGCAATGAGTAGTTCAGTAATGGGTGGGCACCATCGGGTTGCATTACTAAGCTTGCTACCAATGGGCTTGTAGGTCTGCTTTTTCCTGCAGCGGCTTTTGCTTCCACCGCACCCCGCAAGGCCACACCGGAGTCACTGCCCCCCCCAGGAGGGAGTCACCAGGTCTCCAGTAATCATGACACCGCCATTTAATTTAATCATATCTCCCAATCCTGGTAGGGAGCTGAAAATCCTTTAGGAAATTTCTCACCATGGGCGCCCCCAACAGGAACCATGCAGAACTGGCTCATCCGCCTTGGATGGGGTCGGCTTTAAAAGTGTTTTGTAATGCCGCTGGCGCCAACTAAATGACCCCGAATCGTTATCAGGCGCCCCACACCCAATCACTGCTACTTTACTGTGCCGCCTAAACCGCCAATAATCCTTTTTATCATTCCCAGAGCCGGATTTGAGCAGGAAGTTGAACAAACGAAGCACCGGGCCAACTGTCAAGGTAAGTGAGAAGATTGTTACATTGTAAAAAAAAAAACACCTTTCATTGCAGTTTGCATCTCCCCTATAAGGGCCAATATAAAAGACATCAATGAATGCAGTATTCATCTGTATTTATTAATATACAGCGCCGATCAATGTATTTTATTGAATGCAAGCAGTGCAAGTACTTGGTTTTGACTTGGTATCAGCCTGAAAGAAGAAGAAGCAGCACTGGGGAGTCAAACAGTTGCAGGCATAGGCGTGCGCACATAGGGTGGCAGGTGTGCCTGGGCACACCCTAATCACCCTGCTGCCTGGCTGCAGAGAAAGGGACGGGGGAATCTCTGTCCTCAGTCCCTTTCCCTGTCTCAAAAGTGAGACATCAGGGGTCTGTTTAGACCCCTGATATTTCACCAAAGCCCCCAACAGGGCTCCTAAATAAAATTGTAAAAAATAAAATATAATAATGTAAAAAATAACATTGTAAAAAAATAAATAAAATAAAAATAATCTACTGACACCGATCTCTGCCCTTCTGACATATACACACACACTCATGTTTGTTTGCGCTTTGTGGTGCCCACCCTAATGCAATAGACTGCGCACACCTATGGCTGCAGGGCTCCTATGCTATCAAGGAACACGCTGATAAGAGGAGAGAGCAGAGAGACGAACCTGTCAATCTACTGCTTCTCCTTTCTGTAAATGGTATATAACTGCAGCAGAGAAAAATCGTTTCTCCTGTCCCGACAGACAGGGCTGTGCTGAGCAGCAGAGCTGTGTAAATCTCAGGACTGGATGGGCAGAAATACAAATCCTTTGCCAAGTTAGGCGGGCCCATTATATGAATGTGCGTGGAGTTCAGTTTTAATAAAGGATAGGATAGAGGGCGGTTTGAAAAGATTCCACTCACTGGCTCACTACAAGTCAGGAAGATCATTAAACGTATTCTATAAGGCAGCTAATGTAAGTACCTGAGTCTTTCTTCAGATCTGCTTCTTGCTGCCCGCTGCACAGTAGTGCTTAAGCTAAGGGGAGAACTGCACAAGTGGCCAATCAGGCAGTGCTCTGTACATGTGTGCTCACAGGGGGCATACCGACAGGAGGAGAGAGCGCAGTGAGTTTGATCATCAGTGAGCTGGAGTAGATCCACTCATCCTGTATAAGTGGCTGAAGTTATGTGCAGGTTGTAAAAGGCTTCCTATGAAATACACTGGTAGTAGAGCTGCCTACAAAGGGACAAAGGGAGGTACTAGAGCCAGGTCAGGTAGGAAAGAGTAGAGATGTGAGCAAGCTGGGGTTGGGGTTGCACACTGTGTATAGCGCACCCCTAAACCCTGTACTCTGTACATAGCGCACTGCTGAACCTTACACTCTGTACATAGCGCACTCCTGACCTCTGCACTCTGTACACAGCACACTCCTGACCTCTGCACTCTGTACACAGCACACTCCTGACCTCTGCACTCTGTACACAGCACACTCCAGACCTCTGCACTCTGTACACAGCACACTCCTGACCTCTGCACTCTGTACACAGCACACTCCTGACCTCTGCACTCTGTACACAGCACACTCCAGACCTCTGCACTCTGTACACAGCACACTCCTGACCTCTGCACTCTGTACACAGCACACTCCTGACCTCTGCACTCTGTACACAGCACACTCCAGACCTCTGCACTCTGTACACAGCACACTCCTGAATTCTGCACTCTACATGTGGTGCACTCCTGAACCCTGCACTCTGTACATAGTGCACTGCTGAACCCTGCACTCTGTACATAGCGCACTCCTGAACTCTGCACTCTGTACATAGCGCACTTCTGAACGCTGCACTCTCTATGTAGAGCACCCCTGAACCCTACACTCTGTACGTAGTGCACTCCTGAACCCTGCACTTTGTACATAATGCACCCCTGAACCCTGCACTTTGTACGTAATGCACTCCTGAACTCTGCACTCTGTACGTAGCGCACTCCTAAACCCTGCACTCCGTACATAGTGCACTCATGAACCCTGCGCTCTGTATGTAGCGCACTCCTATACGCTTCACTCTGTACATAGCATTCTCCTGAACCCTGCACTCTGTACATAGTGTACTCCTGAATTCTGCACTCTGTATGTAGCACACCCCAGATACAACTGGCCCTTTGAGGGCAACCATGCTGCTGATGCAGCCCACAGTGAAATTGAGTTTGACACTCCTGCTCTAAAGGTCCAACAAGGATGTTCTAGAGGAGCCGCCCTGTATATCACTGCCAATCGACTCAACCTAGAACCTTGGTTTTTCCGTTTTGTACTGTTCAAATTTGTGACAGATTAGCTTAAAAAAAAAAATGTAATTTCAATGAAGAGGGCTTGTCATTGTCTTCAAAAGCCCCTCATGACCCGACAACTTTGATACGAAGGAAGAACCCTTAAAAGATTCCGCCCTTTTCATCATAAAACGCATGTAAAAAAGCGATTCATTTGCACCCAGCGGGAAGCCCGTGTAAGCACTTTGATTCATAACATGAAGATGTTTTTGAAGAGTTTTATGTCTGTTGGCTTGCGCCGTTCCCCGGCTCTCAAGTTCTCTTCCATTCTCATATTTCATCGAGTTGAAGGGGAAGATTATGGGACAACGTATTAATAAAACACAATCCATGCAACCAAATCTTAGCTGAAAGAAGTGGCCACATTATGGGCTGTGACGTTTACAAGACAAATGGACACACGCGGCTCTTGTATCCTGCCGGCTGGTTTCGTTAAATTTATATCAGTCAATAAAACCGCATTAATTTTTAACATCACCAACAAGCCCCGGTGATGTATAGGCTGGCTTTCAAGCCTTTTACTTTTATCTGTTACTTCATTTTTTTAATGGAGGCTATAGTCTATAGTCACTAAGTATATAGTATGAGTTAAATTGTATCTAAAGCCAACTTTTAGGAGTGGGTAATAGTTAAAACCTTTGTCGGGTTGTTTATTTTTGGAGAAAGGGATAAGAACTGGAGTGCCACATGGTGGTGTTAAAGTCCAAAGTCAGTGGCCCCATCTGGACCACTGTGGTATAGAGACCTGTGCCAGAAAATGTGTAGATCTCCTATTCAGGCCTACAAAGAGAACCAACTAATGACTGTACTGGAAACTGGTGGAACGCGGTGGTGCTTTGGCATACCATCTTGACGAATCTGCTGAATGAGGGGTCACCTGGTACTCACCTTGCCAGGACTACCCCACTATACCTTCAGATGCCATAATCCCCACAATAATATTGAACTGGTCATTCCAGCCATTAGCTGTAGTCAAAAAATAATTTCTGATAGGGCTCATGGGTTTGACTCTATATGACCACCCTAAGGTATGACCACAAGTCCACCATGCACACATTACCCCATGAGGTTGACCTATATGCAAGACATAGGCATAGTCAAAGATGGCCAGATGACTTCTCATGCATGGTTTTAATGTAGACATCTGTCCACTTGTGAACTCCCTTTAACAAAGATCACTCAAGAGTGATCTTGCTCCAATTTGATGGCCGATAGGGCTCATGGGTTTGGCTATATTAGACTACCCTAAGGCAGAGGCGTAAGTAGAACCTTCAGGGCCCCGGTGCAAGAAATTATAAAGGGCCCCCCTGACCCCTGGCCAGGGCTCTTCCCTCTTCCCACTGATCCTGGGGCCCTTTACTCCCGTCGTGGGTCCCTTTATTATGGTCCCACCGAATAATTGTGTACTGAGCCTCCCATTCATTAAGAAACGGAAGTATAGTAAAAAAATAGTTTACTATGCTTCAGTTATGAGTGAACCAATATGTACCAATCACTGACTCTGTCCATTCAGAAAAGGAAGGAGCCAGTAAATGACAAATTTACCGACCCGTTCCCATCTCTCCATCATGACACATCTTCTACAGCAGAAGACAAGTAAACTGGATAGGAGGGATGGCGGGGACAGCATATATGGGAACCAATCTCCTCGATTAGGAGGAAAATGGAAGAGATTGGTTCCTCTAAATGCCGCCCTGCAATCCCTCCTATCCAGGTGTACAAGGGAGGCGCACAGGCCCCCTGGAGCACGGGGCCTGGTTGCAATTGAAACCCCTGTAGTTACGTCCCTGTCCTAAGGGATAACAACAAGTGCTTCCTAAGGTTGAGAGTACTCCACCATTCGCATACTACTCCATGAGGTTGACCTAGATGCAAGATATGGGCACAGTCAAAGATGGACACACGATTCCTCACTCATGGTTTTCATGTAGTCATCTGTCCAACTGTGCTCACTTTAGCAAGAGTCACTCAAGAGCAATCTTGCCGCAATTCAATGGCCTGATGGGGCGCATGGGTTTGGCTCCACATAACCACCCTAAGAGATGACCACAAGTGCTTCCTAAGGTTGAAAGTACTCCAACATGCACACACTACACCATGAGGTTGACCTAGACTAGGGGTCTCCAAGCTTTCTAAGCAAAGGGCCAGTTGACTGTCCTTCAGGCTTTAAGGTTGGAGGAGCTGGATGGTGGCCAGTGGGAGTAGAAAATGCCCCAGCATCAGTGGGCATAAACAATGCCCCATCATCGGTTTTAATGGGAGGAAGAAGGCCTCATTGGTGGTATCAACGCGAAGAATAGTGTCAATGATGATGTCAGTGGGAGGAATAGTGCCCCATCATTGGTGTCAGTTGGTGAAATAGTGCACCAAGGGCCAGATAAAGGCAAGCAAAGGGCCACATCCAGCCCCTGGGCCGCAGTTTGAAGACCACTGACCTAGGCGCAAGACATGGGCACAATCAAAGATGGGCAGGTGACTCCTCACTCATGATTCTCAAGTAGACATCTATCCACCTGTAGGCCCCCTTTAGCAAGGATTACTCAAGTCGTAAAAACCATTGGCTTTTAAAAGTTTCTAATGATGAATCCAGGCCGAAGGGCTCCACCAAATGGACCTATGTGTGTGCCTTCCACAAGGATTCTCACTCCATATGGCTAGAGGAAACGTTCGGAAAGTGTAACACAGGTCATGTTAGTTGAGGTGAAGTCATAAGCAAAACCACTCTCTTCTTTGTTCTTTCCAAGAAACAGGGATGGTAAAACATAACAACCCAGGGATATTATGAGCAGGGACACAATCTTAAATTCTAACAACCATGAAAGACAACTTGTAGTCTGAGCTAGGAGTGTGATAGATTGCGTAAGTGAATGGTCTTGTGAAGTTAGGTCATGAGTTGTGTACAGTGGAGGATTGTTTTTTACAGTCTCCTGACAGTCTATGTGACCATTGAGGCCTCACCGACTGCGAAATGTGCAGTCCCACATTCAGAACTCCCTTATTTGTTAGGAGAATGCCTGAATATCCCGTGACATAATTTCTATCACGATATTTTAACCTCTAAATCAGGGGTAGGGAACCTGCGGCTCTCCAGCTGTTGTAGAACTACATTTCCCATCATGCTTCTGGGAGTAATTGTATCCACAAGCCTTGCAATGCCTCATGGGAAATGTAGTTCTACAACAGCTGGAGAGCCGCAGGTTCCCTACCCCTGCTCTAAATGGTAATATTTCCTTTTTGTGATTTTTATTTTTTTGTGTTTTTAATTTCTTCTTACCTAACAAAGCAATTCTACTTCAGCTACATTCATTTTCTGCCACCTACTTCGGTAAAAAAAAAAAAAACCATAAATCTTAAAGCATACCTAGTGTGAAAATCAATATGCCTTTCCTGTAACATTCAGTCTGTGTGATATTATGAATCAGTAAAGAAAGACGAAACCCTATCCTGAAACAATGGTCTTGTGAAATGATCAGTGCCGAGACTCTAGTTACATGGTCACCATTGATACTTCGAGGAAGGTTGATCTTTAGGTGATGATGACCAGTCAAGGTCTCTGCTTGGATGGACCCTTGACTTTAGTCCTCCATGATCCTCTAGAGAGGGTGCACCAGCCTAGAGCATTATCACAATAACAATCTATTTTTAAAAATGGGTAAATATCTGCTTACAAACATAAAAACAGACAAATTTCATCAAGTTAGTAGTTGTTCGGACCGCTCCATATGCTCTTAGAGTTCGGGAGGACATCTCCTGGATCCAACTGGCATTTTTAAGGTAATACCCTCTTCCTCAGAGCCAAAAGGTTATGCCAGTTAGCTCCAGGGGATCCAGAAGATGTCCTCCCAAGCTTTAGGAGCATATGAAGAGATCCGAACAACTTAACTTAATGAGCTTTGTCTGTTTTTTATGTTAAATATTTACCCATTTTTGCAAATAAATTGATATTGGGATAATGCGCTGGGCTGGTGTGCCCTCTCTCTTTTGTCTTTTTCTGTATTTTGTTGGCACTCTCCCCATTCCAGAAAGGGCAGCAAGGCATGGTGTGCTTATTTCTATAGCCCAGAATTGGGCTCGGGAGGACATCTCCTGGATCCAACTGGCGTTTTTAAGGTAATGCCCTCTTCCTCAGAGCCAAAAGGTTATGCCAGTTAGCTCCAGGGGATCCAGAAGATGTCCTCCCAAGCGTTAGGAGCTTTTGTAGAGATCCGAACAACTTAACTATCTTAATGAGCTTTGTCTGTTTTTTTATGTTAAATATTTACCCATTTTTGCAAATAAATTGATATTGGGACAATGCTCTTGGCTGGTGTGCCCTCTCTTTTGTCTTTTTCTGTATTTTGTTGGCACTCTCCCCATTCCAGAAAGGGCAGCAAGGCATGGTGTGCTTATTTCTATAGCCCAGAATTGGGCTCGGGAGGACATCTCCTGGATCCAACTGGCGTTTTTAAGGTAATACCCTCTTCCTCAGAGCCAAAAGGTTTTGCCAGTTAGCTCCAGGGGATCCAGAAGATGTCCTCCCAAGCTTTAGGAGCATATGAAGAGATCCGAACAACTTAACTTAATGAGCTTTGTCTGTTTTTTATGTTAAATATTTACCCATTTTTGCAAATAAATTGTTATTGGGATAATGCTCTTGGCTGGTGTGCCCTCTCTCTTTTGTCTTTTTCTGTATTTTGTTGGGACTCTCCCCGTTCCAGAAAGGGCAGCAAGGCATGGTGAATTGGCTTTGTAGGAAGATTCTGTGCTAGGCCACCACACAAAAATTTTTTATTAAATTATTGATACCTTCTATGGAAAACAATTAAACATTTTAATGGTGGATACCTACACATATGAACTTGAAAAGCGAAGGTACTCCAAAAAGCCTTACACAGTCACCACCACATACAAATATTTAAAATCTACCTTTTATTAAGTTTCAAAATAAATATTGCCTAAAAGGCGCACGTCAAATACCAATACACAGTTACTCTGCATAGGCTCCATCAAATATATGTACAATGACCTACCTTTCGGTGTATCCATAGATCTTATACATTAAGCCAGAGGAGTCAGTGGCTCTTACTTCATTATGTGTATTAATAATTATTCTTCGACAAAACGATTAATCTTTGCTTGAGAGTCCAACCCAAGAATATAAATCTTTATATGCCACAAGCATACTTATATAGACAAATATGTGACATTGCAATAGCATGAGAAATCCAACATATCCTCCTAAGTGCTACTTTCCACAAAGCAATATATGTTAATATAGGCAAGAAAGCACCGTCTTCAATCAATATAGAATAATATTATAGTCCTCCCAGATACGGCTCTCCGGCAAACAGATTGTGTCTGCAATCAATATGAAATGAGTTATATAGTGCCTTATAGTGTGAATACCCGATGCAACTGTAGATATGGAAGATATTACATGGTGAGACGGTATTGTTTATCTTATACAGATCACGGAGAGTGCTTCTATGCCTGTGCAATCTGTTCAGATAGAGAGCTATATCTGTGAGGACTATACTGCTTGTTTTGTATTGATTGCAGGCAGTGCATTCTTGCCTATATCAACATATATTGCTTTGTGGAACACTCATGATGAGATGTTGGATTGTTCATGTTATTGCAAAGAGAATTTTTTTTCTATAGAAGTATGGTTGCAGCGTGTCCATAACATTATACAGTATATATTTTTGTATTGGACCAGCCCCCCTCATCTGTTTTACCATGGAGGAACCCTTGGAAAAGTTTGTAGGTCTCAGAGAACCACCAGTAAAAATTATATTTCTAGCTTATGGTACACTTCTGGTTGTAGAGAGTTTTCAAAAGGTTCAATAGGTTTCAATAGTGTTCAATAGGCGTTTAGCAGATTATCAGTATGCCGGTGGCCATGGGCGTCTGCAGTTGCCCCCCCCTGGAATCTGTGGGTTCCCCACTAGGTCCTTATCCTCTTGAGCCATGTATGCAGTTTCTGACAGTCTCTTGGGCTATGTATGCAGTCTCTGATTATCTCTTGTACTATGTCTGCAGTCTCTGACCGTCTCTTGTATCATGTCTGTAGTCTCTGACCATCTCTTGTATCATGTCTGCAGTCTCTGACCGTCTCTTGTATCATGTCTGTAGTCTCTGACCATCTCCTGCACTATGTCTGCAGTCTCTGACTGTCTTCTGTACAATGTCTGCCGTCTCTGACGTCTCCTGTACAATGACTGCGGTCTCTGACCGCGATAATGTGATAATGACATTGTCAAAAAGGGGCAGAGCATGGGTGAGCTTAAAAGGATGCCCCCCCCTGAAAAAACTTCTGCGGACGCCCATGCCGGTGTCATATCCTGTCACGTACCTGGTGATGGAGTCTGATTGTGCAGAGGGCAACCTCTCTTACGACCCTGGTTCGGGAACCCCTGGTAGAGCAGACAGGAGATTCCGGAGCACAGGGGGGCACGAGGGCTGGTGCGGATGCCGGTGGTGTTGTGAGGATCCTCCAGGAGCTCGTGCAGACAGAAGAGTGGTGATGCTGGCCGGATCGTTAACAGGCTGGCAGGTGCGGTGCAAGGGAGCAGGCAAACGGGTCGTCAGGTGCAGGCAGGGTCGTTAACAGGCTGGCTGGTGCGGTACAAGGGAGCAGGCAAACGGGTCGTCAGGTGCAGGCAGGGTCGTTAACAGGCTGGCTGGTGCGGTACAAGGGGGTTCAGGCAGAAGCGTGGTCGTAAGCAGGCAGAGGGTCGGTACAGGCAGAGTTCAATCAAGGTCAGGCAAGCCGGGTCACAGATGCAGAAAGTCTTTAGCAAACAGGTCACGGGAACACACTGGAACGCTATAGAACGGACAGCATTTGCTACAGGAAGCAGGAAGTTCAAATAGAGCTGCTGTTCCAGGAAATAGAGGAAAGCACAACCAAATGCATTAACTCTTAGCACAGTCTTTTCCTAACATATCCATAATGATATATATTCTTGGGTTGGGCCAGCCTTTCTCAACCGTTTTACCATGAAGGAACCCTTGGAATAGTTTGAAGGTCTCAAGGAGCCCCCGCTAAAACTATATTTACAGCATGTTTGATCTGTAGGTTGTAGAGAGTTTTCAATAAGTTTCAAAAGGGTTCATCTGGTTTTTAGTAGATTTTTGCATTTCGCTACAAAGATACAATTAGATCAACTGGAAAATGGGTCATAGATAAACAATAATCCAAGTTGTTACTATAAAAAATTTTGATACAGAAAAAAACAAGGTGTAATCTGTTGGTTGAATGGTGCAGCTCCACTGAGATAGACTGGTGAGGTTCTAGGGAAGGAGGAGAAGGAAAGAAAAAGGAGGAAAGGGAAAGGTAGGCATAGGGAAAAGGGAGGATTGGTAAAAGAGGCCACGGCCAAACCAGGCCTAAAGACCCCATTGCTATTGAGGTTATTGATACGGGAAAAAAACAAGGTGTAACTCATTGGTTGAATGGTGCAGATCTGCCGAGTTGGGCTGGTGAGGCTCTGGGGGAGAGGGAGAGAGAAAGTAAAAGGAAAAGGGAGGCAAAGGGAAAAAGGAAGATTGGTAAAAAGGGCTACAGTCAAACCAAGCCTAAGGACCCTTTTACTGTTAAGGTTATTTATACAAAAAAAAAACAAGGTGTAACACATTAGCTGAATGGTCTGGACCCAACGAGTTAGACTGGTTCTGGGGGAGGAGGAGAAGGAAAGGAAAAGGAGGGGGGGGAGGTAGGCATAGGGAAAAAGGAGGATTGGTAA
>BLSH010387057.1:84208-102815 GCA_018402905.1 Glandirana rugosa | reverse complement strand
CTGGGGGAGGAGGAGAAGGAAAGGAAAAGGAGGGGGGGGGAAGGTAGGCATAGGGAAAAAGGAGGATTGGTAAAAGAGGCCACTGCCAAACCAGATCTAAAGACCCCATTACTATTAAGATTATTGATATGGAAAAAAACAAGGTGTAACACATTGGTTGAATGGTCCAGATCTACCGAGTTTGGCTTGTGAGCTTCTGAGGGGGAGAAAGAAAGGAAAAAGGGTGAAAGGGTAGGCATAGGGAAAAAGGAGGCTTGGTAAAAGGGGCCACAGTCAAACCAGACCTAAAACCCCATTGCTAATAATGTAATTGATAAAAAGAAAAAACAAGGTGTAACACGTTGTCTAAATGGCCCAGCTCCACCGAGATAGACTGGTGAAATTTTGGGGGAGGGGAAGAAAGAAAAGAAAGAAAAGGGGGGAGGGGTATGCATAGGGAAAAAGGAGGATTGGGAAAAGGGGCCACAGTCAAACCAAGCTTAAGAGCCCAATACTATTAAGGTTATTGATACAGAAAAAAACCAAGATATAACATGTTGGCTGAATGGTCTGGTTCCATCGAGTTAGACTGGAGAGATTCTCGGGGAGAGGGAGAATAAAAGAAAAGGAAGGGGGGAGGGCAGACATAGGAAAAAAGGAGGATTGCTAAAAGCGGCCATGGTCAAACCAGGCCTAAAGACCCAGCAAGCCATAGTCAGTTCCACATGGGAGAAAGGAAGTCCAAGTGTTCCATGGACCCCTGGTTGAGAAAGGCTGGGCTGGAGTCTTAAGCAAAGAGCAATTGCTTTGTCAAGGAATAATATGTATATACTTCTGCACATATGCATATACAGTACATACCGTGTATATATATATATATATATAGTCATTGTGTTTCTGTGACATGCACCTTTTAGGCAATATCAATTTTGATAAAAATTAAATGATAAAAATTTTAATTAATAAATGGTAGATGTTAAATATCTGTGTGTGGTTGGGGCCGTGTAAGCTTTGAATATATTCTAATTTCAAACAACCCCAGCCTGAAAGGGTTAAGGGCTAACCTTCAAAAAAATAAAAAATAAAAAAGTTTTGGCTGTAAAATAAGATACAAATATTCATGGCAGATTAAAGAAAATCATATTTTATTAGGTCAATCATAGAACCGCCTATAACTTGATATTACATTTTTTGTCAAGCCTATGTACAGCATGGGTGAGCATTGATATATCAATATACTGCAGCATGTAAAGTATCATAAAGCGCCAATGACTATTTTCTTTTTCATATTCACTTGTAGATCTTGCCACTGCATCGGGAAGTCTTGATGGTGATGGAGACTCTGCTTACGGTAAGTTACCTATATTTTATCTTACCAAAAAAAATCACCCCTCTCCTTCCCACTCTCCGCTCCCCTAAAGGTCTCTGCTTCATGTCTTCATTTGTGTGCTATATAGTTGGCTTCAACCCACCTCACTGTAGTAGAGAGAGAGAAACAGAGAGCATGCCAACCGCTACCAAGGATAACCAATCCGTCAAAGCTTTTGTTTGTCCAAATAATGAGAATCCTAGAGCTTCCAATATAGTTTAATTTTACATGAGCCAACGTTGACAAGCAGCCAACAGTGGTATATGTCAATCATAAGACATCAGGCAGCCAAAAAATAAATAAAATAAAGGTCTCAAAACAGAATTAATGCCCGCAAGAGACCCAAACCTAAAATGGCTCACCAGTTTGGGGGAAACCAAAAATGAAGTCATCAGAATTCACCAACTGGCTTGTCAGCCTCCATCCAGATCTGCCTCTGGCTTAAAGATTGCTCGTAAGAATGGGCCAAAGAACCTACATGCTTAATGTCTGCCACACTACTACATCGTTACATAGTTGGTCAGGTTGAAAAAAGACACAAGTCTATCTAGTTCAACCAATATGAAAAAAAGAATAAATAGAATAAATAAATTAAAAACCTTCATATACAGAATTATAAACCCACAGTTGATCTAGAGCAGGGGTCCCAAACTGGTGGCCCTCCAGCTGTTGCGAAACATAAGGCATCGCAAGACTGACAGTTACAAGCGTGACTCCCACATGCAGAGGCATGGTGAGACTTGTAGTTTCGCAACAGCTGGAGGGCCGCCAGTTTGAGACCCCTGATCTAGAGGAAGGCAAAAATAAAACCTTATAATGCATGGCCCAACTTTGAAGACCTCTGTTGCAGAGTTCTTTACTGTGTGGGCCTGCCCATTTATTCCTATGGCCAGTCTGTGTTCATGGTGGCCCCTTAGCTTAGCCATCCGGAGGAGTTTGGCTTCAGCAATGGGAATCAATTGTGCACTTGCAGTAGGGTCAGGATTTGGGTTGGTGTCCATCTCAGGGGGGTTGGGAGAACATTTAAAAGGCAAGTTGCCCTTTAAATGTTCCGGTCTCCCCCCTGAGTGGCCAACACTTACCTACATGCTTAACTTATGCCCCACTTTAGAGATACATACTTAATCAGGTTGAAGAAAGACACAAGTCCATCTAGTTCAACCAATAGAACAAAACAAACAAATATAAAGCCTCCATATACAGAATCCTATACCCACAGTTGATCCAGAAGAAGACAAAAAAACACCTATGGGGCATGGTCCAATGTTGAAGAACTTTATTGCCTAATGTTTGCTAGTAGGGACAAGCTATGTAACCTACAATGTTAACGTGTGTCCCACTTCAGAGTTGCATGGTCACATAGTTGGCCAGATTGAAAAAGACACAATTCCATCTAGTCTTATTATCACAGTCGGCAAAGGCAAAAAAAAAAAAAGACATATTAGGCATGGTCCAAATCTGAAGAACACTAAGACTTAAAGATTGCTTGTACGGAGAAGCTAAGGAACTTACGTGCTTAACGTCTGCCCCACTTCAGAGTTACATGGTTACATAGTTGGTCAGGTTGAAAAAGGTCAATCTAGTTCAACCAATAGAAAAAAATAAATAGAATTAATAAATGGAAAACCTCCAGATACAGAATCCTATACCCATAGTTGACCAAAAAGCACTACAGCGCTGACATTGCGCCCATCCTATAATGATAAAATGTCATATACCAGGTAAAAAAAAAGTATTAAAATATACTTATTCCTAGAGGTATAGGAATAAAAAAGTAAATTAGTAGAAAATGGCTGACACTGGTGCTGGCAAGGCTGCTTTCATATGTGGGCTGCAAATCCACAATCTGTAAAATATGAAGGGAAGGAAAGAAAGAGCCAAACCGGCATAGTGTAGCACAATTCATTAAGTAAAATACCATACGAACCAATAGAACTCACAAGCGGGTGAGGGGGAGAGAGAGGATGACAGTCCGCAGTGGATTGTAATGAGCTGGGAGTTGTGTGGTAGTCCTTGGTGGAGAAGAAACCCAGCTGTGGTGGCCAGCTGGACACATCGTCTTTGGGTGGACATCCGATAGCTGGATAACCATCATGGCCACACAGGGCAGCCTGAAGGCAGACTCCAGGCTCATCTTGCTCCCCACCACAGCCGGCTTTCTTCTCCACTAAGGACCACGCAGCTCCCAGCTCATTACAATCCACTGCGGACTGTCATCCTCTATCTACCCCTCACCCGCTTGTCGGTTCTATTTGTTTTATATGGTTTCTACTTACTAAGCTGTGCTACACTATGTCGGATTGGCGCTTTCTTCCCTTCCCTTCCTATTATACCCATAGTTGATCCAGAGGAAGGTAAAACACGCCTGATATGAGGCATGGTCCATTTTGGAATGGAACTCTATGGCCTAAAGATTGCTAGTAAGGGCAAGCTAAGTAACCTACAAGCTTAACGTCTGGCCCACTTCAGAGTTACATAGTCATATAGTTGGTCAGGTTGAAAAAACACACAAGTACATCTAGTTCAACCAATAGAAAAATAAATAAATAAATAGAATAAATAAATTAAAAACCTCCATATTCAATATCCTATACCCTGAGTTGATCCAGAAAAGGCAAAAAAAGGCATATGAAGCATGGTCCAAATCTTAAGAACTCTATGGCTTCAAGATTGCTCGTAAGGACAAGCTAAGGAACTTATATGCTACAGTATCTCACAAAAGTTAGTACACCCCTCACATTTGTGTAAATATTTTATTCTATCTTTTCATGTGACAACACTGAAGAAATGACACTTTGCTACAATGTAAAGTAGTGAGTGTACAGCTTGTATAACAGTGTAAATTTGCTGTCCCCTCAAAATAACTCAACACACAGCCATTAGTGTCTAAACCGCTGGCAACAAAAGTGAGTACACCCCTAAGTGAAAATGTCCAAATTGGGCCCAAAGTGTCAATATTTTGTGTGGCCCCCATTATTTTCCAGCACTGCCTTAACCCTCTTGGGCATGGAGTTCACCAGAGCTTCACAGGTTGCCACTGGAGTCCTCTTCCACTCCTCCATGATGACATCACGGAGCTGGTGGGTGTTAGAGACTTTGCACACCCCCACCTTCCATTTGAGGATGCCCCACAGATGCTCAATTTAGGTCTGGAGACATGCTTGGGCAGTCCATCACCTTTACCCTCAGCTTCTTTAGCAAGGCAGTGGTCGTCTTTGAGGTGTGTTTGGGGTCATTATGTTGGAATACTGCCCTGTGGCCCAGTCTCCATACAGAGGGGATCATGTTCTGCTTCAGTATGTCACAGTACATGTTGGCATTCATGGTTCCCTCAATGAACTGTAGCTCCCCAGTGCCGGCAGCACTCATGCAGCCCCAGACCATGGCACTCCCACCACCATGCTTGACTGTAGGCAAGACACACTTGTCTTTGTACTCCTCACCTGGTTACCACCACACACGCTTGACATCATCTGAACCAAATAAGTTTATCTTGGTCTCATCAGACTACAGGACATGGTTCCAGTAATCCATGTCCTTAGTCTGCTTGTCTTCAGCAAATTGTTTGCAGGTTTCTTGTGCATCATCTTTAGGCTTCCTTCTGGGAAGACAGCCATGCAGACCAATTTGATGCAGTGTTGGGCGTATGGTCTGAGCACTGACAGGCTGACCCACCACCACTTCAACCTCTGCAACAATGCTGGCAGCACTCATACGTCTGTTTCCCAAAGACAACCTCTGGATATGACGCTGAGCTGTGCACTCAACTTCTTTGGCTGACAATGGCGAGGCGCTGTTCTGAGTGGAACCTCTCCTGTTAAACCGCTGTATGGTCTTGGCCACTGTGCCGCAGCTCAGTTTCAGGATCTTGGCAATCTTCTTATAGCCTAGGCCATCTTTATGTAGAGCAACAATTCTTTTTTTCAGATCCTCAGAGAGTTCTTTGCCATGAGATGCCATGCTGAACTTCCAGTTACCAGTATGAGAGAGTGAGAGCGATAACACCAAATTTAACACACCTGCTCCCCATACACACCCGAGACCTTGTAACACTAAGGAGCCACATGACACCAGGGAGGGAAAATAGCTAATTGGGCCCACTTTGGACATTTTCACTTAGGGGTGTTCTCACTTTTGTTGCCAGCAATTTAGACATAAATGGCTGTGTGTTGAGTTATTATTTTGAGGGGACAGCAAATTTACACTGTTATACAAGCTGTACACTCACTACTTTACATTGCAGCAAAGTGTCATTTCTTCAGTGTTGTCACATGAAAAGATAGAATAAAATATTTACACAAATGTGGGGGGTGTACTCACTTTTGTGAGATACTGTACATCTACCCCACTTCAGAGTTAAATGGTTACGTAATTGGTCAGGATGAAAAAAAAAAGTCCATCTAGTTCAGTGGTTCTCAACTCTGGTCCTCGGGACCCACCAACAGGCCAGATTTTAAGTATTACCTTGGGGAAATGCAGACTAGAATGCTGCAATCACTGATGAGCAAATTCCATCACCTGTGATGTATTTCAGTTATCCTGCAAACCTGGCCTGTTAGTGGGTCCCGAGGACCGGAGTTGAGAACCACTGATCTAGTTCAACCAATAGAAAAAATAAATAAGTGTAAAACTTCCATATACAGAATCCTAAACTCACAGTTGATTTGGAGGAAGGTGAAACAACTCAATGAAGCATGGACTCTGCTTAAGAGTTCTTCACTGTGTGGCCCTGCCCTGTCCTGAAATCATGGTGGCCCCCAGCCATCAAGAGGAGTATGGCGTCAACCATGGGAATCAAGGGGCTGAGTTGTGTGCATTCATGGGTAAGAGATGGACTTGGTGGGGACCTATTTCTACACACCAGAGGGGCTGAAGATAAGTATAGGTGTCTACCACTTGGTGGGGTTGGGAGGACATTTAACACCTTAAACCTCCTTTCATTCAAATGTTGATGCCCCTATGGGGAAAAGACAGCCATAAAGACCCCACCCTATCTAAAAGTGATTGCCTTGAGTTTTCCTCTAACACAACGTGGAGCATAAAAATTATAAAATATAAAACTCACATTTGATTTGGAGGAAGGTAAAACAACTCAATGAAGCATGGACTCTGCTTAAGAGTTCTTCACTGTGTGGCCCTGCCCTGTCCTGAAATCATGGTGGCCCCCAGCCATCAAGAGGAGTATGGCTTCGGCCATGGGAATCAAGGGGCTGAGTTGTGTGCATTCATGGGTAAGAGATGGACTTGGTGGGGACCTATTTCTACACACCAGAGGGGCTGAAGATAAGTATAGGTGTCTACCACTTGGTGGGGTTGGGAGGACATTTAACACCTTAAACCTCCTTTCATTCAAATGTTGATGCCCCTATGGGGAAAAGACAGCCATAAAGACCCCACCCTATCTAAAACTGATTGCCTTGAGTTTTCCTCTAATACAACGTGGAGCATAAAAATTATAAAATATAAAACTCACATTTGATTTGGAGGAAGGTAAAACAACTCAATGAAGCATGGACTCTGCTTAAGAGTTCTTCACTGTGTGGCCCTGCCCTGTCCTGAAATCATGGTGGCCCCCAGCCATCAAGAGGAGTATGGCTTCAGCCATGGGAATCAAGGGGCTGAGTTGTGTGCATTCATGGGTAAGAGTTGGACTTGGTGGGGACCTATTTTTACACACCAGAGGGGCTGAAGATAAGTATAGGTGTCTACCACTTGGTGGGGTTGGGAGGACATTTAACACCTTAAACCTCCTTTCATTCAAATGTTGATGCCCCTATGGGAAAAAGGCAGCCATAAAGACCCCACCCTATCTAAAACTGATTGCCTTGAGTTTTCCTCTAATACAACGTGGAGCATAAAAATTATAACATTTAAATAATTCCAAACTCTTTGGGGGTCGCGAGACATCCTCAAATGTCGTAACGTACTTGACGCTCTGATATGCTTAATAGGAATGCGTTCCGGTATTTCCGTGTGGCATTTTACTTGTCTTCATTAGACTTTAACATTATCAGACCGTTTCCGCTTGTCTGAATAAATTGACGTTCAAAAGAAACGAGCAGGCCATGTCAGATGGAGCAATGGTTCCAAGGGAAAAAAAAAAAAATCATAATTAGGCCGTCACAACTTTATTCCCCGATAAGAAGATCGCCAACGCCTCTCCTAACTTGCAGCAAGGGCTGATGGGATTTTCCAAACCGGGGAAGAGGACGGCTTCTGGCAGGCAGTAGACTGACTGAGCCGCTGAAGAGGATTAGAAGAGATAGTCTATCATTAATTTAACAGCAGGCCCCCATCTTGTGTCTTTAAGGCGACACGATTTAAGCTGGGATTTGTCTCTCCAGAGAAAGGTGTTTGTCAGATGGAAAGATTTAGTGACGTGCGAGACGTGCGCGCAGATAAAGAAAAGTGTTAGCCGCATCGAAGGAAATTTACCAAACCGGACAGCTCGCCAACGCCTACCACCTAAAAGCGGCTTACACTGCGGGAAAATGACGATTTCTTGTTTTAGAGCACTTGTGAGAATTTTTTTTTTTAAAAAACACGTAGGTGTAAGTGTAAAATAATAAAAAAAAAAAAAAATCAATATGTAATAAACCAAACTTTTCACAGAAGAAAATCTTAAGCGGGTTGTCAGATTACATTTGACAAAAAAAAAATTATAAAAATTGTGTGTAGATAGATAGAAAGATGTAGAATGCTCAAAACTAATTTTATAATCATTATAATGTTAGACAGAATATATAATACACATATATTATACATTATTAATATTATTTAAATTAAAACAAATGATATATACATATATATATATATATATACACAATAATCAGGATATTTGTAATAACACAAAAATATACAGTATCTCACATTATATATAAATATATTTTTTATATACTGTATATATATGTTTTATATATATATATATATACACAGTATCTCTCAAAAGTGAGTACACCCCTCACATTTCTGTAAATATTTTATTCTATCTTTTCATGTGACAACACTGAAGAAATGACAATTTGCTACAATGTAAAGTAGTGAGTGTACAGCTTGTATAACAGTGTAAATTTGCCGTCCCCTCAAAATAACTCAACACACAGCCATTAATGTCTAAACCGCTGGCAACAAAAGTGAGTACACCCCTAAGTGAAAATGTCCAAATTGGGCCCAAAGTGTCAATATTTTTTTGTGGCCACCATTATTTTCCAGCACTGCCTCAACCGGCTTGGAGGTCACCAGAGCTTCACAGGTTGCCCCTCGAGTCCTCTTCCCCTCCTCCATGACGACATCACAGAGCTGGTGGATGTTAGAGACCTTGCGCTCCTCCACCTTCCATTTGAGGAGCCCCACAGATGCTCAATAGGGTTTAGGTCTGGAGACGCTTGGCCAGTCCATCACCTTTACCCTCTTCAGAAAGGCAGTGGTCGTCTTGGAGGTGTGTTTGGGGTCGTTATGTTGGAATACTGCCCTGCGGCCCAGTCTCTGAAGGGAGGGGATCATGCTCTGCTTCAGTATGTCACAGTACATATTGGCATTCATGGTTCCCTCAATGATCTTTAGCTCCCCAGTGCCACTCATGCAGCCCCAGACCATGACACTCCCACCACCATGCTTGACTGTAGGCAAGACACACTTGTCTTTGTACTCCTCACCTGGTTGCCGCCACACACGCTTGACACCATCTGAACCAAATAAGTTTATCTTGGTCTCATCAGACCACAGGGCATGGTTCCAGTAATCCATGTCCTTAGTCTTCTTGTCTTCAGCAAACTGTTTGCAGGCTTTTTTGTGCATCATCTTTAGAAGAGGCTTCCTTCTGGGACGACAGCCATGCAGACCAATTTGATGCAGTGTGCAGCGTATGGTCTGAGCACTGACAGGCTGACCCCCCACCCCTTCAACCTCTGCAGCAATGCTGGCAGCACTCATACGTCTATTTCCCAAAGACAACCTCTGGATATGACGCTGACCACGGCACTCAATGTCTTTGGTCGACCATGACGAGGCGCTGTTCTGAGTGGAACCTGTCCTGTTAAAACACTGTATGGTCTTGGCCACCGTGCTGCAGCTCAGTTTCAGGGTCTTGGCAATCTTCTTATAGCCTAGGCCATCTTTATGTAGAGCAACAATTCTTTTTTTCAGATCCTCAGAGAGTTCTTTGCCATGAGGCGCCATGTTGAACTTCCAGTGACCAGTATGAGAGAGTGAGAGCGATAACACCAAATTTAACACACCTGCTCCTCATTCACATCTGAGACCTTGTAACACTAACGAGTCACAAGACGCCAGGGAGGGAAAATACCTAATTGGGCCCAATTTGGACATTTTCACATAGGGGTGTACTCACTTTTGTTGCCAGCGGTTTAGACATTAATGGCTGTGTGTTGAGTTATTTTGAGGGGACAGCAAATTTACACTGTTATACAAGCTGTACACTCACTACTTTACATTGTAGCAAAGTGTCATTTCTTCAGTGTTGTCACATGAAAAGATAGAATAAAATATTTACACAAATGTGAGGGGTGTACTCACTTTTGTGAGATACTGTATACATATATATATACAGTATATGAAAAATATATTTATTTATATATAATATAATTAAAAAATATATATACATATATAATAAAATACTCAAAGCCAAATTTAAAATAATTATAATAACATGCAAATATACAGTGTGTATGTATATATATATCTTTTTTATATATATATATATATATATATATATATATATATACATATATATTTGTGATATAAATATAAATCAAAATATACAGTATATACATATATATTAAAATACTCATTTAAAAATGTACTATAATGTCAAAAATGAATATATATATATATAGTATATAGTGTTCCTACATTTTTTTTTTTTTTTTTTAATGCCAATAACCGATTTCAGAATAAATTAAAAAAAAAAATGTCACAATCAGTTAAATTTATATTTACAATTCAGATATGGGAAAGGTTTTACCTGCCACAAGATTTTTGATTCTGTTGGGCCAGTCTTATGATGCCAGACATAACATTGCCAACACACCCTTTTAGGTTCAATAACATTAGACATTGAGTATGGAAACCCTGCGTGGTTCAGAAACTTTCCACATTACCCACTATTGAAATGCCCATACCATCACTTAAAGCAGTGGTTCTCAACTCCGGTCCTCAGGACCCACCAACAGGCCAGATTTTAAGTATTACCTTGGGGAGATGCAGACTAGAATACTGCAATCACTGAGCAGTAAATGATATCACCTGTGATGTATTTCAGTTATCCTGAAAACCTGGCCTGTTAGTGGGTCCCGAGGACCGGAGTTGAGAACCACTGACTTAAAGGGTTAGCAACTTATCCTGAATGTAAGAATCTGAATGCTAATAAAATAAAATAAAAAAGAATTACAATTTAGCCCGATTCTGCCACCTGCTGGCAAAGCAAGCTTACTGCAGGAACATGCTCACCCGCTCACTGCCAGCTTGCCTGCCACTTGCTTCCATAGCTGACTATGTAAGCATCCGCTATGCTAGTAATCAGGGATAAATTAATGGAGTGGGAAATGACATGTTTTATAAAACTTTCATCCAGCCCAGTTTTTTTAAAATCGCAGTTTTTTTAATAATTTAATGAGAGGCAATTTAAACAGCGGGTTCTTTGAAAGCTGAATTATTGGAAAGCCAGGAGATTTAAAGTTGTACTCCCAGCGGATGCAGCCGGTTTAAGTTCCCAAATTTGACTCGCCTTTCGTCATTTACCCACACGATAGAACTCAAGCTGGGGGGGGGCAATATTGGGTTACAGGGGCGTAACTACAGGGGATGCAGGGGTTGCAATTGCAACGGGCCCTGTGCTCCAGGGGGCCTCCCTTGTACACCTGGATTAGGAGGGATGGCGGGGGCAGCATTTAGAACAGGGATATGCAATTAGCTGACCTCCAGCTGTTGCAGAACTACAAGTCCCATGAGGCATAGCAAGACTCTGACAGCCACAAGCATGACACCCAGAGGCAGAGGCATGATGGGACTTGTAGTTTCGCAACAGCTGGAGGTCCGCTAATTGCAGGTCCCTGATTTAGAGGAACCAATCTCCTCCATTTTCCCCCTAATGCAGAAGATTGGTTCCTCAATATCAGTGGTAGGCAACCAGTAGTCCTCCAGCTGTTGTGGAACTACATTTCCCATGAGGCATTGCAAGTCTGGCAGTTACAATTACACCCAGAGGCATGATGGGGATTGTAGTTCTGCAACAGCTAGAGGGCCCCAGGTTGCCTACCCTTGCTCTATAATATGCTTCCCCCAGCCGCCCCTCCTATCCAGTCTTCTGCTGTTCCCAGGGGGGTCCCTGTGCTTCCCTGGTCCCCCCACAGAGCTGCTGTCTTCCCCCTCCTGTAGAAGATGAGTCATGATGGAGAACGGGTCAGTAAATTTGTAATTTACCGGCTCCTTCCTTTTCTGAATGGACAGAGTCAGTGATTGGTACCAATCGGTTCATTCATAACTGAAGCATAGTAAACTGTTTTTACTATACTTCCATTTCTGAATGAATGGGAGGCTGGGTGCACAGCTATTCGTTTATTCAGTGGGGTTGTAATAAAGGGACCCGCAATGGAAGTAAAGGGCCCCAGGATCAGTGGGAAGAGGGAAGGGCCCTGGCCAGGGGTCAGGGGGGGCCCTTCATAATTTCTTGCACCGGGAGGTTCTAGTCACGC
This sequence comes from Glandirana rugosa, assembly GCA_018402905.1. Lineage (NCBI taxonomy): Eukaryota > Metazoa > Chordata > Amphibia > Anura > Ranidae > Glandirana > Glandirana rugosa. The sequence goes on along the minus strand of BLSH010387057.1, from coordinate 90,755 downwards.
CTCTGGGTGTGTACATGTATTGACTTGGGTTGTGCAGATAGTAGGAGAGAGCTAAGTGAGCAGCGGGATGACTAATTTGTCTGCTGCTGCTCTTTCACTGTCCAATCACAGGCTGAGGGGTCAGGGAAGTGACCAGGATGTATTTCTTAGAAAAGGTAAATTCACCATTCAAGCTATGCTGTCTGGGTGAGTAAGTCTGAGAACTGCATCAATAGAATTACCATTTAACCAAGTATTTATAATTTATAAAGTTCAGGGTTTTTTTTTTTAAAGTGATATAATAAATGAAATAATAAAATACAATTTCTGAAATAAATTAAAATAATTAAATTAAAGCGTAAATTAAAACAATTTCTCAAATAGTATGGATTGTTTGTTTAGAGCAGGGATATGCAATTAGCGGGCCTCCAGCTTTTTGCAGAACTACAAGTCCCATGAGGCATTGCAAGACTCTGATAGCCACAAGCATGACACCCAGAGGCAGAGGCATGATGGGACTTGTAGTTTTGCAACAGCTGGAGGTCCGCAAATTGTATATCCCTGGTTTAGAGGCTTCTGTGCGATTGCATTCAATATATTAAATGCTTCTCAGTATTTAGTGTGAATTATAATAATAAAAATAACAAGTTGAGCATTTAAAAAAAAATTCTTAAAATTAATGAAAATATAAAGACGATAATGATGATAGTAAAAATAATATATTGGCAATTAATAACAATATAATTATATTTTAAAAAGTATTCATAATAAAAATAAATAAGAAACAGATAATAATTTAAAAAAGTAATGATAATAAAAATAATAAATTGATTTTAAAAAAATGTAAAATTAGAAAATAGATATGATAATGAAGATAATAATAATAAAAATAATAAACTGATAAATAATAAGAAAATAATAATAATTATTATGATAACATTAATAATAATAATGATAATAATTTGGAAACATAAGCTAAACTTTGGGTTTGTCCTCATTACTAATGAAACAGATAATAATTTAAAAAAGTAATGATAATAAAAATAATAAGTTGATTTTAAAAAAATGTAAAATTAGAAAATAGATATGATAATGAAGATAATAATAATAATAAAAATAATAAACTGATAAATAATAAGAAAATAATCATAATTATTATGATAATATTAATAACAATAATGAAAATAATTTGGAAACATAAGCTAAACTTTGGGTTTGTCCTCATTACTAATGAAACAGATAATAATTTAAAAAAGTAATGATAATAAAAATAATAAGTTGATTTAAAAAAAAATTAAAATTAGAAAATAGATATGATATGAAGATAATAATAATAAAAATAATACATTGATAAATAATAAGAAAATAATAATAATTATTATGATAATATTAATAATAACAATGATAATAATTTGGAAACATAAGCTAAACTTTGGGTTTGTCCTCATTACTAATGAAACAGATAATAATTTCAAAAAGTAATGATAATAAAAATAATAAGTTGATTTAAAAAAAAAATTTAAATTAGAAAATAAATATGATAATGAAGATAAAAATAATAAAATAATAAACTGATAAATAATAAGAAAATAATAATACTTTTTATGATAATAATAATAATAATAATGATAATAATTTGGAAACATAAGCTAAACTTTGGGTTTGTCCTCATTACTAATGAAACAGATAATAATTTAAAAAAGTAATGATAATAAAAATAATACATTCATAAAACATCTAAAAAAAAGTGTAAACAAAAACACACAGAAGGATAATGGGACTTTACGTATGCCCTGGAGAGCCCAGTAAGCACTAAATTGTTTTGTAAAAATGCCAAATGTTTATTGAAAATCATAATTTTATTATATCATGTTCAGGGGTATCATAACATGTACCATACAACACACAATGAAAATATACACACAATAGGGAGCTTAGATATACATGAGCAATAGTAGGCTGGTAGACGCGTTTTGCGGGAGAGCCCGCTTCTTCAGGACTGAATAGACTGAGTATCACAGAAAGCTCTGATTAAATGTATCTAATAAGTTAAAAAAACACAGATATATCACAAAAAAATGTACAAATATCTATACAATTGCAACATCTCAATATTATGAATGGTCTACTCTGGAAAAAGGCAAAAAAAGGTGGGGGGGGGGGTAATAAAAATTAAAGTATGACCCTCCATAAGAAAAAAAAAATATTATGAAATGAAAGTAATAAAAAAATAAATATGATAATGATAATAATAATATATTGATAATAAATAAGAAAACAATAATAATAAACTAGAAACTAATAATAATCCTAATAATATATTAAAGAGTATGTAAACCCTCAACATTTCATATTCCTGATATGTGCCTGCTGTACCATGTACTTGTTTAAGAAAATGTCCTGTTATCTTTGCATTGCTCCAGGTATTTTACACAAAAAGTGCTCCTGCCAGTCCCTCTGCTTTCCTATTAAAAACTGACCATGCTAAGCAGAAGAACATAGCGAGGTCAGTTCTCTAGCTATGCTGGGAACTCAGTTGGTTCTCCTCCAATAATCAGTGATCAGTCTTGTCCTGACACCCCCAACCCCCCCACACAGCCTTTTACTGTGTGCTGCTGCTGCTTCTCCTCCCCCAGCTCTTATGCAGCTGAGAACAGAGGAATGTGATCACTTATAAAAAAAAAGGGAAAAATGTTATTTCTTATGTTTTTTTTTAATCCATGCACAAATGGGTTATTTTACAAGGTGATCGTTTACAAACATTTTAATAAAAACATTTTTTAAAGTAGTGAAAGAAGAATATAATAATGATAATAATAATTATAATAGTAATAAATTGATAATAAATAAGAAACAGATAATAATTTAAAAAATAATGATAATAAAAATAATAAATTGATTTAAAAAAACTGTAACATTAGAAAATAGATATGATAATGAAGATAATAATAATACAAATAATAAACTGATAAATAATAATAATTATTATGATAATATTAATAATAATAATGATAATAATTTGGAAACATAAGCTAAACTTTGGGTTTGTACTCATTACTAATGAAACAGATAGTAATTTAAAAAAGTAATGATAATAAAAAATAATAAGTTGATTTAAAAAAAATGTAAAATTAGAAAATAAATATGATAATGAAGATAAAAATAATAAACTGATAAATAATAAGAAAATAATAATAATTATTATGATAATATTAATAATAATAATGATAATAATTTGGAAACATAAGCTAAACTTTGGGTTTGTCCTCATTACTAATGAAACAGATAATAATTTTAAAAAGTAATGATAATAAAAATAATAAATTGATTTAAAAAAAATGTAAAATTAGAAAATAAATATGATAATGAAGATAAAAATATTAAAAATAATAAACTGATAAATAATAAGAAAATAATAATAATTATTGTGATAATATTAATAATAATAATGATAATAATTTGGAAAAATACGCAAAACTTTGGGTTTGTCCTCATTACTAATGAAACAGATAATAATTTTAAAAAGTAATGATAATAAACATAATAAATTGATTTAAAAAAATGTAAAATTAGAAAATAAATATGATAATGAAGATAAAAATAATAAAAATAATAAACTGATAAATAATAAGAAAATAATAAAAATTATTGTGATAATATTAATAATAATAATAATGATAATAATTTTGAAAAATACGCTAAACTTTGGGTTTGTCCTCATTACTAATGAAACAGATAATAATTTAAAAAAGTAATGATAATAAAAATAATAAATTGATTTTAAAAAATGTAAAATTAGAAAATAAATATGATAATCAAGATAAAAATAATAAAAATAATAAACTGATAAATAATAAGAAAATAATAAAAATGATTGTGATAATATTATTAATAATAATAATAATAATAATAATTTGGAAAAATACGCTAAACTTTGCATTCGCCCTCATTACTCATGGGTAGGAAGGGTATCCACCACAATTTTCCTTTTGATTGCGCAGTTAAAAAGAATCAGCTGGGTTTTTCGATCTTCCAGATTTTAGGAACAACTTCTTCATTAGCTTATATAAAATTATTTAAATAGCTATGCCAATAGAAACTATAAGTTGGCACTTTCTTTAAAGGACTCTGTTATAATTACTGCCCTCTGTCCTGAATCTGAAAGCTACAATCTGATTGGCAGTTCATTTTGTAGCAAATGATGCATGGCACCATGGTTGGCACAATGCGTATTGGACTCTGAAATAAGTAATTAGGATTTAGTCTCCTCTTACGCTGGGTTACACAGCTCCATCCGCTCACAGTTATTGGTGCATTGTAATTGTCACACTGAACACGCCCTCCTCCCCTCTTTTCCTACCCACTTGCTTCACCCCCTCCCCTACCCTTCCCCCGATAATCGCACACCGTACCGCAATTGTCGATGCTGTTGCCTTTTTCCTATGTTTCATGATGTTTTATTTGTCGCTGGTAATGCAGGGAAAGTCCCGCTCAGTGGTGACATCACCATGTCCAATGTTGCCTCCCTTGGGGATGTGACTCTCCCAGGCGGGCGCGGCTACCCCCCGCCAGGTGTGACATCAGACGGTTACTACCACCTTTCTGCCTGGCACACTCTTAGAACCCAGGGTAAGAGGGGAATTCTTTCTTATGCGGTCCTAGGCTCTCTCCGTAGTTGAATTAACTCGAATTATCTAGACGCTGCAGGTCAGTCCTGTCGCTGCCTAACACCCACTGGGCCTTGTTTCCCCCCCTCCATCTCTCCTTTTGCCCATCTTTCATGCAAGTTTTAACAGCTTTGTCCGTTCTGTGTGCTGATTAGATGTCCCTGGCTGCTGGCGGGCTGGTGGGCCACTGTGCATGGGCCGTGCATGGAACCGCGCTGAACTCATTAGCTGTGATAATTGTGTTTGTGTTTAGACTTGTCTGCCTAATTCATCTCCTTTTCCTGGAAGACATCACACGAAAGAAGGCGCTAATGAATTATAACGGCACATATGTGAGGGTGGGGTGTGAAAGTCAAGATATTTTTCTATGTTCCCTTGCAGGAATTAAATGAGTTTTCTTCATGAGTGAAGCATTGAGTTGATGAATGGTGGTGGTATGTTGGCCTTTCTAAAGGTCATGAGAACATTGACAAACAGTCCCTTGACATGTTGGCAGCTAAAATATATTATACCAAAGGTGTCAATCTGTAGGTTTGTTTCATATCGGTAGGAATGAGTCCAACGGATAATGAGAAAACCACAACAAAAGGCTCAAAAGTATGAGGCCACCTCTCTAAATGATCAAGTTTAGATGTTTATACTGAAGGGTGCTCCTAATGCTACAACATGCAAGGACATTGTAGACAATTGTTCTCTTCCTACCTTGTGGTAACAGTTTAGTGAAGACCCTTTTCTGTGTCACCATAATTGTGCCAGCTGCATAAAGACATGGTTTGACCAGTTGGGTGTGGAGGAACTAGAGTGTTCTCCACAGATCCCTGACTTCAACCCTACTGAACACCTTTAGGATGAATTAAAAAGCCAATTACAAGCCAGGTCATCTCATCCAACATCAGTACTTGACCTCATAAATGGTGGCCAACTACATAAAGACATGGTTTGATTGAGTTTGGTGTGGAGGAACTGGGGTCATCTCCACAGATCCCTGACCTCAACCCTACTGAACACCTTTGTAATTAATTGGAAAGCCGATTATGAGCCAGGTCATCTCATTCAACATCAGTACCTGACCTCATAAATGGTGGTCAGCTACATGGTTTGATGAGTTTGATGTGGAGGAACTGGAATGACCTCCACAGATCCCTGATCTCAACCCTACTGAACACCTTTAGGATTAATTACAAAGCTGATTGGTGTGGAGGAACTGGGGTCATCTCCACAGATCCCTGACCTCAACCCTACTGAACACCTTTGTAATTAATTGGAAAGCCGATTATGAGCCAGGTCATCTCATTCAACATCAGTACCTGACCTCATAAATGGTGGTCAGCTACATGGTTTGATGAGTTTGATGTGGAGGAACTGGAATGACCTCCACAGATCCCTGATCTCAACCCTACTGAACACCTTTAGGATTAATTACAAAGCTGATTGGTGTGGAGGAACTGGGGTCATCTCCACAGATCCCTGACCTCAACCCTACTGAACACCTTTGTAATTAATTGGAAAGCCGATTATGAGCCAGGTCATCTCATTCAACATCAGTACCTGACCTCATAAATGGTGGTCAGCTACATGGTTTGATGAGTTTGATGTGGAGGAACTGGAATGACCTCCACAGATCCCTGATCTCAACCCTACTGAACACCTTTAGGATTAATTACAAAGCTGATTACGAGCCAGGACATCTCATCCAACATCAGTACTTGAACTTATAAATGGTGGCCAGCTCCTTAAAGACGTGGTTTGATGAGTTTGGTGTGGAGGAACTGGAATGACCTCCACAGATCCCTGACCTCAACCCTACTGAACACCTTTAGGATTAATTACAAAGCCGATTACGACCCAACTCCAGTCCCTAGACACCTCCAGTAAGGTCAAGGAGGTGTGGTTTGAGTAGT
>BLSH010387057.1:62691-84198 GCA_018402905.1 Glandirana rugosa | reverse complement strand
TGATGAGTTTGGTGTGGAGGAACTGGAATGACCTCCACAGATCCCTGACCTCAACCCTACTGAACACCTTTAGGATTAATTACAAAGCCGATTACGAGCCAGGACATCTCATCCAACATCAGTACTTGAACTTATAAATGGTGGCCAGCTCCTTAAAGACATGGTTGATGAGTTTGGTGTGGAGGAACTGGAATGACCTCCACAGATCCCTGACCTCAACCCTACTGAACACCTTTAGGATTAATTACAAAGCCGATTACGAGCCAGGACATCTCATCCAACATCAGTACTTGAACTTATAAATGGTGGCCAGCTCCTTAGAGACATGGTTTGATGAGTTTGGTGTGGAGGAACTGGAATGACCTCCACAGATCCCTGACCTCAACCCTACTGAACACCTTAAGGATTCATTACAAAGCCGATTACGAGCCAGGACATCTCATCCAACATCAGTATATGAACTTATAAATGGTGGCCAGCTCCTTAAAGAAATGGTATGATGAGTTTGGTGCGGAGAAACTGGAGTGTCCTCCACAGATATCTGACCTCAACCCTACTGAACACCTTTGGGATTAATTGGAAAGCTTATTACAAGCCAGGCCATCTTATCCAACATCAGTACTTGACCTCATAAATGGTGGCCAGCTCCATAAAGACATGGTTTGACGAGTTTGGTGTGGAGGAACTGGAGTGTCCTACACAGATCCCTGTCCTCAAACACTACAGAAACCCTTTAGATTGAATTGGAAAGCTAATTGCGAGCCATCCAAAATCAGTACTTGACCTTAAAATGGAACTTCACTCTCTCAATCAACATTGACTATTTTTAATCCTCATGCTGCTAAATCAATAGGAAGGGATATTATATTTACTTGTTTTAGACTTTTTTTTGCATTTCTTCAGTTACTTCCTGTCCTGGTTTCCAGGCTTAGACAAATAATACCATAGATCTGAGGAGTCTTCAGGAGGGGAGGAGGGGCTTTCTCAGCTAAGTATGCCCTTCTGCATGCATGCATGCCTGCGCTAAGGGCAAATGGATTCCAGGAAGTAACTGCTACATGAATAATCTGCCCTTACTCAAGATGGCCTTGGCCAGGAATGCTAGGGGGTGTTTTTCAAAGTGCTTTCTCAGCAAAAAAAAACAAAAGCTTGGAGACATGGATGGATGAGGGAGCTTGCTTTGAGCATTCTAAATTAATTAGATGGTGTAGTTCTGTTTTAATAATGCTCTCTTGGCTGAATGGGCACAAATTCACACAGATATAATTATATGGAAGGTCTTTCCAGAATTGAGGTCTTTACAGCCGTAGAGGGTTGGACAACTTCATAATAGTGGCCATGGATTTTAAAAAAAGCTCAAATAGATGTCCACAAACATTGAGACAGTTGGCCATATAATGTATATACTTTATCAATGGAAGTCATTTTGTAAGCTGGCTTGATACTGCTAAGAACAAGTCCAACATTTAATTAGTAAATCAAGTAGATTAGTGTTATTCCATTGAACAATTGTCCAACCACTCTGTATGTCAATGTTATTGATTCTCAGTGGTTCCATAGGCTCCGTTCTCATAAATAGTGAAAGGAAATTTACCGCTTTTAAGTTCTTTCTATCCAAGTGATCTGACCGTTGACTAATTGGCTGCTAGATTACTCTTGTTTCTAAATATTGAACATAGAGGCCTCATCTGCATCTAGCCATTGAATACAAGTGCAAAAGAGTTATGAATTTGGACCATAATAATCAGGTCTGTGTTTACTGTAACAGCACTCATGAGGTACAGCATTGGGTAGCAGGATAGAGGGGGGGTCAATGCTACGGTTCAAAATTAAAAAGCTGATATTTTTAATTTGTTGCCCTCTTCTGTGGACTCGTGTGGTTACTTTGAGTGTAGGGGTAAATGGTGGCGCAGGAGATGTTTAGAGTCATAGGGCTCTGTAAGTTTTAGGAAACATGAAGCCATATCTCTTTTCTCTTGTTTGTTGGCCCGCAGTTATTAAGTAGTGACTTTAAAACAAACCCAATTCTTCTTCAATGCAACATTCTAGCAGTAGATTTTACTGGAATAATCATTTGGCACAATGTGCAGAGCTTGTGCAACAGGGGTCCAGATTGGGCCAACATGTTATATGAATATGAACCTGGTCATAAACTACGTAATATGTCAATATAGTCCGGCCATTCTCAACCAGAGTTCCCTGTAACCTTAGGGTTCCTTAAGCTAAGGGTGACTGACTTCCCATCTGTGGGTGCCTGCACAGTTTTGGAGTCAATGCCACATGGCAGAGCCAGCTGCATGAATCCAATGACCTTCTTAATTGTCTGTAAGGGTGACATTCAGAACATCACTGCAAGGGGCATCTTTCAAACTGACCACCAATGCAAAGAGCATCTTTCCCACTATAAAACAGACCCAATTTTTCTTCAATGCAACTAGCATTATAATTAGAATATGAACCTGGTAATAAACATGTAACATGTCAATATAGTCCGGCCATTCTGAACCAGGGTTCCCGGTAACCTTAGGGTTCTTCCAGATGTTCCCAGGGGTCAGTGAGCTGTGGTTGATTGACTTCCCATCCGATGATGCCTGCATAGGTTTGAAGTCAATGTCACATGGCAGAGCCAGCTGCATGAACTCAATGACCTTCTTAACCATCTGTAAAGGTGGCATTCAGACCATCACTGTAAGGGGTATCTTTCCAATAGGCCACCAATGTAAGGAGCATCTTTCACATTGACCACCAATGCAAAGAGCATCTTTACCATTGACCACCGATATAAGGTAACCTTAGAGTTCCCAGTGATCACCAATGTAAGGAGCATCTTTCCCATTGACCACCAATGTAAGAAACATCTTTCCCATTGACCACCGATGTAAGGAGCATCTTTCTCATTGACCACCAATGTAAGGAGCATCTTTTCCAACGACCACCAATCTAAGGAGCATCTTTCCCAATGGCCACCGATGTAAGGAGCATCTTTCCCATTGACCACTAATGTAAGGAGCATCTTTCCCAATGACCACCAATCTAAGGAGCATCTTTCCCATTGACCATAAATGTAAGGAGCATCTTTCCCAATGACCACCAATCTAAGGAGCATCTTTCCCAATGACCACCAATCTAAGGAGCATCTTTCCCAATGGCCACCGTTGTAATGAGCATCTTTCCCATTGACCACTAATGTAAGGAGCATCTTTCCCAATAGCCACCAATGTAAAGAGCATCTTTCCCAATGGCCACCGATGTAAGGAGCATCTTTCCCATTGACCACCAATGTAAGGAGCATCTTTCCCAATAGCCACCAATGTAAGGAGCATTCTTCCCACTGACCACCAACGAATCATTTTTTCAAAGGTTCCCTGAGGCCTGAAAATTATTTCAAGGGTTCCTCTGGGGTAAAACATATGAGAAAGGCTGATATAATCTATTCCATGTATTTTTTTAACAATTTGTATCAAAAAGCCCTTTTTTTTACAGCTTTAGCACATTTTTGCATTATATTATGAAAAAAAAACAAGATCATCCTACATGCCCACAAAGGGATACAGCAGATTCTTTTAAAACTGTTATGGATGATTGCTGTTTCCAGCTAGTTATCTTCAACCAATCATCCATTACAAAAAAAAAAAACCTTCAGCTTCAAAATACAAAAAGAAAAACAATTTTTTGAGTTATAGCCACCCACAGCCCTTCTCCAGCAGCAAAATAAATATAATCAAAGCCTATTTACACCGGCACTAGCGATGCACTCAACTCTAAAAACTCGATTTCCGGCACACACAAAAACATCAATCTCCTTCAACATGACAGGCCCGGTGTTTTTAACTTAAAAAAAAAATAAAATAATTATCTTGCCTGGTGTATTCACAACGTCACTGCCCAAGCTGGCATTCAGCGGGCTACAATAATTGATTAGAGCCAGGATACAGAGAAAATGCTATTTCCCCAGCACTCTCCAAAGAGGAAATTGTTCAAAGGATGGAGCGCTTTTGAAAAAAAAAAAAAAAAAAAGCCTTCGAGCCTTCATTGTAAGTGCGCGTGTGTAATTATAATAGTCTTATATTAGTTTATGTGATTGCTGTACCTGCTGTCCCATCTTTGAAGCGAATAGCTCATTACCTCTCTGCAGCTGAGCACACTCCGGTTTGATTCGCTCTTGCCTTTCACGGCATTAGCAGCGTACGGCTCTCAAATGAATCTTCGCTGGGTTGAATTAAGTTGTCTGAGGCCCTCAGCTAGGTGGCCTTTAGGGAGAAAGGCCGGTTACATTAGCTAACATCAGAAACCCCCGCGAGGGACGGAAGTCACCGCTTACATTTTAAAAAGGAAAGCTTGCCAAGGTTGAAGTCTCATTTCTTTTCAAATATTCTTCTGTTCTTTTTTGGAAATGCTAATTTGTCAGCCAGGATATTCAGAGGAAAAGTACCATTGGTGGCCTTTATTAAACAAGACGAAAAAAAAAAAAAAGCCACAGCTTCTCAAATAAGTCACCTAGCGGGACACTATGATGATATGGAGGAGTCGGCTCAATGGCTTATTAGAATGGTTGAGTTAATAAAATGTAAACCTTTTTGAGAAGAGAAATTTTACAAGTTGGGTTTTTGGCCGTTTAATTTATTGCTAAGCTCGCTAAAGGTCAAGTCCACCCAAAACTTTAACAATATCTAAAGTCAATTTTTTTTTTCGTTTTGAATGGAGTGGGGAAGGGTTGAAATCTTTGTTAAGTGGAAGTTCGGTCAAAATCTAACTAAGGCTAAACCTACTACCACTCCATTCAAAGCCTATTCTATCTAATCCTGTAAAGAAAAGATCTGTATACTTACCTATTCTGAAGCCGCTCCGGTCCGGTCACTTGGTCTCTCCAGCAGTGGCTTCTGTGTAGAGGAGAGATCGCCGACAACGGCAGCAAAAGCCTGGGCAATGATATCACCCATAAGCTCACTATGGGGCATCCATTGTTGGCCCTCCCTTCTCTACATTGGAGCCACTGCTGACAGCTGATCGCGTGACTGGACCGGAGTGGCTTCAGAATAGGTTAGTATGCACATGTTTTCTTTGGCTGGACTTCCACTTTGGGTTTTTACTGATGTCTATCCCTGCCATCGAAATGTACCCTCTCCTATAGTCACAGGGAAAATCCAAAATTGTAAAGTCGTCAAAGGGAACACTTGTTTTGGCGACAACTGTAAAGATTTAGATTTCCCCTCAAACCAAACCAGAAAATGGTCACTAAGATCAATAGAGAGGAATTAAGCTTTCCATCGGAAATACAGACAGCAAAGAGATTTCCTCCCACCTTGAAAATATTTTTTACTTCCTTTCCATCGTATCTCCAGGCCAACAAGAGAATGGGAATCTCCCAAACCAGACACAAACAAGGGATCTAACCATTCCCTACTTGGCTTTAGCTATACTTTAAACAAGTTTTGGGTTTGTCTTTAAAGCAAAGCATCCACTGACTGGTTATGTCTCTGAATGACTCCTTTGTAAAGATTTCCATCACTTTGGTGTTACTATGGCTCAATACATACTGGATTCTCATTTCCTTCTTGGAGATTTCAGCAGAATGTGCTTGACCTTTATCTACATCCTAAGGTCTAGAACAGCCTTTCTCAACCCATTCAACACAGAGGAACCCTTAAAATAACTTTCCAGTCTCAGGAAAGACCTGCTAAATATCTCATGGCACATTAGTGTGATGGTCAGTGGGAAGAATGCTTCTTACATTAGTGGTCATTGGGAAGAGTGCCCCCTTTACAGATAGCTAAAAAGATCAATGGTGTCATTGGGAACTTATTTGTGAGGCAGAATGTGCTTATTGTGCAAGGAACCCCTAGGAATCTTTGGAGGAACCATAAGGTTCCATGGAACCCTGAGTGACAAACCCTGGTCTAGAAGATAGTCAATCCTTCAGCTGACAATCCTTACTGTCTTCCACCATCTGAAACTAAAATGCTACTTTGGAATGATCTTTAGAGCATATTGTTCTTGCTACTTTACTAGTTAACCAGTCCATTGGTAACTAAGAGATCCTGTTGACTCCTAATCAATCAACAAGACGTAATTTTACATGTTCTCAGACATGACATTGGCAGCCTTTACAGAATTTCAATGTCTGCAAGAGAACTGGAAAGCCTTGATTTTATGGATGTTGGTTTGGCAGGTTAGATGAACCTACATCATGGTCAAAATAGCTGGACTATTATATCTCAGAGATGGTAATTCCTAGTAGACAGCTGTACTTGTTAAAGCAGGCTTGGTTTGCAACATGTTCTAAATCGAACCTTGGGATGCCTGAAAGCCTGACTGGCAACCACTCAACAACCAGTTTTCAAAGACAGCTTCATATAGACTTTGTAGCCTTTGTTCAGTGGTCACTTGTTAAGTGTTTGAATGGCAAAAAACATCAAGCTAAATTATTCAACATGGCTGCATATCTATGAATTCTGGAGAGGCATTGAATTTTGTGCAGAGTGTTTATTACTCAGTATTACTTCACTTTCATTCTGGCATGCTGGTCTTTGGTGGTAACTATTATCAAGGTAAAATGTCAGCTGAGCTTAGCTTTCATATCCAGTCATGAAAATCCAAGAGTGTGCAATCAGAGGTCCCCTTCCACAACCATATAAGCCAGTGGTCTCCACACTGTGGCCTGGGGGGCAGGTAAGGCCCTTTACTTGTCCATATCCAGCCCTCTGACACCAGTGATGGAGCACCATTCCTCCCACTGATGCCCACAATGGGACACTATTCCTCACAATGATACCAACAAAGAGGCACACTTCCTCCCACTAAAACCAAGGGTGGGGCATTGTTTACTTCCATTGATGCTGGGCTTTTTTCTACTCCCACTGGCCACAGTCTGGCCCTCCTAAAGCCTGAAGGAAATAAAACTGGCCCTTTGTATAAAAGGCATGGATGCCCCTGATATAAGCCAAGAAAGATGTTTAGAACATCCTTATATATTAAAACTTCCCACACATTTCAATCTCTTTAATAACATTGGAGCAAAGTTTCAAATAAGTTAGTAACTCTTTTCAAAACTGCAAGGTCTTGTTCCTTTGCTCCCTTAGTGGTATTTGAGAACTCAGCTGTTACTTAGTCAAGCTAGAGCTCCAGTTAGTCAAGTTAGAGCGCCAAGAGAAACCTCCATGGCACTTGCTAGGCACCATCCAAGTCTAGGTGGGCAGCCATGTTGAAAACTGGGGCTTAATGACCTCACTTGAAGTTCTGAGTTGGGAAGGAACCCAAAAGACAGGGTGGGATGGAGAAGGAGCAATGAAGTCCTTTGTTTGATATCTTCCAGGTCAACAGAAGATTGTACAGATATTGTTATACATTGTCATTTAAAAGAGGCCTGTGCAGGGAGGACAGAAGAGGTTTTCCATTAAGCACTACAGAATTTCTGAAAAAAAAAAAAACAGAAAACAAAAGGTTCTTCTCTTTAAGGAGTGGCAACTAGTAAACATAATGGCTGCCTGCACTGTGTGTAGGTGGCAGATACACTTTAAGTAAAGCTGTGCTCTCCTGTTTCTTCTGTCTCTTCTTAAGTTTGAGCTGCATTCTCCAGAGAATAAAATGAAAACGTATTTTCATACTAAACAATCTCCAAAAGCCGAAATTGTTCTTGGTAAACAACCTTTAATTTGTTCCAAGAATTTGGGAACAGAAGCATAGGTCTGTTTCAAGACATTCCTGGCTGATTTTTTTTAAAGCACCTGAGATGCGGAAAACACATAGACAAAGACACTGGTGGAGCAAAGGGTAGAAAAAATATGCTTACCCCATTCAGCTTCAACCCCTGGCACCTTGGTAAAGGTGGCAAAACAATTCTTCAAGGGAGAGATCCCGCAAGATGTTGCAAGAACAGGTTCCTGCAATGTACAGTAGTCTCCCCTTGTAAGATTTGGGTTCAACAGCCTTCACAGGATCTCTTGCTGGAAGGATTTGGTTGTCACCCTGGCCTAGGTGCATGATGGAAAGCAGCTGAATTTTAATGCAACATGTGCTTTAAGAAGGAGAAACCAGTGGGTAGAATAGAATGACAAGTCAATACCGTGCTAACTGATGAAAATGTTGTTATACTGTTAAAACAGATTCAGGATTTGTATATTTTTTAAAGCTATTCTGACCTTGGTTTTCTGTTTCTTTTAAAGGTGTGCGACAGGAGGCTGCAGGCAATGAGTCCACCAAGACAGTCCATTTCACTTTCCTCATCGGGTGTGTCTTTGTAGCCTTTGTGGTAGGAGCCATCTTTTCAGGCCTTTTTGTGTCATGTTACTGTAACCACATGTTTCAGAAGAACAAGCACATCGGGAAGGACCCTGAATCCAATCTACAACGTCCTTTATCTTTGAGGAGCCTGGCAAAGATGAATGGACTTTTAGACACCCAGTCAAAGGAAGGAATGGAAGCAACCTCACCAAAGCTGTACACCACCCTACTGCATGGAGACAAAGAGCAGCAAGCAGAAACAACCAAAACTGGATCAAAAGACCTTCCTGAACTATCCGGACTCCCCACTCCAGAATCCACTCCAGAATTGCCAATGAAGAATCTCAAAGCCTTCAAGAACCAATGGGAAAGAAATCAGAATTGTAATAATGCCAAAGAAATCCAAAGCAAAAGTCCAGTTTTCCATTTTCCTGTTTCGAATTCCCAGGTCTTTCAGTTTCCTAGCACAGTTGCCCTCCCGAGCAGCATGCATGGGTACGACCAGCCTCTTTCTAGCTATGCAGATGATAAGAAGATACCCAACTCTGAAAGGGCTCTGATTCGTCATTCACAGTGCTATCTTCCCAAAGGCGTTGAGGTGACAACTCTAGATGAACTTCTAAAACATCTTCCAGAAGGTGGTGGCTCACCAAGAAAAATGTCTGGAATGATGGCTATTAGCCCTCAAGCTATCAGCCCACATTCACCCATGTCATTCATGAACAGGGTCCAGCCCCAAATTCCTGACACTGAAAGCGCCCCTTATTACAGTTCTTCAACTCTTCCAAGAGACAGTCTGCCCAGAAGATTGGACATCCCACCAGATGTCAATCCTCAATCCTGTGTGGAGAAACAGTCAAGGCACCCCTCTCAAAGACATTCTCTATCATCTGGACACAAACTCATGAACATAGGTCCAGGACCACTGGTTTCCAGGCAGCATAGCCTGGGTCAAGGAACCAGACAACATCCTCCACCACTTCTCACAAGGATGCACTCTACAGGCACTCCAGTGCCAATCGAAAGCCACAACATCTATCTCTCCCGCCAGCATAGCTACACAGAGCAAACTCCAATGCAGAGGGGTATGGTGAAAAGGACCTTGTCCTTGAGACCAGAAGTATCATCTGCCCCTGTGTTTCTCCCATCATCCCCCATAAAGGATGCACACCAGTTTCAGTATTAAGACACATGTTTGGCTGCTCTACCAACCAAAGGACACTTAAGACAACTCTAAACTCAGTTGACAAACTGTGAAAAACAATGCTGTGAACTTTGCCTTGGTGTTCCAAAACTTCCTTGATCGCAGCAACATAGAACTAATATCTACTGTCACGTCATCTCCAGCAAATATAAGTGTTGCGTAAAAAGGCTGCGTAAAAGGACTAGAATGTGTTGGGAAACAATGAACAAATCTATGCCACCAACACATTTTTGAACTGCCTTGTCCTATGTTGGAGAACCTGTGGAAAGCATTTCAAAGTCAGATGACTTAATGTTAAAGTATTCTACCTAATGTTGAAAGCCTTTACTGGGAGCAGATGTCCTTCACATGATGACATCCAGTGGCCTGCAGTCCACTATGTGCCTGGATACTGAAGAGTAAGCCCCATTTTCTGGTAGATGGGCAACACTTAGTGAGGCACATAAGTGAAGCATAGATCATAAATCATCTTTAAAAATGGATTACTCCAATAAACTAACCTGTGTCTCTGAGCCTAAGCAGGCCCTGAATGAAGAACGTGAAACTTGCTCTCATGAACTCAATGGCAAACTTGGTTGACATGAATGGATACCTCAAGAGGAATAGATCAAATGTAAATTAATTTATATATACATCTATGTATATATAGAAAGATATATATATATATATTTCACAATCTAACTCCATATAAAAGGAGGTTTTTAATTTACCCTACTGTGTAGGGGCAAGAAACTAACTTCTATATTATTAATTCTGAAATGTATGGACTTAAAAAAAAGATGAAGAAAAAAATTTAATGATGGTGCCTGAGCTAATACACCCTTGTGACCCATCCAATCATGTGTAGGTAACAAAGACAGACCACAGCACCATAATTTTCCCACCGCTTCAGTATCACAGCAAACTGACCCGTACTGGCTGTTCCCTAAATCACTGATGACTGGCTACAACTCAATATCAATCGGGTGACGTAGAACAGCCAACCTATAAGCACTGTGTGCTTAAAGTGAGTGGGGTTGACTCTGTTATCTTATTTGGACTATGAAAGGTCGGATGGAGTTGGCCAAGATGGAGACACTATTGGCCTTGTGGCTTTGTCCCCATTTTAAATCCAATTAGCTCAATGGATAGTCTGTGTACATGTGTGCCTTATTTCAACCTAGTATTATGAACAGTGAGATTGTAGCAACACAAGTCTGTGATTATTTTGTCACTGAGGGGGTTCCTTTTTTTTGTTGCAATGGTGCTTTTTATCTTGTGGAGCATCTCAGCTTTCCACGCGTGTACAATGTTGGAATGTTGCTCCTTTGAGGTCGTAATGGGCAGATTAAGGACATTGGGTGCCTTGGATTATTTTTTTTCCCCTTCTTTGCTTTGGCTTGCTTCCCCAGTGCTTGAAAAAAAAAAAAAAAAGATTGACGACCTCTCCAACCCCAAGACACTACCTACAAACCTATCTGTGAACAAACTACATCTTATCAACCGACACTGGTACTCCAAATTATACATGGCTACACTGTAGGCCTCTTTGCCTTTTCTATTGGCTCATTTAACACTGCCACCCTTTGCTGTGCAATTACGAAAGTAAGAATTGTCATAAATATCTAGTCATTGAACTATGGAGTATGTTTTGAGCTAGCAGTAAAGTTTCAAGAGCTATACTAGTGGCCTTCAAAAGTACTTTTAATAAAGTCATTCTTTGATTACTAAGACTTAAAAATGTATCAAATGTACACTTTTCGGACAAAAGTTTGTAAACACCCTATCGTCATACCTACTATATGGCCAAAAGTCAAATGATGGGGTTCAGGTGTTTCTAATGAGTGGTATTATTAGTACTTGAGCATACAAATCATTTTAAACAATTCCAACTTTGTGGCAACAGTTTAGGGAAACTGTTTTTGTTCCATCATGACTGTGCCCCTGTGCGCAAAGCCAACTCTATAAGGACTTGTTTTCATAAGATTGTTGTGAAGGAACTCGAGTTGCCTGCAGAAAGCCCGGGCCTCAACCTTATCAAACACTTGGAATGAATTAGAACACTAATTGTGAGGCCAGGCCTTTTAGATCAACATCAGTTGGTTTGATCAGTTTGGTGTGGAGGATCTTGAGTGGCCTGAACTCAACCCAACTGAACACCTTTCGGAAGAATTAGAATTGTAACGGGACTTGAATTGCAAGCTTCTCGTCCAACATCAGAACTTGACCTCACAAATGTTCTTTTGGCTGAATGGGCGCAAATTCCCATAAACACACTTCAAGATCTTTTTTAAAAAAACATCTCTGCGGAGTGGAAGCCACAAAGGGGGGTCCAACTCTATATTAATGGCCATGGTATTGGAATGGGCATATATACGTGTGAAGGTCTGGTGTTCACAAACTTTTAGCCATATAGTGTATATTTAATTTTGCATACATACCGTACTTTGTTTTTGTAAACGCAAAGGTTGATGATATGCTAGCATTAATCACAAGGTAAAGTGACCTGAACAAAAGAGAGGGTTCCTGATGGATATGCTCCAACAGGTGTAGATCCTAGGGAGGATGGGATAGATTATAATCTCTCTCTCTGGAAAGATATATCTCCTATCTGTTCAGAGAGCACCTTGGACACTGCACCACCCTCCTTCCTAAGAAAATGCCTCAATCCAAGGTCAAGCTACCAACCCTTACCATCCAACAATGTACACTTGAAGGCTCACTTGCAACAGATCCACATAAACAAAAAATATATATATAAACATATGAAATATGTGATTTTGTTACCTCTTCGGATTGCAATTTAGTTAGTAGGTAATGGGCACCCAAGACAAACTGTAAAGTTGTGTACCATGCAAAATTTACACAGGATCCCAAATCACAAAATAGCACCATAATTTTCCCTCATCATAAGCGCAATTCCCCCCACACACACACACACCCCCGTACCCACAGGCTGTGCTGCTCACTTGAGTCAATAACCTTTTGTCCCTGTGTAAGGACTGGCATCATCTGCATTTTTATAAAGACATTGAATGTACAATTTGTAACAAAAAAAATCAAAAATAAAGATGAAATAAAAATTTAAAATGGTGTTGTATGGGTGTACGTCTAGAAATGCATTCCTGTGCCCGTTGCATGCGGTTGGTGTAAACTTATTCATGAAAAGTAGACTTGACCACAAAAAGTACAATTGTATATACAGAAAATGGTATCAAATTCACTACCAGCAGAAATATTTGAAAGACTTGAAGACTTATGAAGAATTGGTTGCAAACTTTGAACCACGTGTCAAAACGGTCCGGAGCTCCAGAAATATAGGTAGAAAAAATTGTAGGCAAATCTTGACTTTTCTTGTAAAAGTAGAAACTCACCCCACCTCTTTGGTTGATCAGTCAGGCTGCCTATCCCATTAAGTGCCCCTGGTCAGTATTTTGTGGTACCTTTACCGTGCGGTAGTTCACTTGCTAACTTGGGTCTTATTAAGGCAGCCAATTTGTTTAAAATTGGCTGCCAATACGTGACAATAGATCAAAAACTGGATTTGGAACACTGCATGCCACAATGCATGGTATGTGTACTGTGCTGATCTGCAATGCTGGTCTCTTGGCACCTACTTAATGAATGATACCACAAGGCACCTCACAGAGTGCCATTTTACCACATTACTGCAATACATAGGTGTAAGGCCAACCTCAATATTTAATAAGGAGCCTTGGGAGTGGGTGGACCTAGGTTTACTTTAAAGTTCAATTCCATGTATGGCAAATTGACATAGTTACATTGGTCTAGCTTGGACAATACTTGTGCCATACCTGAGGGATCCCTCTAGATCAGCCTTTATCAATCTGTTCAACACAGAGGAACCTTTGGAATAACTGCCCGGTCTCAGGGAACCCCTGCTAAAAATGACTATATTTACAACTCATGATACCCTAGGTGGGAAGAATCCTCCTTACACTCGTGGTCATTGAGAGGAATTACCCCCTTACAAATAGCTAAAAACATTAGTGGTGTCAAAGGGAACTTATCTGAGAGGCTGAAATGGCTCATTGTTCAAGGAATCCCCATGCAACTTGTGGAGGAACCCTAGGTTTCCATGGAAGCCTGGTTGAGAAATCCTGCTCTAGAAGCTGGAAATCAGGTTAGTAAGCAATGCAACTACATTAGCTTCTGGGTCATGTGCCCAATGGCTTCCCTGCTGCATAATGAACACAGGAGGTCACTCATTTGGCAGGGGCACTTTTAGGGACCACTTTCCTTTTTTTTCAATGAACGTAAAGAAGTCTATGATTGTATGAGGTGTAGAGCCAGGGTGGCGACTTCACGATCTCCACTTTGTCCAATCAGAGAACACTTTCCACTCTTTGAGAAAATGGAAAGTGTTTACTGAATGGTGCTTGTTGTCTGTGTTCAGTAAGAAGCGGTGCAGGCAAAGGGCACTGTAGTGTTGGCTACTACAGTGTTTTCAAACTTCCAGGGGCTACTATGTCAGTTTCATTTTTGGCTGGGCTGTAGCTAGCTCAGACTGATTGTATATGTTTTTACCTGTTTTTTCCCTAAACTTAGGCTTGCTGCACATCTCGTATCTTCACAGCATAGACAATTGCCTTCAGATGACCCCAAAGATAAAAGTCTAAGGGGGTCAGATCGGGAGACCTTGGGGGACATTCAACTGGCCCACGACGACCAATCCAGTTGAATGGCCCCCAAGGTCTCCCGATCGGACCATTGTTTTTCTTGTGAAATTCCCAATAAGTTTTATGCGTCACATCACCCTCTTCCTATTGAAAAAACAAAAGTTGGATTCAAAATGGCCAACTTCAAAATGGCCGCCATGGTCACCACCCATCTTGAAAAGTTTCCCCCCTCACATATACTAATGTGCCACAAACAGGAAGTTAATATCACCAACCATTCCCATTTTATTAAGGTGTATCCATATAAATGGCCCACCCTGTAGTATAGAGCAGGGCAGCTGTTAAAGGGGTAGCCCTGGTGCTCCTGTACCAGGCCAGCAGGGGGGCACAAGCAGCAGGAAAATCAGATGTGGGCAGGAGAGGGGTGATCAGTGTACCGGGGTGGGGGGGATACAGGAACTGATCCCCTTCGTGCCTCTCCCTGCAGCAGCTGAAAGCTGGCTTCTCCTCTACCTCCCACCGGCTTTCAGGTGCTGCTGGGAGAGACACACAGGGGATCGGTTCCAGTAGTTGCCCCCCCCCATCACCCTTGTGGTACCAATCACTCACTGTGTTAATTGAACTGGGGTACTATGCTTGAGTTTGTGAATGACCGGGAGCACTTTCTGTTCATTCGCTGTTCAATGCAGCTGAGGCTGCAGAGAAAGGGTGGTGGGATTTATGTCCTCGGCCCCTTTTTCTATCTCTAAAGTGAGACATCAGGGGTCTGTTTAGAACCCTAATATTTCACCAAAGCTACCCCCATCCCCCCAACAGCATTGTAAAAAAAATAAGTAGAAAATAATTTAAAAAATTGAATAAATAAAATAAAGATTTAAAATTGTGAAAAAAAATATTAAAGTGGTTGTCTACCCCTTAAAATCATTTTTACCTACAGGTGAGCCTATAATATGGCTTTCCTGTAGGTAAAATGAATATCTCCTAAACCTATACGGCTTAGGAGATATTCCACTTGCTATGCAGCCGCTGACGTCATGGCGCATGCGCAGTGATGGCCTGGCGAAGGCCCGGCGCATAGCCCCGGACCCTGCTGGAAAGTCCACCGGAAAGATGGGCTCCCACGCATACGTTGGGAGTGACGTCTCGCGGCTCAGGCCACTCCCAGCGCCGGAGTTGCGAACCCGGAAGAATCCACACAGCGAAGATGTCCACTCTCTCTGCAGGGACCGGGCAGCCCTGCGGGAGCTTCGTTCTAAGGTGGGTATTTCATACTAGCTTATTATGCCTTTGCCTTACAGTTTGTTTTTTTTGGGCAGACAACTGCTTTAATAATAAAAAATGAGGGGTTAGTTCACACTGGTTCTCTGGTTATACTGCTGATATCACATTCAAGATGGCGGCATTGAGCAGCAGTCTCGGGGCTTTTTAGATGTGTACACAAAGGAAGCTTTTACAGGTAAATGACATGACTAAAATCCAGTAAATGCACATATAATCTCATAAGACGATTGTTGTCGAAATGAAAGGTCTGTCAACAGGTTCTCTTTGAGTTACATAATGCAATACCCGTATCTATACAAAGCCGTGGGAGATGAAGAAAATGCAGAGTTAAAGAAAGGCCAATTATAATGGTAAAGGATTAAAGAAGTGCTCTGAAAAGAGGTTCTATGGTGACGCATAATAGGTCAACTCATTTGGAGACCTCAAGAAAAATAATCGACTTGCCCCTTTGATATTATTCCCTGGCCCCTCACTGCTGCTGCCATTCTCCAGAATCTAATTCTGTGTATTTTTCAATCATGGTATCGGAGAAGCAGCATGAATACGAAACAGCGGTTGGAGTGGAGGTGTGAATATATTCATGAGCCGAGCTCTGGAAAGGAAATGAAAAAAGAGATAGGAATGTTACGAGTCACAGAGACCGAGCCGGACAACAAAAAGAAAACCGTCTCGAGAGGGCATCTAACCATGAGCCGCCATCGTCTGAGATTCCTTGGCTAGTTAGATATTTCAGTTCTATCCATTTTCTAAGGTGATCGGTTAATGGGTACCGAGAAACAAAGAGAGAAGTCTTAATGTAGACTTTATATCTACTCTACAAAATACAACAATGAATGTGTCTTTTTTATTAAACCCGGGATGGGTGGTGAGGCCCAATAAAGTGAACTTGAATCATCCCCACACATATGAAAGTAAAAGAAGACCAGCAAAATGGACACTGCAAGGTGATGGAAGTACCTAACAACCAAATGCACCCTTCCCAACAGTAATGGCCTGTTCACTATGGGCATCGCCTCCCCATCCATGCGTCCGGCCCCCTGATCTACATGCAGGGACGCCGGGCGCATGGATTCCAATGGGGGGGGGGGCGTTTGAAGCACGTGATTAGAGCCAGAGGCTCTAATTGGCTTAAAAAAAGGGTGGTCTCGGGGCACAGAGCACTAACATTAACATCCCTTTTTTGCTGGCTTGCTGTTCCTAGGGCTGGTCTACTAGTGGGGTCTTTACAACTTTACATAAAAATTTCCCTCCAAAAATCTTAAATCATCGATATCATACATGCGTATACAATATATTCCTAGGTTCCAAAATAAGTCAGACTTCTCTTCTGTAGGCCCATTAGTTCCACGGGAATGGTTACTGGTTTATAGGTCTTCTTGGTTAGCTCTTCCTCAGAGACGTCCAATATTTGGTTGTATGTAGCCAGGAACAGCTGAAACATTTGATATGTTATGGCTAAATTGTTTGCAAGCTAGTCTTGAAGGCTTGGGTACTGGGTTTGATTCCCTCAATGACCTCAGGGGAGGGCTGGGCTAGGGGGCAGGGTGGCAATTGCCCCCCAGGCCACACTAACTTACATTCAAAATGGCCAACAGCCGCTGCCCACTCACACTTTTCTTCTTGTGGAGGAAGGAAGCAGGGGCCAGGGGGGCAGCCACCAGCTAACTGCAGGCAAGGGGGGGCACCCAGGGTCAGCTGTGCACTGGCGAGCCTACATGATGGGCACTGATCAAGTTGCATTTGATAGGCACTGGTGCGGCTGCATTGATGGGCACTGGTGAGGCGGCATTGATGGGCACTGGTGAGGCTGCATTGATGGGCACTGGTGTGGCTGCATTGATGGGCACTGGTGAGGCTGCATTGATGGGCACTGATGAGGCTGCATTGATGGGCACTGATGAGGCTGCATTGATGGGCACTGACTGATGAGACTGCATTGGTGGGCACTGATGAGCTGCATTGACACATTATTGTTAATCCTCCTTTGTTGCTATTGACATTAAATTATGTTACCACATTGTATCACATTTGTCTTGCTTCATAACATTAATATCCATTCTAAAACCAGGTGGGCATGGATGGTGGGCTAATTCGGTGGTTCAATGGGCCACTTGACTAGACTTGCCCCCCAGGCCTAAGGCTGCCAGCCCTCCCCTGAATGACCTCAACTACATAGTAGTAGTAGGTAAAATGGCATGTGACTACACTGGTCGTGGTTTCAATCTCAGAGATCAATCCCTAGCAATGCTGAAGCTTCTATATCTGGGCATAAATCACAAAGGATGGTCACAACAAGTAAACTATCAAAAAGGTCAACAGGAGTCAATACTCATTGACCAATATTTCTCTCTTACCCAGAGACATGAGTTTGACAGACAAACTGAATCCCACCCCATAAGGCTACAACCAATGTTTGGTTATATGTAGCCAGGCATAGCTGAAACATTTGACATATTGTGGCTAAGTTTGCAAGGTGTCTTGAAGGCTTGGGTACTGGATTTGATTTACTCAAGGGCATCAACTATACTATATTACCAAAAGTATTGATACTCCTGCCTTTACATGCATTAATGGCATCCCAGTCTTAGTCCGTAGGGTTCAATATTGGGTTGGCCCACCATTTGCAGCTATAACAGCTTCAACTCTTCTGGGAAGGCTGTCCACAAGGTTAAGGAGTGTCTATGGGAATGTTTGACTATTCTTCCAGAAGCACATTTGTGAGGTCAGGCACTGAACGAGAAGGCCTGGCTCACAGGGTCCATAAAAATGGATGAGCGAGTTTGGAGTGGAGGAACTTGATTGGTCCTGACCTCAACCCGATAGAACACCTTTCTACACTGGCCATGGTTTCAACCTCTTTGAAAAATCCCTAGTAATTTTGAAACTTCTATATCTGGCCAATAAATCCCAAGGGATGGTCACAACAGATGTTGTTACATATACAGTATTTCACAAAAGTGAGTACACCCCTCACATTTTTGAAAACATTTAATTTTATCTTTTCATGTGACAACACTGAAGAAATGACACTTTGCTACAATGTAAAGTAGTGAGTGTACAGCTTGTATAACAGTGTCAATTTGCTGTCCCCTCAAAATAACTCAACACACAGCCATTAATGTCTAAACCGCTGGAAACAAAAGTGAGTACACCCCTAAGTGAAAATGTCCAAAGTGGGCCCAAAGTGTCAATATTTTGTGTGGCCACCATTATTTTCCAGCACTGCCTTAACACTCTTGGGCATGGAGTTCACCAGAGCTTCACAGGTTGCCACTGGAGTCCTCTTCCCCTCCTCCATGACGACATCACAGAGCTGGTGGATGTTAGAGGCCTTGCGCTCCTCCGCCTTCCATTTGAGGATGCCCCACAGATGCTCAATAGGGTTTAGGTCTGGAGACATGCTTGGTCAGTCCCTCCCCTTTACCCTCAGCTTCTTTAGCATGGCAGTCGTTATCATGTTGAAATACTGCCCTGTGGCCCAGTCTCCGAAGGGAGGGTGCTCTGCTTCAGTATGTCACAATACATGCTGGCATTCATGGTTCCCTCAATGAACTGTAGCTCCCCAGTACCGGCAGCACTCATGCAGACCCAGACCATGACACTCCCACCACCATGCTTGACTGTAGGCAAGACACACTTGTCTTTGTACCCCTCACCTGGTTTCCGCCACACATGCTTGACACCATCTGAACCAAATAAGTTTATATTGGTCTCATCAGACCACAGGACATGGTTCCAGTAATCCATGTCCTTAGTCTGCTTGTCTTCAGCAAACTGTTTGTGGGCTTTCTTGTGCATCATCCTTAGAAGAAGCTTCCTTCTGGGACGACAGCCATGCAGACCAATTTGATGCAGCGTGCGGCATATGGTCTGAGCACTGACAGGCTGACCCCCCACCCCTTCAACCTCTGCAGCAATGCAGGCAGCACTCATACATCTATTTCCCAAAGACAACCTCTGGATATGATGCTGAGCACTGCACTCAACTTCTTTGGTCGACCATGGTGAGGCGCTGTTCTGAGTGGAACCTCTCCTGTTAAACTGCTGTATTGTCTTGGCCACCGTGCTGCAGCTCAGTTTCAGGGTCTTGGCAATCTTCTTATAGCCTAGGCTATCTTTATGTAGAGCAACAATTATTTTTTTCAGATCCTCAGAGAGTTCTTTGCCATGAGGTGCCATGTTGAACTTCCAGTGACCAGTATAAGAGAGTGAGAACGATAACATCAAATGTAACACACCTGCTCCCCATTCACACCTGAGACCTTGTAACACTAACGAGTCACATGACACCGGGGAGGGAAAATGGCTAATTTGGCCCAATTTGGACATTTTCACTTAGGGGTGTACTCACTTTTGTTGCCAGCAGTTTAGACATTAATGGCTGTGTGTTGAGTTATTTTGAGGGGACAGCAAATTTACACTGTTATACAAGCTGTACACTCACTACTTTACATTGTAGCAAAGTGTCATTTCTTCAGTGTCGTCACATGAAAAGATAGAATAAAATATTTACACAAATGTGAGGGGTGTACTCACTTTTGTGAGATACTGTATATATATATATATATATGTAACAACAGGTCAACTATCTAAAAAAGTCAGCACGAGTTAACATTAGGTTAATCCCATTTGTTAGACAAACAGAATCCCACCCCACAATCAATATTTGATTATATGCCCAGGTATAGCTGAAACATTTGACATAATGGCTATGTTTTTTGCAAGATAATCTTAAAGGCTTGGGTACTGGGTTTGATTCCCTCAAAGCCCTCAGCTACACAGTAGTAGGTAAAATGGCATCTTACTACACTGGTCATGGGTTCAATCGCCTGTATAAATCCCTAACAATGCTGATGCTTCTATATCTGGCCAATAAATTCCAAGAGATAGTCACAAGTCAACTATCCAAAAGGTCACCAACACTAGGTAGTCACATTGACAAATCTTTCTCTTTTACATAGAGACATGACTCTACTACCCAAAGTCATGACTTTGATAGACAACACGAATTCCACCCCACATACAATATTTAGCTATATGTACCCAGTTATAGCTGAAACATTTGACATAGTGTGGCTAAGATATTTGCAAGTTAGTCTTAAAGGCTTGTGTACTGGGCTTGATTCCCATAAGGGCCTCAACTACATAGTAGTAGTAGGTAAAATGACACCTGACTGCTCTGGCCATGGTTTCAATCCCCTTGAAAAATCCCTATGCTTAAGCTTCTGTATCTGGCCAATACATCCCAAGGGGTGGTCAACTATCCAAACGGTCACCATGAATCAACACTAGGTAGACTCTCAGACCAATATTTCTCATCTACCCAGAGACTTGACTTTGATAAACAAACAGAACCCCAATCCCTTTAATGTTCAGTCAGTATAACAGCCGTGGTGCCAATCTGCCAAGTTGTTTGCAAGCTAGTCCTGAAGGTTTGGGTACTGGGTTTGATTCCCTCAAGGTCATCAACTGCATAGTAGTAGAAGGTTAAATTTGCATCTGACTATAGTGGCCATGGCTTCAATCTCTTGGAGAAATTACTAGCAATACTTCTATATCTGGCCAATAATTCACAAAGGATGGTCTCAACAGATCAACTATCTAAAAGGTCACCATGTGTCAAGACTAGGTAGACTCTCAGACCAATATTTCTCATCTACCCAGGGACATGATTTTGATAGACAAACAGAATCCCACCCCTTTAATGTTCAGTCAGTATAACAGCCGTGGTGCCAATCTTCTTGAGAAATCACTAGCAATGGAGCTAGTCCCAAGGGGTGTTCACAACTGGTCAACTATCTAAAAGGTCAACACTAGGTACTTAGTCTCACAACTATTTCACTAGACAAATAGAATCCCACCCCACAACCATTATTCGGTCATATGTACCCAGGAACAGCTGCAACATTTGACATGTTGTGGCTGAGTTGTTTGCAAGCTAATCCTGAAGGTTTGGGTACTGGGTTTGATTCCCTCAAGGTCATCAACTGCATAGTAGTAGAAGGTTAAATTTGCATCTGACTATAGTGGCCATGGCTTCAATTTCTTGGAGAAATTACTAGCAATACTTCTATATCTGGCCAATAATTCACAAAGGATGGTCTCAACAGATCAACTATCTAAAAGGTCACCATGTGTCAAGACTAGGTAGACTCATCATTAAAGAGGTTCTCTAACTTCGGT
>BLSH010387057.1:34492-62681 GCA_018402905.1 Glandirana rugosa | reverse complement strand
ACTAGGTACTTAGTCTCACAACTATTTCACTAGACAAATAGAATCCCACCCCACAACCATTATTCGGTCATATGTACCCAGGAACAGCTGCAACATTTGACATGTTGTGGCTGAGTTGTTTGCAAGCTAATCCTGAAGGTTTGGGTACTGGGTTTGATTCCCTCAAGGTCATCAACTGCATAGTAGTAGAAGGTTAAATTTGCATCTGACTATAGTGGCCATGGCTTCAATTTCTTGGAGAAATTACTAGCAATACTTCTATATCTGGCCAATAATTCACAAAGGATGGTCTCAACAGATCAACTATCTAAAAGGTCACCATGTGTCAAGACTAGGTAGACTCTCAGACCAATATTTCTCATCTACCCAGGGACATGATTTTGATAGACAAACAGAATCCCACCCCTTTAATGTTCAGTCAGTATAACAGCCGTGGTGCCAATCTTCTTGAGAAATCACTAGCAATGGAGCTAGTCCCAAGGGGTGTTCACAACTGGTCAACTATCTAAAAGGTCAACACTAGGTACTTAGTCTCACAACTATTTCACTAGACAAATAGAATCCCACCCCACAACCATTATTCGGTCATATGTACCCAGGAACAGCTGCAACATTTGACATGTTGTGGCTGAGTTGTTTGCAAGCTAGTCCTGAAGGTTTGGGTACTGGGTTTGCTTCCCTCAAGGTCATCAACTGCATAGTAGTAGAAGGTTAAATTTGCATCTGACTATAGTGGCCATGGCTTCAATCTGTTGGAGAAATTACTAGCAATGCTTCTATATCTGGCCAATAATTCACAAAGGATGGTCTCAACAGATCAACTCTAAAAGGTCACCATGTGTCAAAACTAGGTAGTCTCTCTGACCAATATTTCTCTTCTACCCAGAGAAGACTCTATGTTTGCCCAATAAATCCCAAGGGATGGTCACAATTGGTCTAAAAGGTCACCATGAGTTAATACTAGGTAGTCTCGCTAGTATGTCTCTCCTTCCCAGAGGCATAGCTCTTCTACTCAGAGACATTGCTTTGATAGATAAATATAATCCCACCCCACAACCAACATTTGAACATATGTATCCAAGAACAGCTGAAACATTTGACATGTTGTTTGCAAGCTAGTCCTGGAGGCTGGCTTACTGGGTTTATCAACTGCATAATAGTAGAAGGTTAAATTTGCATCTGATTATAGAGGCCATGGTTTCAATCTCTTGGAGAAATCTCTAGCAATGCTTCTATATCTGGCAAATAAACCCCAACAGGTCAGCTATCCAAAAGGTCACCATGAGTCAACACTAGGTAGTCTCTCTGACCAGTATTTCTGCCTTACCCAGAGACAAACAGACCAACAGAATCCAACCCCTTTTATTTTCAATATAACAGCCCAAAATCTAAAGAAGAAATTTAGTTTAATACCACATCTTTTTGTTTTCTGCAGCAGTTAATCACATTTTTTCTCTTTATTATCCACCGTGCATTGGGAAAATGGCAGTTAGAAAGTGGTTGTTCCCGGCAAATTAGTTCCTTCAGACTTTTTATATATTTAAGCTTTATGTGTGTTCGGAAGCTACACATTTTCATCTCTAAATGCAATCATGCAAAGTATTTTCTCCAATCTTGTCTGAAAGAGATACCGAGCATTGGGATCCATTCAGCGAGGCGAAATATGTATACAACCTTAACCGGCATGAATAAGCTTTTGTGTACAGCGATTTTAAAGAGCTTTGTGTGATGTTTTGCAGCTGGTGTGAAAAGCCAAGGAGGCAAATGACGGAATGTTCTTAACGTTGGCTGCTTTTTGTCTGGTGTGGAGATAATTCGATCGAAAGCACTTTTTCTGGGCGTCCCGTAGAAGGAATATAATAGAGATTTTATTCAATTCTGAAAAGCTATTTATTGTGATGATCACCTGCCATGTGGTCCAGAGGGGTCCTGGTACATTGATGATGATGTGGCCGGTAAAGTACATATCTTCATATGCAAAGGAAGGCGGAATCCCCACCTGGACCATCAGAAGCTTCTGCAAAATCAGAATTTGTAGGTCTGAAATTTCAGTGTGTCTTAAACAAGAAAAGAAAAAAACATTTATTGTGATGATCACCTGCCATATAGTCCAAAGGGGTCCTGGTACATTGATGATGATGTGACCGGTAAAATACATATCTTCATATGCAAAAGGGAGGCAGAATCCCCACCTGGATCAACGGAAGCTTCTGCAAAATCAGGATTTGTATGTCTGAATTTTCAATGTGTCTCAAACAAGAACTGTCTGGGCTGCCTATAGCAACCAATCTGTATCTCGCTTTCCCTGGCCTTGTACAGGAGAATGTAAATGTGGGACGTGTATGGAATTTGTAGCTTCCCCCTTAGCGTGAGTGCTATCTTTTCCTTCCAAAATCCAAAAACTTCTACCTAAAACGTTTGTTCTTTTGTAGCACTTTCCTAGAGTAGTGTAGGATGCTTGGTAAATTTAGCTTGCTCCTCTGTAATCAGTGGAGCAGGGGGCGGCTGTTTAGGCCTGCTCATTGTGTCACAGGCTGCTACTCTGATTGCATCCCCCTGTATTCTGGAGGATTCTAGAATGATAATGGGAGGAAGAATAGCATGAACACATTTATGGGGCTCCAGCCAATCCTTGAGTAGGTGTGTCTAGAAGGTGGTTGGTGAGCCCATAAATAATTGGAGGCCTGAGACAAGGGGAGAGAGTACCTGAGTCCAGTCCTGCTGGAGGAGACCCAGAAAGGAGGCAACTGATGATCCTGTGGCTGTGTAAGTAAATGATCCAAGTGCTGAAAAGTCAGTGACTGTGTGTAGCTTTTGGTCCCTTGGAAAAGTCATAGTCACCATCAACATAGAGATTCTGTGGGACATTTTTGTACAAGTTCAGCAAGAAAGTTAAGAAATCCTCAAAGTGTCCAGTCCATCGGTTTTGGGCTATCCCATGCTCCCCCATGCCCCATCAAAGTTTAACATTCCAATAAAACCCTTAAAAGACACCCCTAGACTGTTCCTTCAAGCCAGTGGAAGAGTAAAAAAAAAATCTCTGCACCCGGCTGTGTGTGCTTTAACTGGGAGAATAGAATTATGTTCACCAGCGGCTCTTTAGCAGGTGAGCTACACATTCAATGCAGGGAGAGGACAAAAAGTAAGATATTGGCAATCAATGCAGACCATCTTATATGGTTCCTCCTATAGAAACCTTCATGAATGAGGTCCCAATACTACTTTTTTTCTGATGTTCCTGCATAAGGTCCATAATGGGATTCAGCTGTTTTCCAACTTCTTAGCACACTAAAAAAGTATCAGGCTCTAAACTATGTCAGAAAATGGCCAATGGATTTCCAGCAATGGTGATGAAGACGTAATAATGGTTGACTTCACGCTTTACAGTTGGCAGGAGCACTTTAAGCAGTAAACTCTAAGCTAATGTTATGGAAGAGACAGAGTAACTTTGCTTAGTAACTTGATCTTGGTGGGTTTTAGAGGCCTTACTGCATCAGCTTAGAGGAATATGACAGGAGCGAGAGTGGAACAGGTGTGCCGGACGACCACGAAGCATAAACAAGGAGGGGAGGGGGCATATAGATTGGCAGAAGGTCTAATCCCTCCAACATGTGTGTGGCTGATGTCATTGGCTTTGGATGCCGCACATCTTGAAAGGACATTAGCTCCATGCTTGTAATTTGAAGCTGTCTCGGAGAGGTGGGGGGGATAACAATATACCTGTCTAATCCGGTGCAAGCAAATGGGCCTGGGTTCCTATTAACTGACAAACAAATTGGTAGCTTGTTATTTTAAAAGGTCACATCACCTAAATCTGATTTGAGTTGTGAGGGGAGAGGAGAGAAGAAGAAAAGAAAAAGAAGAGGAGAGGAAACAAAGAGAAAAGGAGAGGAAAAGAGAGCTAGAGGAGAGGAGAGGATATAAGAGAGGGAGAGGAGAGACAAAGGAGAACAACTTAGTAGAAAAGAGAAGACAAAGGGAAGAGGGGGTGGAAAGGCAAGGAAAGGGTGAGGAGATTGTGAGGAAGGGAAGAATAGAAGAAAAGGAGTATAGATGAGAAATTAATAAAAGAAAGGAGAGGAGAGAGGAGAGGAAGGGTCCCCTGAGCCATACTGGTAGGTGGCTTGTGTTCTCGACGAGGCCCTCGCCACCTAGGATAGATTGCTCCCACTCCCCCAGGTACAGATTGGCGTAGAATGGGGCACAACAGGTCCCCATCGCTATGCCCTGCACCTGGAGGTAGTGGGAGCCATCAAACATGAAAAAATGATGGTGTGCGATGTAATCCAAACCATTCAAGAAAAACTCAGTGAGGGCTTCATCATGTGTGGATCCTTGTTGTAGATCCGGCTGTACAGCAGCCAGCTCTTTGGAATGGGGGATGGAGCTGTACAGTGCCCTCACGTCTATGGTGACTAAGAAGACCTCTTGGGGCACCACAAGGTCATCCAGAATTTGCAAAAAGTGGATTGTATCCTTGACAAAAGATGGTAATGACACAACGTAGGTTTGGAGATATGCGTCAATGACTCTACTCAAATTTTCGGATATTCCACCATTCCCTGAGACAAATGGTCTCCCGGTGGGAGCCGTAGGATTTTTGTGGATTTTTAGGAGACTATAGAAAGTAGGCACCTTGGGGTATTTGGTTCTTACATATTCGTACAAATCTTTATTTATGGTGCCCCTTTGATACGCTAGGTCTACCATATTATAAAATGCCTCATTGAATTTGTTGATTAAGCTTTGGGGGATCCGTTTATACCATTCTTTATTGTGGAGAATGCCTTCACACATTGATTTGTAGAAGGCATTGTCCATTAATACCACATTTCCACCTTTATAGGATGGCTTTATGGCAGTGGTTCTCAACTCCAGTCCTCGGGACCCCCCAACAGGCCAGGTTTGCAGGAAAACTGAAATACATCACAGGTGATATAATTTGCTGCTCAGTGATTGCAGTGTTCTAGTCTGCATCTCCCAAAGGTAATACTTAAAATCTGGCCTGTTGGTGGGTCCTGAGGACTGGAGTTGAGAACCACTGCTTTATGGTAAGGCGACATCCTGGATCCCTTCCGCATCGCGCACGGCAGCTGTGCGCATGCACAGTCCGGGCCGTGCAGGACGTGAAGTGATGGAGTCACCATACCATCTATGGAAGTCACGGCAGTGGCCAGGGCGACTTCCCGAACGCCAGGGAGCCAACACGAGGGCCGCTAAGGCGGCCAGCTGAAGCTCATCAGCTGATTGCAAACAACCCACTGGCTCCCACTTGTCAATGGGCATTTATATAGCGTGAAGGTACAGGTAAGATGCATGGGTTTCCTCTCCCTTTCGGTCAGTTTGTTTGACCATTGGCAGCAGGTAAGGGACATCTCACTGTGCTTACTCAGTGAGTTTAATATTGGCCACCTTCTTTTGAGTACTAGTGTATTTCCTTCTTCAATAAGGAATTTTGCCCTTTATACCTTTCTACTGTTTCGGGCCTTGGTTCCTTCTACTGGATTGGGGATACCTCTAGTGGTTTTTACTTCTGGGCCATTAGTAAGTATTGGGCTGATTACTCAAAAGTACATACATTATCTCACAAAAGTGAGTACACCCCTCACATTTTTGTAAATATGTTATTCTATCTTTTCATGTAAAACACGAAAGAAATGACACTTTGCTACAATGTAAAGTAGTGAGTGTACAGCTTGAATAACAGTGCACATGTGCTGTCCCCTTCAAAATAACTCAACACACAGCCATTAATGTCTAAACCACTGGCAAAAAAAGTAAGTACACCCCTAAGTGAAAATGTTCAAACTGTGCCCAAAGTCAATATTTTATGTGGCCACCATTATTTTCCAGAACTGCTTTAACCCTCTTGGGCATGGAGTTTACCAGGGCTTCACAGGTTGGCACTGGAGTCCTCTTCCACTCCTCCATGATGACATCACGGAGCTGGTGGATGTTAGAGACCTTGCTCTCCTCCACCTTCCATTTGAGGATGCCCCACAGATGCTCAATAGGGTTTAGGTCTGGAGACATGCTTGGCCAGTCCATCACCTTTACCCTCAGCTTCTTTAGCGAGGCAGTGGTCATCTTTGCGGTGTGTTTGGAATACTGCCCTGTGGCCCAGTCTCCAAAGGGAGGGGATCATGCTCTGCTTCAGTATGTCACAGTACATGTTGGCATTCTTGGTTCCCTCAATGAACTGTAGCTTCCCAGTGCCGGCAGCACTCATGCAGCCCCAGACCATGACTTTCCCACCACCATGCTTGACTGTAGGCAAGACACACTTGTCTTTGTACTCCTCACCTGGTTGCCACCACACACTCTTGATGCCATCTGAACCAAATAAGTCTATCTTGGTCTCATCAGACCACAGGACATAGTTCCAGTAATCCATGTCCTTAGTCTGCTTGTCTTCAGCTAACTGTTTGCAGGCTTTCTTGTGCATCATCTTTGTAAGAGGCTTCCTTTTGGGACGACAGCCATGCAGACCAATTTGATGCAGTGTGTGGCGTATGGTCTGAGCACTGACAGGCTGACCCCCCACCCCTTCAACCTCTGCAGCAATGCTGGCAGCACTCATACGTCTATTTCCCAAAGACAACCTCTGGATATGACGCTGAGCACTGCACTCAACTTCTTTGGTCGACCATGGCGAAGCCTGTTGTGAGTGGAACCTGTCCTGTTGAACCGCTGTATGGTCTTGGCCACTGTGCTGCAGCTCAGTTTCAGGGTCTTGGCAATCTTCTTATAGCCTAGGCCATCTTTATGTAGAGCAACAATTCTTTTTTTCAGATCCTCAGAGAGTTCTTTGCCATGAGGTGCCATGTTGAACTTCCAGTGGCCAGTATGAGAGAGTGAGAGCGATAACACCAAATTTAACACACCTGCTCCCATTCACACCTGAGACCTTGTAACACTAATGAGTTACATTACAGCGGGGAGGGGAATTGGCTAATTGGGCCCAATTTGGACATTTTCACTTAGGGGTGTACTCACTTTTGTTGCCAGCGGTTTAGACATTAATGGCTGTGTGTTGAGTTATTTTGAGGGGACAGCAAATTTACACTGTTATACAAGCTGTACACTCACTGCTTTACATTGTAGCAAAACGTCATTTCTTCAGTGTTGTCACATGAAAAGATAGAATAAAATATTTACAAAAATGTGAGGGGTGTACTTACTTTTGTGAGATAATGCATGAATTTTCCCCTTACCAGTCCCCATGGATAGATTGTCTCCTTCCCCCCTTTAACAAATGGCAGTAGTTAAATAACAAGCCTTGACTCCCTTGTTCATTGCCAGGGTGTCTCTATACACCCATATCTCGCTTTTACAAAATTACTATAATAATTTTTTGCCTAGTGTGGTTTGACCCTTTGTTTCCACTTTAAAATTTCTAAGATTTAGCTTTGCCACACTTTAGTACATATATACCACAAACCGCAGCCTCTTTCTCTCTCCCCTCCACATTGAGGGGATTGAGCGCGGTTTTTCTCTTAATATTAGTAAGCTTATAACACGCTTGGACCCTTGCTTTAATTTCAAGGAAGTCCCTATGCCCTTGGCCTCTTTTGAAAATTACCATGATGATTGCCTACTTGGCATAGGTGGCTTTGCATTAGAACTTTATCAGAAAGATTTATGACTGTATTTGTTATTTTAGGAAACAAACGTACTCCAAAAACTGCAACCTCCTCTCACCCTGAGGGGATTGAGCGTGGCCTCTTGTAAGTTTCCGGCTGATGGCGAGGCGCCCCCAGGGAGCAAGTGGGGATGACTTGCAGTGAGCTATCGCAGCCTTCTTTTATATAAAATTCATATTTTATTATGCTCTGGTCATTTTGGGATTGGTATGTTGCGATCATGTGCTCTCAGCAAATGTAAGTTTTATGAATTTTGCTACTTACCTGCATGGGCGTCCGCAGATAGGGGCAAGGGGGGGGCAATTGCCCCCCCCCCTGGAATCAGGGATCGGATTGGGGGTTGCCCACTAGGTCCTTATCCTCTTGGGCTATGTATGAAGTCTCTGATCGTCTTGTGTGCCATGTCCTCAGTCTCAGACCATCTCCTGTACTATGTCTGCAGTGTCTGACCATCTCCTGTAGTATGTCTGCAGTCTCTGACAATCTCCTGTAGTATGTCTGCAGTCTCTGACCATCTCCTGTAGTATGTCTGCAGTCTCTGACCATCTCCTGTACTATGTCTGCAGTGTCTGATCATCTCCTGTACCATGTCCGCATTCTCTGACTGTCTCTTGTACTATGTCCGCAGTGTCTAACCGTCTCCTGTACTATGTCTGCAGTCTCTAACCATCTCCTGTACTATGTCTGCAGTCTCTGACCATCTCCTGTACTATGTCTGCAGTGTCTAACCGTCTCCTGTACTATGTCTGCAGTCTCTAACCATCTCCTGTACTATGTCTGCAGTCACTGACCATCTCCTGTACTATGTCTGCAGTCTCTAACCATCTCCTGTACCATGTCTGCAGTCTCTAACCATCTCCTGTACTATGTCTGCAGTCTCTGACCATCTCCTGTACTATGTCTGCAGTCTCTGACCATGATAATGTCAAAAAGCGGCATAGCGTGGGTGACCTTAAAATGATGCCCCCCCCTAAAAAAAATTTCTGCGGACGCCCATGCTTACCTGTTAAACCGTTGAATGCTTTTTATGATCTATCCAAAAGTACACATACCAAATGCTAATACAAAAGTAATGTGCATAGCAGCGCTAATCAATTTGAATATAAGTCCATATCAAAGATGGCAAATAATGAGCCCAGCAACAATGTAACACAAGGATGCCCATGTCCACCACTCCTCCTCTCAGTATGATTAACAACTGCTGTCCCAAAAGACCCACAGAAAGGACTCCCTTGCTATTTTGCGCTTCTTAGCAGCCAGAGACAAGGGACTGCATTCAGGAGAGGCTGAACCCCAATGGAAACTGCCAACTGCAGAGGAACTATCTAGTCTGCACGGGACGGTTTTTTAACTCTCCTATTTGCATTAACCCGATTAATCATACTGAGAGGAGGAGTGGTGGACACGGGCATCCTTGTGTTACATTGTAGCTGGGCTCATTATTTACCACCTGCTGGTGAGTCTTTCCACATAGGGGGGAACCCCTTGCCTTCTCACGAGGTGTGGTGACGGTGGACTATATTGACAGAATCACTCCATCTATCAATGCACTTTGATATGGACTTATATTCAAATTGATTAGCGCTGCTATGCACATTACTTTTGTATTAGCATTTGTTATGTGTACTTTTAGATATTTCATTTATTAATAGTAGCTGCTGCTGTATTGCTGTAATTTTGTATTGATCTTTTTACGTTTTGTATGGTTATCCTGGAGCGCTGATATCTGGCCCTATAGCCTTTTCATCAGTCTGTAGTGCTTTGGTTAGTTATCCTTTTTATGATCTAATTGCATTTTTTTAAATATTTTTGTAGAAAGGGCTGTATTCCTTTCCCCCTGAGGAAGTACACTTATAAATGGTCGAAACGCGTCGGTGATTAGATGCAGCCATCAGGCTGCATAGTATGTTACCCCCTTGTTTTTGCTGGAAATAGCATTGTGTATGTCACTGTACATGTCCCATGTTTATGCAACCAGAGCTCTTTTTAAATTTCTTATGTCAAGCCATTACTAGTAAAATGTGAAAGGGATTCTCTAATACTTGCATTGCTTCTTCAAATAAGAGTCATTTTACTTCTTTACTGCCATTAAATCCTTATTGGAGGATGTTGCCACAATCTAACTAGTATTAAGGGGAAGGCAGTAACCTTCATTGGGCCGCTCTTCATTAGTACCCATTTTCTCAAGTTGTTAGAGTAGAGGAAGAGGAGAAGAAAGGAGAGGAATGGAATTATGAAAGTAGAATATGAAAAACATGGGGAGCTGGAGAGGAGAAGGAGGAAGAGGGTAGGGAACAGCAGAGATAGAGAGAGCAGAGGAAAGGAGAGGAGAGAGCAGAAGATCTCATTGGGAGACATAGGCCTGCGCACATAGGGTGGCAGGGGTGCCTGGGCACACCCTAATCACCCTGTACTGTGCAGATTCCCCCTCCTGCATGGCTGCAAGGAAAGGGACTGGGGGAATCTCTGGCCTCAGTCTCTTTCTCTGTCTCAAAAGTGAGACATCAGAGGTCTATTTAGACCCCTAATATTTCATCAAAGCCCCCCCCCAGCAGGGCTCCTAAAAAAAATAATAAAATATAATATTGTGAAAAATAATAAAAAAACAAAATGGTAAAAAAAACGAATAAAATAAAATAAAAATAAACTACTGACATCGTCCTCTGCCCTTTCGACATATATACACACACTCATGTTTGTTTGCGCTTTGTGGTGCACACCCTAATGCAGGGGTTCTCAACTCCGGTCCTCAGGACCCACCAACAGGCCAGATTTTCAGTATTACCTTGGGGAGATGCAGACTAGAATGCTGCAATCACTGAGCAGCAAATGATATCATCTGTGATGTATTTCAGTTATCCTGCAAACCTGGCCTGTTAGTGGGTCCCGAGGACAGGAGTTGAGAACCACTGCCCTAATGCAATAGGCTGCACACACCTAATGTTGGGAGAGAAGCGGAAGAGATAGTGTAAGATGGAGGGAAGAGATAATGATGTACAGAAGGAGAGAGACAAATGTGATGTGGGAAAAAGAGCAAGAGAGACAGAGAAATGGATCTGGAAGCTGCACATTGATCAGGGTACAAATTACAGGAGGCTTTACAAGCTGCCTCCTCAGTGTGATTTATCCGCCGGGATTAATAAATATTAAACACCTCTTTACGGATCGACCTGATTTACAGGCATGACGGCTAAGTATTCTCCATACATCATTTATTATACCTAATGCCGCTGTCCAATTTCCTTCATGCTTAGAACAGCTTGTATCATTTGCACAGAACAGGCTGTCCTTAATCAGATGAAGTCTACGCGGCGCCCCTGCTCCAACCTACCGCAGCTGTTCCTTCCACTGTTGTTTGTACGTAAGCGAAGCACGCTGCTTGGCCTCACATAGCCGCACCAGTTATGGCAGTGGTGTGATCATAAGACATGGAACCAGTAATCAGAATCCTGGTATGCCCCAATGGATAGAAAAGACTTCAGGGGTAACACTGGTGGAGGCGAGACTGGTGGTCCTTAATCAGATGCTCCAACCTACCGCAGCTGTTCCTTCCATTGTTGTTTGTACATAAGCGAAGAGCGCCGCTTGGCCTCACATAGCCGCACCAGTTATGGCAGTGGTGTGACCATAAGACGTGGCACCAGTAATCAGAATCCTGGTATGCCACAATGGATAGAAAAGACTTCAGGGGTAACACTGGTGGAGGCAAGACTGGTGGTCCTTAATCAGATGCTCCAACCTACCGCAGCTGTTCCTTCCATTGTTGTTTGTACATAAGCGAAGCGCGCCGCTTGGCCTCACATAGCCGCACCAGTTATGGCAGTGGTGTGACCATAAGACGTGGCACCAGTAATCAGATTCCTGGTATGCCCCAATGGATAGAAAAGACTTCATGGGTAACACTGGTGGAGGCAAGACTGGTGGTCCTTAATCAGATGAAGTCTAAGCGGCGCCCCTGCTCCAACCTACTGCAGCCGTTCCTTCCGCTGTTGTTTGTACATAAACGAAGCGCGCCGCTTGACCTCACATAGCCGCACCAGTTATGGCAGTGGTGTGACCATAAGACGTGGCACCAGTAATCAGAATCCTGGTATGCCCCAATGGATAGAAAAGACTTTAGGGGTAACACTGGTGGAGGCGAGACTGGTGGACTGCCATGACTGGTTCTCTTTAATACTGCAGGGATTGTAAAGTGTAAACCAAAGATCATCACTTTCTGAAGATACCTTTACTTTTGTGCTATTACAGATAGAACCCTTCAAAGGTTGAGTGCTACAGTTAAAGGGCCCCACCGCCAGCAGGATGCATTTTTACATACTGGATGGTGTTTAGCCAGGGTCCGTTTGGCTGTAGTTAGGCCCCTATAGGTTTCTTCATCTCACCTATACCATATCAGGGATATTTGTTGCATTCATTGTTGTCTATTGCTACTTGCAGAGTTATTCTTCACTCACCCAGTGCGTTATACTCAAGGCCCCTTGCTGGCGGTAAAGGGAATAAACACCAGTCCTATTCACCTTGGTGTGATATTGAGTTGTACCACTGTCACTGAACCAATGCATTTACTATTGTCCATCCCATCAACCATCCTATCTTGAGGGCTTATTTCTCTTTTTAAAGTCAGTGGTGTGTCAGGGTGTCATAGGGTCCAGTTATGGAGGGGAGGTCATCACTGGAAATGGTAGGGGAACCATCATTTACCAGCAGCTTCTACTACAACAGACCAACCCATCCGTCCACTGATGTTTGGGACACTTTATGAAGATACCTTTACCTTTCTGCTACTACAGCTTTGTTGAGTGCTACGGTTGAAGGACCCACTGCCGGCTTTGAGTTGTACCACTGTCATTGAACCACCATATTTGCTCTTGTCAATCACGTTAACCATCCTATCTTGAGGGCTTATTGCTCTTTTTAACGTCATTGGCGTGTCAGGGTGTTATAGGGTCCAGTTATGGAGGGGGGGTCATCACTGGAAATGGTAGGGGAACCATCATTTACCAGCAGCTTCTACTACATCAGACCAACCCATCCGTCCACTGATCTTTGGGACACTTTATGAAGATACCTTTACCTTTCTGCTACTACAGCTTTGTTGAGTACTACGGATGAAGGACCCACTGCTGGCTCTGAGTTGTACCGCTGTCATTGAACCACCATATTTGCTCTTGTCCATCACGTTAACCATCCTATCTTGAGGGCTTATATCTCTTTTTAACGTCAGTGGTGTGTCAGGGTGTCATAAGGTCCAGTTAATGTAGGGAGGTCATCACTGGAAATGGTAGGGGAACCATCATTTACCAGCAGCTTCTACTACAACAGACCAACCCATCCGTCCACTGATGTTTGGGACACTTTATGAAGATACATTTACCTTTCCGCTACTACAGCTTTGTTGAGTACTACGGTTAAAGGACCCACCGCCGGCTTTGAGTTGTACCGCTGTCATTGAACCATCATATTTGCTATTGTCAATCACGTTAACCATCTTATCTTGAGGGTTTATTGCTCTTTTTAGCGTCATTGGTGTGTCAGGGTGTTATAGGGTCCAGTTATGGAGGGGGGGTCATCACTGGAAATCGTAGGGGAACCATCATTTACCAGCAGCTTCTACTACATCAGACCAACCCATACGTCCACTGATATTTGGGACACTTTATGAAAATACCTTTACCTTTCTGCTACTACAGCTTTGTTGAGTGCTACGGCTAAAGGACCCACCGCCGGCTTTGAGTTGTACCGCTGTCATTGAACCACCATATTTGCTCTTGTCAATCACGTTAACCATCTTATCTTGAGGCCTCTTTGGTCTTTTTAACGTCATTGGTGTGTCAGGGTGTTATAGGGTCCAGTTATGGAGGGGAGATCACAACTGGAAAAGGTAGGGGAACCATCATTTACCAGCAGCTTCTACTACATCAGACCAACCCATCAGTCCAATGATCTTTGGGATACTTTATGAAGATACCTTTACCTTTCTGCTACTACAGCTTTGTTGAGTACTATGGTAAAAGGGACCCACCGCCGGCTTTGAGTTGAACCGCTGTCATTGAACCACCATATTTGCTCTTGTCAATCACGTTAACCATCTTCTTTCTTCAGGGCTTATTGCTCTTTTTAATAAGGCCCATTTATTGTCATTGTTGCGTGTTATCAGGTCCAGTTATTGAGAGGTCATCAATGGAAATGGTAGGAGAACCCATCAGCTTCTATGGGGGTAACACTAAAATAGATAGATCTAGTGCCTTGAAAATATTCATACCCCTAGAAATGGTCTATATGTTGCCATATTACAAACATGATCGTAAATGTATTTTATTAGGATTTTATGTGGTAGACTAACACAAAGTAGAACATAATTGTGAAGTGGAAGGAAAATGATAAATGGTTTTCAACATTTTTACAAATAAATCTGTGAAAAGTGTGGGGAGCATTTGTATAGCGTCCCCCCTGAGGCAATACTTTGTAGAACCGCCTTTCGCTGCAATTACAGCTGCAAGTCTTTTTGGGGAGGTCTCTACCAGCTTTGCCCATCTAGAGAGGACATTTTTGCCCATTCTTCTTTGCAGAATACCCCAAGCTCTGTCAGATTGGATGGAGAGCGTCTGTGATCCGCAACTTTCAAGTCTTGCCACAGATTCTCAATTGGATTTAGGTCTGGACTGTGACTGGGCCATTCTAACACATGAATATGCTTTGATCTAAACCATTCCATCGTAGCTCTGGCTGTATGTTGAGGGTCATTGTCCTGCTGGAAGCTGAACCTCCACCCCGGTCTCAAGTCTTTTGCAGACTCTAACAGGTTTTCTTCTAAGATTGCCCTGTATTTGGCTACATCCATCTTCCCATCAACTCTGACCAGCTTCCCTGTCCCTGCTGAAGAAAAGCATCCCCACATCATGATGCTGCCACCACCATGTTTCATGGTGGGGGTGGCGTGTTCAGGGTGATGTGCAGTGTTAGTTTTGCAACACACATCGCGTTTTGCTTTTAGGCCTAAAAGTTAAATTTTGGTCTCATCTGACCAGACCACCTTCTTCCACATGTTTGCTGTGTCCCCCACATGGCTTCTCACAAACTGCACACAGGACTTCTTATGTCTTTCTTTCACCAATGGCTTTCTTCTTGCCACTCTTCCATAAAGGGCAGATTTGTGGAGAGCACGACTAATAGTTGT
This sequence comes from Glandirana rugosa, assembly GCA_018402905.1. Taxonomy (NCBI): domain Eukaryota; kingdom Metazoa; phylum Chordata; class Amphibia; order Anura; family Ranidae; genus Glandirana; species Glandirana rugosa. Next base: position 47,861 of record BLSH010387057.1, on the reverse strand, counting down.
CCTGTGGACAGATTCTCCCCCCTGAGCTGTGGATCTCTGCAGCTCCTCCAGAGTTACCATGGACCTCTTGGCTGCTTCTCTGATTAATGCTCTCCTTGCCCGGCCGGTCAGTTTAGGTGAACGGCCATGTCTTGGTAGGTTTGCAGTTGTGCCATTCTCTTTCCATTTTCGGATGATGGATTAAACAGAGCTCCATGAGATGTTCAAAGCTTGGGTTGTTTTTTTATAACCTAACCCTGCTTTATACTTCTCCACAACTTTATCCGTGACCTGTCTGGTGTGTTCCTTGGCCTTCATGATGCTGTTTGTGCACTAAGGTTCTCTAACAAACCTCTGAGGGCTTCACAGAACAGCTGTATTTATACTGAGATTAAATTACACACAGTTGAACTCTATTTACCAATTAGGTGACTTCTGAAGGCAATTGGTTCCACTAGATTTTAGCCAGGGGTATCAGAGTAAAGGGGGCTGAATATAAATGCACGCCACACTTTTCACATATTTATTTGTAAAAAATTTTGAAAACCATTTATCATTTTCCTTCCAGTTCACAATTATGAGCCACTTTATGTTGGTCTATCACATAAAATCCCAATAAAATACATTTACCTTTTACATGACAAAATGTGGAAAATTTCAAGGGGTATGAATACTTTTTTAAGGTACTGTATGGTCTGTTTGACTGTAGTTAGTCCCCTATAGATAGTTGCATCCCTCCTATACCATATTGGGGATATTTGTTGCATTAATTTTTGTTTATTGCTACTTGCAGGGTCGTTCTTCACTCGCCCAGTGCGTTTCAGCCAAGGCCTTTCGCTAGCGGTAAAGGGAACAAACACCAGTCCTATTCTTGTGTTAGGGTGATGCATTTTCCCCATCCCATCTCTAAGAGGAGCAACATTGTCCCTTGAAGTGCTACAGTAAAAGGGCCCCACCATGGGCAGACTGCATTTTTACATACTGAACACTAGCTGGTGTTTAGCTAGGGTCTGTTTGACTGAAGTTAGGACCCTATAGATGGTTGCGTCACTCCTATACCATATCTGGGATATTTGCTGCATTCATTGTTAATTATTGCTACTTGCAGCGCCGTTCTTCACTCACCCAGTGCATTTCAGCCAAGTCCCTTTGTTGGCGGTAAAGGGAACAAACCCCAATCCTATTCCTGTCCTAGGGTGACAACACCTTTTTCCTATACCACATTTATGTAGGAGGAACATTGTCTCTTGAAGTGCTACAGTAAAACCACTGGGTCACTGGCTGGTGTTTAGCTAGGGTCTGTGTGACTGTAGTTAGGACCCAATAGATGGTTGCATCCATCCTATACCATATCGGGGATATTTGTTTCATTCATTGTTGTTTATTGCCACTTGCAGCGTTGTTCTTCCCTCTCCCAGTGTCACGCTCCTGGTGGTGGAGTCTGTCTTATGCAGGGAGCAACCACTCTTACGGCCCTGATTCACGAACCCATGGTAGAGTAGACATGGAATTCGGGAGTGCAGGGGGGCATGAGGGCTGAACTGGTCCAATGGTGGTTAGTGTTAATGGAAGTCGGTGGTAGAGGATGGGTCGGGCAACTGGCTGGCAATGCGGTACAGAAGGATCAGACACAAGGGTGGTCAGAAACAGGCAAGGTCGGCAGCGGGCTGGCAGCAAAGGTACAAGGGATAATCCAAAAGAGAGGTCTGGGCAAGCAGAGGTCGGTGCAGGCAGAAGACAATCAAGCCGGGTCACAGGATCTCAGGAACAGAGAACAGTCTCTCAGGTACACTAAAACGCTGTTGAACAGACAGCACTTGCACCCTGGTGCTGCCCGTTCAAATAGGCCGTCTGGCGCCAATGACGGTGCACACCTGCTGCGTACGCGCACAGGTATAGGTATTCCAGCTTGATTCCTTAGCTGAGCAGATGACGATTCCTGACACCCAGTGTGTTCCAGCCAAGTTCTTTCGCTGGCGGTAAAGGGAACAAACGCTAATCCTATTTACCTTGCTGTGATATTGAGTTCTACCACCGTCATTGGACCAATGCATCTGCTATTGTCAATCCCATTAACCATCTTCTTTCCTCAGGGCTTATTGCTCTTTTCTTAAGGCCCATTTATCGTCATTGGGGCGTTTGTCAGGTCTAAGTATGGAGGGGTCAATGGAAATGGAAGGAGAAGCCATCATTTACCAGCAGATTCTACGAGGGTAATGTAACATCTCTTTATCCATCCATCTATCTATCTATCTATCTATCTATCTATCATCTATCTATCTATCATCTATCTATCTATCTATCTATCTATCTATCTATCTATCTATCTATCTATCTGTCTGTCTATCTATCTATCTATCTATCTATCTATCTATCTGTCTATCTATCTATCTATCTATCTATCTATCTATCTATCTATCTATCTATCTATCATCTATCTATCTATCATCTATCTATCTATCTATCTATCTATCTATCTATCTATCTATCTATCATCTATCTATCTATCTATCTATCTATCTATCTATCTATCTATCTGTCTATCTATCTCATATCTATCTATCTCATATCTATCTATCTATCTATCTCATATCTATCTATCTATCTATCTCATATCTATCTATCTATCTATCGTGCCTTGCGAAAGTATTCGGCCCCCTTTGAACTTTGCGACCTTTTGCCACATTTCAGGCTTCAAACATAAAGATATAAAACTGTAATTTTTTTGTGAAGAATCAACAACAAGTGGGACACAATCATGAAGTGGAACGAAATTTATTGGATATTTCAAACTTTTTTAACAAATAAAAAACTGAAAAATTGGGCGTGCAAAATTATTCAGCCCCTTTACTTTCAGTGCAGCAAACTCTCTCCAGAAGTTCAGTGAGGATCTCTGAATGATCCAATGTTGACCTCAATGAATAATGATGATAAATAGAATCCACCTGTGTGTAATCAAGCCTCCGTATAAATGCACCTACACTGTGATCAGGGGCGTAACGATAGGGGTTGCAGGGGTTGCAATTGCAACCGGGCCCCATGGTCCAGGGGGCCCATGTGCCTCCCTTGTACACCTGAATAGGAGGGATGGCGGGGGTGGCATTTAGAGGACCCAATCTCTTCCATTTTCCTCTATCCAGTTTACTTGTCTTCTGCTGTTCCCAGGGCCCCTGTGTGCTTCCCTGGTCCCCCTGGGGCCTGCTGCAGAACTTGTGAAAGGGCCCCACTGCAGTACCGTAATAAAGGGACCCACAATAGGAGTAAAGGGCCCCAGGATCAGTGGGAAGAGGAAAGGGCCCTGGCCAGGGGTCAGGGGGCCCTTCATAATTTCTTGCACCGGGGCCCTGAAGGTTCTAGTTACGCCTCTGACTGTGATAGTCTCAGAGGTCCGTTTAAAGCGCAGAGAGCATCATGAAGAACAAGGAACACACCAGGCAGGTCCGAGATACTGTTGTGGAGAAGTTTAAAGCCGGATTTGGATACAAAAAGATTTCCCAAGCTTTAAACATCCCAAGGAGCACTGTGCCAGCGATATTATTGAAATGGAAGGAGTATCAGACCACTGCAAATCTACCAAGACCTGGCCGTCCCTCTAAACTTTCAGCTCATACAAGGAGAAGACTGATCAGAGATGCAGCCAAGAGGCCCATGATCACTCTGGATGAACTGCAGAGATCTACAGCTGAGGTGGGAGACTCTGTCCATAGGACAACAATCAGTCGTATACGGCACAAATCTGGCCTTTATGGAAGAGTGGCAAGAAGAAAGCCATTTCTTAAAGATATCCATAAAAAGTGTCATTTAAAGTTTGCCACAAGCCACCTGGGAGACACCAAACATGTGGAAGAAGGTGCTCTGGTCAGATGAAACCAAAATCGAACTTTTTGGCAACAATGCAAAACGTTATGCTTGGCATAAAAGCAACACAGCTCATCACCCTGAACACACCATCCCCACTGTGAAACATGGTGGTGGCAGCATCATGGTTTGGGCCTGCTTTTCTTCAGCAGGGACAGGGAAGATGGTTAAAATTGATGGGAAGATGGATGGAGCCAAATACAGGACCATTCTGGAAGGAAACCTGATGGAGTCTGCAAAAGACCTGAGACTGGGACGGAGATTTGTCTTCCAACAAGACAACGATCCAAAACATAAAGCAAAATCTACAATGGAATGGTTCACAAATAAACATATCCAGGTGTTAGAATGGCCAAGTCAAAGTCCAGACCTGAATCCAATCGAGAATCTGTGGAAAGAACTGAAAACTGCTGTTCACAAACGCTCTCCATCCAACCTCACTGAGCTCGAGCTGTTTTGCAAGGAGGAATGGGCAAAAATTTCAGTCTCTCGATGTGCAAAACTGATAGAGACTTCCCCAAGCGACTTACAGCTGTAATCGCAGCAAAAGGTGGCGCTACAAAGTATTAACTTAAGGGGGCTGAATAATTTTGCACGCCCAATTTTTCAGTTTTTTATTTGTTAAAAAAGTTTGAAATATCCAATAAATTTCGTTCCACTTCATGATTGTGTCCCACTTATTGTTGATTCTTCACAAAAAATTACAGTTTATATCTTTATGTTTGAAGCCTGAAATGTGGCAAAAGGTCGCAAAGTTCAAAGGGGGCCGAATACTTTCGCAAGGCACTGTATCTATCTATCTATCTATCTATCTATCTATCTATCTATCTATCTATCGATCTATTATCTATCTATCTATCTATCGATCTATTATCTATCTATCTATCTATCTATCTATCTATCTATCTATCTATCTACCTATCTATCTCTCGATGGAACGATCAATCTATCTTTCTGTCTCTCTCTCTCTATATATCTATCTATCTATCTATCTATCTATCTATCTATGTAATCTATCTATCTATCTATCTATCTATCTATCTATCTCTCGATCGATAGATCGGTCTGTCTGTCTATCTATCTCTCGATGGAACAATCAATCTATCTTTCTGTCTCTCTCTCTATCTATCTATCTATCTATCTATCTATCTATCTATCTATCTATCTATCTATCTATTATCTATTATCTATCTATCATCTATCTATTATCTATCTATGTATAGATAGATATGTTTCTTGGAAGAAAGTTTATCAATAAACATCGGGGAGGTTGGTGGACACAAAGCGTTTCTTACAAGATTTATAAGGCGTCGGCGGTGTGGCTAAGTAGATGGATTGCCTAATGATAGAAGATTAAATGGCACTGCAGTGCCGTGATTGATGTCTTGGTGCTACTACATCAGATCTGTAAAATCATTACCGTCTTGTGAGGTTTTGTCAAACGTCAAAGTGAGGACGGTGGAGAAATAACACAGAGGGCCTCCGGGAATAAACACATCCCAACACAATAAGTGTGATGCAGCCTCTGACAGCGGAGGGCTCCTACAAGACATGGGGGGATGAATGAAGTCAGGTTTGGGTGGGGTTATCACACGGGGTAAAGGCTGACATTTGTCCTTAAAGGGCCGGTCAACTCAAAAATTATGTTTTTTTAATAATAGATGGAGACTGGTGGGCTGAATCAGCTTTTGAGATGCTCCAACAATCTGATTTATTTGCCATAATTTCCGACTCTGCTTCTGCCACTTGGGAATTTTAGGTTTCTCTGCCAAACTTCGTGTGTCCTGGTCCGTCTTGTTACATACTTCAGAAGATAACATAAATAAATTATCCAACGGGGATGGTGGAAACTCCTCATAATGGGCACAGCAGGTGTACAGACCCGGGAACTAAGCTCAGGGATGGCGGGAACCCTGCATAATGGGCACAGCAGGTGTACAGACCCGGGAACCCAGCCCAGGAATGTTGGGAATCCCTCATAATGGACACAGCAGGTGTACAGACCCAGGAACTCAGCAAAGGGATGGTGGGAACCCCTCATAAAGGGGCACAGCAGGTGTACAGACTTTGGAGCTCAGCCCAGGGATGGTGGGAACCCCTCATAATGGGCACGGCAGGTGTACAGACCCAGGAACTCAGCACAGGGATGGTGGGAACCCCTCATAATGGGCACAGCAGGTGTACAGACCTGGGAACTAAGCACAGGGATGGAGGGAACCCCTCATAATTGGCACAGCAGGTGTACAGACCCAGGAACTCAGCTCAGGGATGGTGGGAATCCCTCATAATGGGCACAGCAGGTCTACAGACCCAGGAACTCGGCACAGGGATGGTGGGAATCCCTCATAATGGGCACAGCAGGTGTACAGACCTGGGAACTCAGCACAGGGATGGTGGAAACCCCTCATAATGGGCACAGCAGGAGTACAGACCCAGAAACTCAGCACAGGGATAGTGTGAACCCTTCATAATGGGCACAGCAAGAGTACAGACCCGGGAACTCAGCACAGGGATAGTGTGAACCCCTCAAAATTGGCACAGTAGGTGTACAGACCCAGGAACTCAGCACAGGGATAGTGTGAACCCTTCAAAATTGGCACAGTAGGTGTACAGACCCAGGAACTCAGCACAGGGATAGTGTGAACCCCTCAAAATTGGCACAGTAGGTGTACAGACCTGAGAACTCAGCACAGGGATGGTGGGAACCCCTCATAATGGGCACAGCAGGTCTACAGACCCAGGAACTCAGCACAGGGATGGTGGAAACCCCTCCTAATGGGCACAGCAGGTCTACAGACCCAGGAACTCAGCACAGGGATCTCACCAACAGAGTCTCCCCAAAAAATAAAAGATTGTCAAGCACTTTAAGTCCCAAGCATCCACTAAACACAGAAATATCAGTTCCCAATGGACTGACTTTTCCTCATTGCAAACCCATCAGCCCGGTCTATCTGTCATGAAAATACATTAATGTAAAGATGGAGCAGCAAAATTGCATGTGAATGCAAGATGAAGAATAAAAGGTAAACAGCTCACAATAAAAAAAAGCTCTAAAATAGCCTTTGGTTCCTCTTTAAAAAAAAAAAAAAGCAACAAGCAAAAAAGGTCTGAATATGTTGATGTTAACTACGGTCAGAACCGCCAATTTTTTCCCGGAAATCATCCGTAAAAATTGCTGGACTGAACGAACGGACGCTGATGGAATTAAAGTCAGCACTTATAGAGGGAGCTGCCAGCCTCCATCATGTCTGATTGAAGGCACTTGATAAATTTGGTTGTCGGTATTTTTGGAGTTTGAGCAGCAGCCAGAGGGAAGGGGTGCAGTGGGGGGGTTGCTTTTTTTTTTGCAAAGCGATCAGGCAGCAATCTTTAAATAACCTTCTGCGTGTCGTCTGCAGATAAAGTATATTTAACCGATAGCTGTAACCAGAGAGCTGCAGCAATCTTATTAGTGTGGATCTGCTCCAGAAAAGCCAAGGCAACTTCATCCCTCTCCTGTGAAGGAGGCTAATTGCCTTCTTGGGTATGAGGCTGCATTTAGACCATGACCATGCCTGGACTCACAGTGACATCTTGTGGTTAAAAATAAGATGACAGCTGAAATGGTAACACATTGAGACAATGTTGTAAAAATTAAAGTAGATATAAACCCAATCACTAAAATCTCTCGGTATTGTTTATATAACTGCAATCTTTATGAATTGACAGCTTTTATTTAAAAAAAAAAAGTACATGGAGCTCCTACCATGAAGGTCCAGGTTCCAATTATGAGGTGGCAACTGCCTTCATGCGTTATCGTTCTGTTACATACACCCCTGGGGAAGCAGTGTTGCCAACCCTCCAAAGTGAAATTTACTGTTAGAACGCCAAATTTTACAAACAGCCATCATTTTTTTTACTGTCAAAAATCATGAAATTTATTCACAGACCCGATTTTTTTTTTTTTTACTGACATTGCAAAAGTACATAAAATGCCCGTTTTCATTGCTAAGCCGTGCAAATATCAACATTTAAACAGGGTGGGCCATTTATATGGATACACCTTAATAAAATAGGAATGGTTGGTGATATTAACTTCCTGTTTGTGGCACATTAGTATATGTGAGGGGGGAAACTTTTCAAGATGGGTGGTGACCATGGTGGCCATTTTGAAGTCGGCCATTTTGAATCCAACTTTTTCATTAGGAAGAGGGTCATGTTACACATCAAACTTATTGGGAATTTCACAAGAAAAACAATGGTGTGCTTGGTTTTAACGTAACTTTATTCTTTCATGAGTTATTTACAAGTTTCTGACCACTTATAAAATGTGTTCAATGTGCTGCCCATTGTGTTGGATTGTCAATGCAACCCTCTTCTCCCACTCTTCACACACTGATCGCAACACCGCAGGAGAAATGCTAGCACAGGCTTCCAGTATCCGTAGTTTCAGGTGCTGCACATCTCGTATCTTCACAGCATATGGTTTTTTTATGGTTTTTATGGTCAGTAAAAACCAATACCGGGTGAGCTGCTCCTTCCAGGAGGTACCGCCATTCCTCCAAAGCCGACTTGATAGCCAACAATTCCCTATCACCGACATCATAGTTCCAGCAAGATGGTGCACCACCACATTATGGGTGTCAGGTCCGAGCATTCCTAGATGAACAGTTTCCTGGAAAGTGGATTTGTCGTCGTGGGCCAGTTGAATGGCCCCCAAGGTCTCCTGATCTGACCCCCTTAGACTTTTATCTTTGGTGTCATCTGAAGGCAATCGTCTATGCTGTGAAGATACGAGATGTGCAGCACCTGAAACTACGGATACTGGAAGCCTGTGCTAGCATTTCTCCTGCGGTGTTGCTATCAGTGTGTGAAGAGTGGGAGAAGAGGGTTGCATTGACAATCCAACACAATGGGCAGCACATTGAACACATTTTATAAGTGGTCAGAAACTTGTAAATAAGTCATGAAAGAATAAAGTTACGTTAAAACCAAGCACACCATTGTTTTTCTTGTGCAATTCCCAATAAGTTTGATGTGTCACATGACCCTCTTCCTATTGAAAAAACAAAAGTTGGATTCAAAATGGCCGACTTCAAAATGGCCGCCATGGTCACCACCCATCTTGAAAAGTTTCCCCCTCACATATACTAATGTGCCACAAACAGGAAGTTAATATCACCAACCATTCCCATTTTATTAAGGTGTATCCATATACATGGCCCACTCTGTATAAACATATAGCTAGTGCTATTAGTAATGTGTTTTAAGTTAAATAAAAGTCAAAAAACATATTTTTCCATTTACATTAATATAACCCAGCCTGCACAGAATTCCCCCATATATCAGTCTGCAGGATCCCCCCTTACAATGCAAGGAAACTCTGACATAAAGGGGAATTCTGCAGATCATGATCAGAGTGAATACACTAACATAAGGGGGGGGGGGGTTACTGATATAAGCTGCAGACATGGTACAGAGGTGGTCAGAGGATGCAGACATGGTACAGAGGTGGTCAGAGGATGCAGACATGGTACAGAGGTGGTTATAGGATGCAGACATGGTACAGAGGTGGTCAGAGGATGCAGACATGGTACAGAGGTGGTCAGGGGATGCAGACATGGTACAGAGGTGGTCAGAGGATGCAGACATGGTACAGAGGTGGTCAGAGAATGCAGACATGGTACAGAGGTGGTTAGAGGATGCAGACATAGTACAGAGGGGGTCAGGGGATACAGACATGGTACAGAGGTGGTCAGAGGATGCAGACATGGTACAGAGGTGGTCAGAGGATACAGACATGGTACAGAGGTGGTCAGAGGATGCAGACATGGTACAGAGGTGGTCAGAGGATGCAGACATGGTACAGAGGTGGTCAGAGGATGCAGACATGGTACAGAGGTGGTTAGAGGATGCAGACATGGTGCAGAGGTGGTCAGAGGATTCAGACATGGTACAGAGGTGGTTAGAGGATGCAGACATGGTACAGAGGTGGTCAGAGGATGCAGACATGGTACAGAGGTGGTTAGAGGATGCAGACATGGTACAGAGGGGGTCAGAGGATGCAGACATGGTACAGAGGTGGTCAGAGGATGCAGATATGGTACAGAGGTGGTTATAGGATGCAGACATGGTACAGAGGTGGTCAGAGGATGCAGACATGGTACAGAGGTGGTTGGAGGATGCAGACACGGTACAGAGGTGGTCAGAGGATGCAGACATGGTAAAGAGGTGGTTAGAGGATGCCGACATGGTACAGAGGTGGTCAGAGGATACAGACATGGTACAGAGGTGGTCAGAGGATGCAGATATGGTACAGAGGGGGTTAGATGATGCAGACATGGTACAGAGGTGGTTGGAGGATGCAGACATGGTACAGAGGTGGTTAGAGGATGCAGACATGGTACAGAGGATGCAGACATGGTACAGAGGGGGTCAGAGGATGCAGACATGGTACAGAGGGGGTTAGAGGATGCAGACATGGTACAGAGGTGGTTGGAGGATGCAGAAATAGCACAGAGGTGGTCAGAGGATACAGACATGGTACAGAGGTGGTCAGAGGATGCAGATATGGTACAGAGGGGGTTAGAGGATGCAGACATGGTACAGAGGTGGTTGGAGGATGCAGACATGGTACAGAGGTGGTTAGAGGATGCAGACATGGTACAGAGGATGCAGACATGCTACAGAGGGGGTCAGAGGATGCAGACATGGTACAGAGGGGGTTAGAGGATGCAGACATGGTACAGAGGTGGTTAGAGGATGCCGACATGGTACAGAGGTGGTCAGAGGATGCAGACATGGTACAGAGGTGGTTAGAGGATGCAGACATGGTACAGAGGTGGTTAGAGGATGCAGACATAGTACAGAGGGGGTCAGGGGATACAGACATGGTACAGAGGTGGTTAGAGGAGGCAGACATGGTACAGAGGTGGTTAGAGGATGCAGACATGGTACAGAGGTGGTTAGAGGATGCAGACATGGTACAGAGGGGGTCAGAGGATGCAGACATGGTACAGAGGGGGTCAGAGGATGCAGACATGGTACAGAGGTGGTTAGAGGATGCCGACATGGTACAGAGGGGGTCAGAGGATACAGACATGGTACAGAGGTGGTCAGAGGATGCAGACATGGTACAGAGGTGGTCAGAGGATGCAGACATGGTACAGAGGTGGTCAGAGAATGCAGACATGGTACAGAGGTGGTTAGAGGATGCAGACATGGTACAGAGGTGGTTAGAGGATGCAGATATGGTACAGAGGTGGTTATAGGATGCAGACATGGTACAGAGGTGGTCAGAGGATGCAGACATGGTACAGAGGTGGTCAGAGGATGCAGACATGGTACAGAGGTGGTCAGAGGATACAGACATGGTACAGAGGTGGTTGGAGGATGCAGACATGGTACAGAGGTGGTTGGAGGATGCAGACATGGTACAGAGGGGGTCAGAGGATGCAGACATGGTACAGAGATGGTTATAGGATGCAGACATGGTACAGAGGTGGTCAGAGGATGCAGACATGGTACAGAGGTGGTCAGAGGATGCAGACATGGTACAGAGGTGGTCAGAGGATACAGACATGGTACAGAGGTGGTCAGAGGATGCAGACATGGTACAGAGGTGGTTAGAGGATGCAGACATGGTACAGAGAGGGTCAGAGGAAGGTTGCAGACATGGTACAGATGTGGTCAGAGGAAGGATGCCGACAGGATACAAGAGTTATCAAGACAGAGATCGTGAACATCTCACCACTGGCCTTATAACTGCTGCCTGAGGGCATCACAATCAATAGCAGGCAGCCAAGTAATGGATTGATGGATGCAGGCCAGGGCAGGGTCAAGTGGTACTCCACAGTCTGTCCACTCCAGCAGCCAAGGATGGATGGTGCAGGCAGGCAGGGGCACAGTGCTGTCATGGTGGGAATCCCTGGCTCCAAACAAGCTCCAGCCACATAGTGTGGCGCAGCGATGGGCCGGGGTTCGGTCTCCTGCCCGCTCCACTGTCTGATGCAATTGCAGTGCCAAGACGCACATCCATTCAAAAATGGCGCCAGGCGGCCCCATTATGTCACTTACGGCTGAAAAAGGCTGAGTGTGTACGAGCCTGGCGGGCTTTCAGAACGGCGCATGCACAGTGTAATTTGTCAGCCCATGGCAATATTTTTACAGGCACCGCTTGCAACACTGTGGGGAGGACTACAAGTGGCCGTCCACTTTTGTTCCAGAACAATGATGTGCTGGTGACACTGGATCCTTGTTTAGGCACTTCCTGTTATACGGTGACAACGCTCCGTCTCTGTCTCCCAATTGGGCTCCTGTGTTGTCACCCTGTCAAACAGGCTTCTGTTGGAGACTACGAGTGGGCACCTCTACATGCATTACACAGGCATGGTCCTCTGTTGTCACCATAATGAAACCCAGCCTAAAGTCATCGATGGAGTGCATGGAGATCAGCAGGACTGCGATGTAAAAAAGGATGAAAACAAGTAAGAAATACACTGTTACCAAAAGTATTGGGACGCCTGGCTTTACACGCACATGAACTTTAATGGCATCCCAGTCTTAGTCACTAGGGTTCAATATTGAGTTGGCCCATATATCGAGGGGTGTGTCTATGGGAATGTTTGACCATTCTTCCAGAAGCTCATTTGTGAGGGTAGGCACTGATTTGGATGAGAAGGCTTGGCTTGCAGTCTCCCAAAGGTGTTCTATCGGGTTGAGGTCAGGACTGTGCATGCCAGTCAAGTTCTTCCAACCCAAACTCGCTCATCCCAGTCTTTATGGACCTTGCTTTGTGCACTGATGTGCAGTCATGTTGGAACAGGAAGGGGCCATTCCCAAACTCTTCCCACAAATTTGGGAGCATGAAATTGTCCAAAATGTCTTGGTATGCTGACAACTTAAGAGTTCCCTTCACTGGAACTAAGGGATCAAGCCCAACCCCTGAAAAACAACCCCACACCATAATCCCCCCTCCACCAAATGATTTGGACCAGTGCACAAAGCAAGGTCCATAAAGACATGGATAAGTGAGTTTGGGGTGGAGGAACTGGACTGGGCTGTACAAAGTCCTGACCTCAACCCGATAGAACACCTTTGGGATGAATTAGAGCGGAAACTGTGAGCCAGGCCTTCTCATCCAACATCAGGGCCTGACCTCAACCCGATAGAACACCTTTGGGATGAATTAGAGCGGAAACTGTGAGCCAGGCCTTCTCATCCAACATCAGTGCCTGACCTCACAAATGCGCTTCTGGATTTATGTATTGTGATATAATGGTTTTCATAACCCTGTGGACAGAAATGTGAGTGTATTTGAAATTACCGTAAGGTCAGAATCAGGCATTCCAAGTGATAACTCAACCGGGTGGGAAACGTCGATATTGTCGAAGTGGAGAAGACCCTTCCGACAGGTGTTCCAAATCCTCACAGATACCCTTACAAACTGGTAAGAAGGTCTTCTCGTAAACACTCCAGTCCGTGACTACAACCTACTCTTCCGGACCGAGTGTCAAAGGCGAGATTAAGTAGGGTTTCCACAAGATAGCCCAAC
>BLSH010387057.1:11651-29210 GCA_018402905.1 Glandirana rugosa | reverse complement strand
CCTCCCACTGATACCAATGATGGGACACTATTCCTCCCACTGATACCAACGATGGGGTACTATTCCTCCCACTGATACCAATGATGGGGCACTATTCCTCCCACTGACACCAACGATGGGGCACTATTCCTCCCACTGATACCAATGATGGGACACTATTCCTCCCACTGATACCAACGATGGGGTACTATTCCTCCCACTGATACCATTGATGGGGCACTATTCCTCCCACTGATACCAATGATGGGGCACTATTCCTCCCACTGACACCAACGATGGGGCACTATTCCTCCCACTGATACCAATGATGGGACACTATTCCTCCCACTGATACCAACGATGGGGTACTATTCCTCCCACTGATACCAATGATGGGGCACTATTCCTCCCACTGATACCAATGATGGGGCACTATTCCTCCCACTGACACCAACGATGGGGCACTATTCCTCCCACTGATACCAATGATGGGACACTATTCCTCCCACTGATACCAACGATGGGGTACTATTCCTCCCACTGATACCACTGATGGGGCACTATTCCTCCCACTGACACCAATGATGGGGCACTATTCCTCCTACTGACACCAATGATGGGGCACTATTCCTCCCACTGACACCAATGATGGGGCACTATTCCTCCCACTGATTCCAATGATGGGGCACTATTCCCCCCACTGTAACCAATGATGGGGCATTTTCTAATCCCACTGGCCACAGTCCGGCCCCTCTAAAGCCTGAAGGACAGTAAACTGGCCCTTTGTTTAGAAAATGTGGAGACCCTTGCTCTATAAGGTAAAAGTGATCCCAGCGGCCATACAGCCATTGGATCACTTTTCACCTTTGTTCCACCGGGGAGCCCAGGACTGAAATTGGCAGTCGGGGCAGCACTTCATGGAGATTATTTAAAGAGACAGAGCAATAAATAGATTTAAATAAAATATTGATACGCATATGTAAATGGCAATCAGACCACACAAGTGAAGTATCGCCGCGAATATCTGAGTGAGTCCAATAATTCTTGAACCAGACCTCCTGTGTAACTCTAAAGTGCTTTTAAAGTGTCACTTTGCTTTGTGCATTGGTCCAAATAATTTGGTGGATAGGGGATTATGGGGTGGGGTTGTTTTTCAGGGGTTGGGCTTGGCCCCTTAGTTCCAGTGAAGGGAACTCTTAAGGCGTCAGCATACCAAGACATTTTTGGACAATTTCATGCTCCCAACTTTGTGGGAAGAGTTTGGGGATGGCCCCTTCCTTTTCCAACATGACTGCGCACCACTGCACAAAGCAAGGTCCATAAAGACATGGATGAGCGAGTCTGGGGTGGAGGAACTTGACTGGTCTCCCAATAGAACACCTTTGGGGTGAATTAGAGCGGAAACTGTGAGCCAGGCCTTCTCATCCAACATCAGTGCCTGACCTCACAAATGCTCTTCTGGAAGAATGGTCAAACATTCCCATAGACACTCCTAAACCTTGTGGACAGCCTTCCCAGAAGAGGTGAAGCTGTTATAGCTGCAAAGGGTGGGCCAACTCAATAGTGAACCTTACGGACTAAGACTGGAATGCCATTAAAGTTTATGTGAGTGTAAAGACAGGTGTCCCAATACTTTTGGTAATATAGTGTTATGTATTTAATGGGGAAAAAATAATTATCATACACAATGCTTTAGCACCCTAAATATCACCCAGTTAGGGTTTAGTTCTACTTCAAAGAGCAATGAGTACCTCCAATGAGAGCACTGCTTCTACTATCCAGAATTTGTCGCAAGGCACATTTAAAGCTAAACTCCAGATAGATATCAAAGACACAAAGTAATGCAGCTTTGTAATCATCACTCCATCATTAAATGTATGTTTTAAATACAAGCAGTTTAAGTGCCTGAGTCTGGTCTGGTATTAACCTTCCAGTCCATGCTGATAGGAGGAAATAGCAAAGCGACAAAGAGATTAGCTCATCACTGCGCTGCTTCTCCTTTCACTGTCCAGTCACAGGTTGGGGGCTCGTCCGGGATGACCTATGCTCAGAGGTAGTGGTTGGAATGTTGCTGGCCATCAGACTGAAGACATCTAGTGGCAGAAGAAAGGTACTGCAGGGGAAATCTCTGGCTTGAAACTGGAAAAGCCGGTCTTGTATTTTATCTTTGTTTGAACTTTTCATTTTTATCTTGTTATTTTTGGCTGCTTTAACATTTCTTTGGGGTTTTTTAATCTCGGCCTGTGAGCCCATTTGAGAGATTTTCCCTTGCTTCCTGTCTCTGTGACATCCAGTAGTCATAGAGGCAGGCACGGACAGTTGTAAAAACATTGTCAGAGGTTCCAATTCTCCCCCACTCTACTAATAATGTGCTTTTGTCATTGACCCCGTCAGGGAGATTTTTCATCATTTCCTTCCCTGACAGCATGTATGGGGAAATCTCTGGAATAGGGACACAGACAGAAATAAAACAGTTTCTTCTCTTTCTGGAATGAAATAGTCTCTGAATGTGCTTCCAGGGTGTGCAAGGCATTGCGATAAGTGCCACTTGGGGGGTCATTTATGTCCCATTAGGCCACATTCACACCTAGGCATTCCGGAAACACGGGGCAGAAAAGCATGCTTCTTCCCACATTTTCAGGAACACGCTCAAAATGTGACAAAAATGCAGCAAAACACACAACATGCTTGTGCTGCCATTAGACCCCGTTCACATATCGCATAGTGGGAGCAAGCGGTGCCACTCGCAATATTTCTTGTGTGATTTTCATGAGATTTCACATGTTGTGCATAGAGTCCCTCTTACATCAGAGTCCATATCAGAGTCCTCCTTACATCAGGATCCCCATCAGAGCTGACTGTACAACAGGGTTCTTATCAGAGCCCCTCCTTATATCAGGGTCCCTGTCAGAGTCACCCTTACATCAGGGCCTCTATCAGAGTCCCAGTTACATCAGTGTCCTACATAAATTGGGGTACCTATCAGAGCCCCCCCCCCTTACATCAGGGTCCCCATCTAAGTCCACCTTGCATCAGTGTCCCCATCAGAGCCCCCCCCCCTTACATCAGGGTCCCCATCAGAGCCCCCCCCTTACATCAGGGTCCCTGTGAAAGTCTTCTTTACATCTGAGTCCCTTGTAGAGTCCCCCTTACATCCGGGTCCCCATCAGAGAAACCCCCTTACATCAAAGGCACCATCTGAGTTGACTTTACATCAGGGTCCCCATCAGAGCCCCCTTTACATCAGGGTCCCTGTCAGAGTCAGCCTTACATCAGGGTCCCCATCACTGTCCTACTTAAATTGTGGTACCTATCAGAGCCCCTCCTTATATCAGGGTCCCTGTCAGAGTCACCCTTACACCAGGGCCTCTATCAGAGTCCCAGTTACATCAGTGTCCTACATAAATTGGGGTACCTATCAGAGCCCCCCCTTACATCAGGGTCCCCATCTAAGTCCACCTTGCATCAGTGTCCCCATCAGAGCCCCCCCCCCTTACATCAGGATCCCCATCAGAGCCTCCCCCTCCCTTACATCAGGGTCCCTGTGAAAGTCTCCTTTACATCTGAGTCCCTTGTAGAGTCCCCCTTACATCCGGGTCCCCATCAGAGTCTCCCCTTACATCAGGGTCCCCATCAGAGCCCCCTTTACATCGGGGTCCCTGTCAGAGTCAGCCTTACATCAGGGTCCCCATCACTGTCCTACTTAAATTGTGGTACCTATCAGAGCCCCCCCCCTTACATCAGGGTCGCTATCAGAGTTCCCCTTACATCAGGATCCCCATTGGAGTTCACATTACATCAGGGTCGCCATCAGAGCCCCCTTCCTTACATCAGGGTCCCTGTCAGAGTCCCCCTTACATCTGAGTCCCTTGCAGAGCCCCCTTTACATCCGGATCCCCATCAGAGTCCCCCTTACATCGGAGTCCCTATCAGAGTCCCCCTCATATCTAGGTCCCCATCATAGAGACCCCCTTACATCAAAGTCTCCATCAGAGTCCCCCTTACATCAGCGTCCCTATCAAATTCCCCCTTAAATCAGGGCTTCACCAGAACCCCCCCTACATCAAGGTCCCTATCAGAGTCCTCCTTACATCAGAGTCCCCATTAGAATCCCCCTTAAATCAGGGCCCCCGTGGATTTTGCTGCCCTGGGGTTATATAAAGGAGCACAGGCGTCCTGCCAGTAGACATTTTGGGCACATCTCCCATAGGCTTGTCAGCTTCTTCTCAGCCGCTCTCCCGGATCTGTTGGTTCCTTTTCATGTATCTTCAAAATCCCACTGAAGCAGCATGAGGAGGGTTGAGCACTGCTTCCATCTGATGCTTCGCAGTGATGCATGCAAGGGGCCTAGGAGCACCCCGTCCTCCAGACTGACATCCACCAATCAAGGCATTTTGATACTGAGATACCTCCACCCAAAAGCCCACTACTTGATGACCCCTCCCACCAGCCATAATCTGCCAGCCTTGCCTAGAGAAGCACAGAGACGCAGTGATGACATCACCGGTAGGTAATGAAAAGGCGAAGGTTTTATTTAAAAACTCCATTAGCGTATTGATGAAGGGGGAGGGGAAAGAACCAAGGAAAGCAAAATCTAAGCAGATTAAACCTCAGCTCTAAATAAATTGGATGTTTAGAACGCGGAGCCGTCTTGGAACATACAGAAGGCGCAGAGAGGGAATTAAACAGAATAATCACAAGCAGGCACAGGGAACACAAAACTCATTTTCGGCCGAGGGCCTTACATTAACGACGATGGGGAGCGGGGAATAAATCAGGAGGTGGCGGCGATATTAACCGACAAGTGGGAGGAATACATTTCACAACTAGAAGAGGGCAGATGAAGGATGTGGATGAAGGAGAGGCTCCTCTGCTTCTGGGAAAGTTAAAGCAGAACTCCAACCAAAACAGTGTGGAAGGGTTAGAACCCCTGGTTTATTGGTACCAATGTCCCCATGGCACAGGCCACCCCTAGGTGCCCCCAATATCCAGGTGGCGGTAGCAGATAGTACTGGTCGTACCCCTCCCATGCACTTTCCAATTGGCCCTTTCATTATAAAGGAGGCATAACCGGCCACTAGGAGGGTTCAGGAGACCGAGAAGAGCTCAATATCTTCTCCCCTAGACTAAAGAAATGGACCTGTCATTCTGCTCACAGGACTTGTGATAGGCTTCATCTCAATCTCATCTCCTGGTAATAGGGGACACTGGTAGTTTTATTGAGTTATCTGGGGGTTTCAGAACTAAAGACCCCAATGCCAGTTATGGAAGAGGCTCCTCCCCCAACTTGCAAGCATCCAATGCACAAGCACCCTCCTCCAACCAAGCCTATACGACCCATGAACAGACATCCCTTTGGGCACAGCTGAGGGAGCATAGCTAAGAAGTCTTTGGAGACTCTAGCTCTGGGTTTCTCAACCAGGGTTCAGTGGAACCCTAGGGTTCCAGTCCAGAGGTTACAAGGGGTTCCTTGAGCAATGGTCAATTTCTACCTCTCAGATAAATTCCCAATGATACCATTGATCTTTTTAGCTATCTGTAAGGGGATAATTCTTCCCAATGACCACAAGTGTAAGGAGCATTCTTCCCAATGACCACAAGTGTGAGGAGCATTCTTCCCAATGACCACAAGTGTAAGGAGCATTCTTCCCAATGACCACAGGTGTAAGGAGCATTCTTCCCAATGACCACAAGTGTAAGGTGCATTCTTCCCAATGACCACAAGTGTAAGGAACATTCTTCCCATTGACCACAAGTGTAAGCAGCATTCTTCCCAATGACCACAGGTGTAAGGAGCATTCTTCCCAATGACCACAAGTGTAAGGAGCATTCTTCCCAATGACCACAAGTGTAAGGAGCATTCTTCCCAATGACCACAAGTGTAAGGAGCATTCTTCCCAATGACCACAAGCGTAGGGAGCATTCTTCCCAATGACCGCAAGTGTAAGGAGCATTCTTCCCAATGACCACAAGTGTAAGGTGCATTCTTCCCAATGACCACAAGTGTAAGGTGCATTCTTCCCAATGACCACAAGTGTAAGGAGCATTCTTCCCATTGACCATCACACTAATGTATCATGAGTTGTAGATTTTTAATTTTTAGCAGGGGTTCCCCCGAGACCGGAGAATTATTTCAAGGGTTCCTCTATGTTGAAAAGGTTGAGAAAGACTGCTCTAGCTATTGCCTGGAATGTCCCTTGACCCAGATGGCAGACCAGATTTATTATGCATTGCCCTTACAAATGCCCATTTTTGCCTATATATTTCCATGATTGCCCATTTTTGTGCCTGCATATCATCTCAGTCACCCATTTTCTGCCCACATATTGCCATGATTGTCCCTTGGTTGCCCACCTATCATCTAAATTTCCCATTTGCTGCCCACATATTGCCATAATAGCCCCTTGGCTGCCCATATATCACCTTTCTTTTGCTCACACACTGCCATGACTGTCCCTTGGTTTCCCACGTATGACCTCAATTAACTATTATCTGCCCACATATTGCCATATTTGCCCCTTGGTTGCCCATGTATCACCTGAATAAAATGTATTGCCACAATTGTCCCTTGGTAGCCCACATATTGCTTCAGTTGCCCATTGCTGAACACACATTGCCATGATTGTGCCTTGGTTGCCCAAGTATCACCTTGATTTTCCATTTGCTGCCCACATATTGCCATGTTAGCTCCTTGTTGTCCACGGAACACCTCAATTGCCCATTGGCTGCTCACATATTGGCATGTTTGCCCCTTGGTTATCCACGTATCATTTGAATTGCCCATTGGCTAACCATGTATTGCCATGATTGTCCCTTGGTTGCCTACTTACCATCTCAGTTGCTCATTGCTGACCATGTATTGCAATAATTGTCTCTTGGTTGCCCACCTATCGCCTCAGTTGCCCATTTCTAACCACACATTGCCACGATTGCCCCTTGGTTGCCCAACTATCGAGTTTATTTCCCTTTTGGAGCCCACATATTGCCATGATTGTCCCTTGGTTGCCCCAGTATCACCTCAGTTTCCCATTTGCTGCCCAAAAATTGCCATGATTGTCCCTTAGTTGCCCACGTATCACCTCAATTGATCATTTGCTGCCCGCATATTGCCATGTTTGCCCCTTGGTTGCCCACATATCACCTCAATTGCCCATTGGCTGACCACACATTGCCACGATTGTCCCTTGGTTGCCCATATATCACCTCAATTGCACAATGGCTGACCACACATTACCACGATTGTCCCTTGGTTGCCCATATACAGTATCACCTTGATTTCCCATTTTCTGCCATGATTATCCCTTGGATTCCCACATATCACCTCTATCGCCCGTATGTCATATATTGCTATGTTTGCCCCTTGGTTGACCATATATTGTATAACCTCAATTGCCCATTGGTTGACCATGTATTGCCATGGTTGTCCCTTGGTTGCCCACTTATCAGCTCAATTGCGCATTGCTGACTTTGTATTGCAATAATTGTCTCTTGGTTGCCCACCTATCGCCTCAGTTGCCCATTTCTGACCACACATTGCCACGATTGCCCCTTGGTTGCCCAAGTATTGAGTTGATTTCCCTTTTGAAGCCCACGTATTGCCATGATTTCCCTTGGTTGCCCCGGTATCACCTCAGTTTCCCATTTGCTGCCCAAAAATTGCCATGATTGTCCCTTAGTTGCCCACGTATCACCTCAATTGATCATTTGCTGCCCCCATATGCCATGTTTGCCCCTTGGTTACCCACACATCACCTCAATTGCACATTGGCTGACCACACATTACCACGATTGTCCCTTGGTTGCCCACATACAGTATCATCTTGATTTCCCATTTTCTGTCCACGTATTGCCATGATTATCCCTTGGATTCCCACATATCACCTCAATTGCCCGTTTGCTGCCCACATATTGCCATGTTTACCCCTTGGTTGACCACATATTGTATCACCTCAATAGCCCATTGGTTGGCCATGTATTGCCATGATTGTCCCTTGGTTGCCCACTTATCAGCTCAATTGCCCATTGTTGACTTTGTATTGCCATGATTGTCCCTTCTTGGTTTCCCATGTATAGTCTCAGTTGCCCATTGCTGACCATGTATTGCAATAATTATCTCTTGGTTGCCCACCTATCGCCTCAGTTGCTCATTTCTGACCACACGTTGCCACAATTGCCCCTTGGTTGCCCAGGTATCGAGTTTATTTCCCTTTTGAAGCCCACATATTGCCATGATTGTCCCTTGGTTGCCCCAGTATCACCTCAGTTTCCCATTTGCTGCCCACAAATTGCCATGATTGTCCCTTAGTTGCCCACATATCACCTCAATTGATCATCTGCTGCCCACATATTGCCATGTTTGCCCCTTGATTGCCCATATATCACCTCAATTGCCCATTGGCTGACCACACATTGCCACGATTGTCCCTTGGTTGCCCACATACAGTATCACCTTGATTTCCCATTTTCTGTCCACGTATTGCCATGATCATCCCTTGGATTCCCACATATCACCTCAATCGCCCGTTTGCTGCCCACATATTGCCATGTTTGCCCCTTGGTTGACCACATACTGTATCACCTCAATTGCTCTTTGGTTGACCATGTATTGCCATGATTGTCCCTTGGTTGCCGACTTATCAGCTCAATTACTCATTGCTGACGTTGTATTGCCATGATTGTCCCTTCTTGGTTGCCCATGTATAGTCTCAGTTGGCCATTGATGACCACACAATGCCATGATTGTGCCTTGGTTGCCCATGTATCACCCTGATTTCCCATTTGCTACCCACATATTGCCATGACTGTCCCTTGGTTGCCTACATATCAGCTCAATTGCCCATTTTCTGCTCCCATATTGCAATGTTCTCCCCTTGGTTGACCACGTATCACCTTAATTGCCCATTGGCTGGTCATGTACTGCCATGATTGTCCCTTGATTGCCCACGTATCACCTCAGTTGCCCATTGCTGACCACACATTGCCATGATTGTCCCTTGGTTGCCCAAGAATCATCATAAATGTGCTCAAGTATTGCAACCATGGCTCATTTGTTGCTTATGCATTGCCACCACTATTCACATATTGCCAGGATGGACAGTGTTTGCCTACAATTCTTAAGAATGTCTGTCTTGATTGCTAGCATGCTGCCTACATACTGACACAACTGCCAGTGTGTTGCCCATGATTTGCCACGTTCATCCTCATATTACCCTATTTTGGCACCAGTCCAGTGCTGTTTGTTCAATAAAAAGTCTTTATAGAGAAAGCGGAACTACACTCCGCTATACTTACTGCTTCTCCAGCAATGTGCGCTCCCTCCCCAATGCTTTGTCTGGTCTCCTTTGGGGTTCTACATCTTCAGTCATTTTGGAAGGCCTACCGGCACCAAGGCATGCCGAGAACACACACTGAACTGATCATGTGTTATCTTATAGGCACAGTTGGCATCATTACAGTGCAGCACAGCGCAGTGACAAATGTATAGCGTGCTGCATTTTTCCACTCCGCAAAAAGCGCGCAAACGCACATAAACACACCGCAACACACTGGACATTAAAGCCCAAAGAACGGCAGAAGAAGGAAGAGACCTCACAAGACAAGCGCAGATGGAGAAACGCACGTCAACTGCATGTTAACCGCTTGCCGACCAGCCGCCATCATTCTACTGGGGCAGGTTGGCATGGCTGCGCAAATCTCCATAGGTGTACGCTGCGCGTGCACCCATTCTGTAGTGGGGGAGCCAACCAGCAGGTCCGATGGACTCAATATCCGCCAGCCACCTGCGATCGCTCCAGAGAGAGAGAGGCAGAACGGGGATCTGCCAGCGTAAACAAAGCAGATCCTCGTTCTGTCAGGGGAAGTAGAGTGAGATTGTCTTTTCCTAGCGATTAGGAACAGCGATCTCTCTCCTCCTCCAGTCAGCCCAGCCCCCGTAAAGTTAGAAACACCTCTCAGGGAGCACATTTAACCCCTTGATCGCCCCTGGTGTTAACCCCTTCCATGCCAGTGTCATTTATACAGTAATCAGTGGATTTTTATTAGTACTGATCGCTGTATAAATGTCACTGGTCCCAAAAAAGTGTCAAAAGTGTCCGATCTGTCCGCCGCAATGTCGCAGTCCCGCTAAAAATTGCAGATCACCCCCATTACTAGTAAAAAAAAATAATAATAATAATAAAAATGCTATAAATCTATCCCCTATTTTGTACTTTTGCGCAAGACAATCAATATACGCCAATTGGGATTTTTTTTTTACCAAAAATATGTAGAAGAATACATTTTGGCCTAAACTGATGAAGAAATTTGTTTTTATACTTTTTCTTTGGATATTTATTATAGTAAAAAAGTAAAAATTATTGTTTTTTTTTTCAAAATTGTCGCTCTTTTTTATAGAGCAAAAAAATAAAAACCGCAGAGGCGATCAAATACCACCAAAAGAAAGCTCTATTTGTGGGAAAAAAGGACGTCAATTTTGTTTGGGTACAACGTCGCACGACCGCGCAATTGTCAGTTAAAGCGGCGCAGTGCCGAATCGCAAAAAATGGCCTTGTCAGGAAGGGGGTAAATCCTTCCGGGGCTGAAGTGGTTAACGGGCATCACCTGCATGTAAATGTGCATGAGAACATCAAAGGCATGCAAATGCGCATGAAAAAATGCGCAGTTTCTGGTGTGAAAGGGCCCTTTGAGGCTGCATTTACACATGCGCGTTACCAACAAAAATGTTTCCGAAATGCGCTGCAATCACGCCATTAACTGTTGACGTCACCCCAAGTGCAGGCAGTAGATGCGAATTTTGCCGCGTGTTTGTCGCACGACAAAGCGAATTAAAAACGCACCAAGCGCACACTGAAAAAACACCGGACGCTCCACGACTGAAAAACTTCTGGAGCTACTTTGAGGCATTTGTCACGCATAAGGACCTGACGCACTAACAAAAGAAAAGCGAGCAGGAGCGCACATTCCCGCTATGCTCAGGTGTGAATGCAGCCTAAGTGCAGTAATCCAAAGCGACCAATCATAAATCATGCCTCTGAAGTCACACGACTACAAGATGCATATGAATAAATTAACTTTCTACTGAATAAGAAACAGGAATAGTGCCCCATCATTGGTATTAGTGGGAGGAATAGTGTCCCATCATTGGTATCAGTGGGAGGAATAGTGTCCCATCATTGGTATCAGTGGGAGGAATAGTGTTCCATCATTGGTGTCAGTGGGAGGAATAGTGTTCCATCATTGGTGTCAGTGGGAGGAATAGTGCCCCATCATTGGTGTCAGGGGGAGGAATAGTGCCCCATCATTGGTATCAGTGGGAGGAATAGTGTCCCATCATTGGTGTCAGTGGGAGGAATAGTGCTCCATCATTGGTATCAGTGGGAGGAATAGTAGCCCATTGTTGGTATCAGTGGGAGGAATAGTGCCCCATCATTGGTATCAGTGGGAGGAATAGTGTCCCATCATTGGTATCGGTGGGAGGAATAGTGCCCCATCATTGGTATCAGTGGGAGGAGCCTCAGCTGCACTGGACAGTGAATGAATGGGAAGCGCTCTGTGCAGAGAGGCTTCCTTTTCATTCACAAACTGAAGCATAGTAAACTCAGTTTACCATTAGAGACTGCAAAGGTTCTTTCAAGGAAGTAGACCTTATTGGAAGAAAGCAAAGCCCGCACAGATAATGAGAAAACATGGCTGCCCCTTTTACATATAAAATGACAAACTAGGGTATTTATAAAAACAAGGCTTCCGGAAAATTCCGGGACATGGATAAGACTAAGAAGATCTTTTCCTAAAGTACTATTTGTTTAACATGCAGAGCACAATAAAAAAAAAATCCCAGTAAAGTATTTGTTAAAGTTCTTGCCCTTTCACTTGCAGTGTACAACTTTCAATGCTGCTGGTTGGTGCTCTCTCAGTGCTGCTTCCCTGAACGTCGGGGTTAACAGCCGACAGTGTACTCCCCAGTCGGTCTGTTAGCTTTGTGAAGGTAGGGGGAGGAGCAACGGAGTGCCTTGCCAACCTAGGCTATGGGGCTGTGCGTTTCTATTGATTTACACAGTGTAGGGATACACAAGTAGCAAGGGTGGCTCCATAGAAAAAAATGCCACCCTGTAACTTGAAAACTGGGGCAGCGGTCATGGCGCCAGCTCAAACCGGAACATAGGCACAGATTAAAAATTTGAAGACGCTGCACCGTCAGTAAGGGATTAAATCGGCTGATGAGAGGGCTTAACGTCCCATTAATTGATCTAAAATAAAAACGTTAAAAAGAACAAAGCGCTCCTTTAAACGCAACTTCTAACCACAAGATGGCAGCGCAACACGTGACTCCACCTTGTCGCAGATACATGTGGAAAGACGCGCGGCGGCATCCTTACGAGGGATATCGGGGTGATGTACCATGCAAAGCCTACACCCACCGCGCTCATAGGACGCAGCCAATGGGGAGATGGACCAATCTATTCATTCTGTCTCCTCCATCCCCATTGGAATTTTACGGACTATCAACGCATTTAAAGGGTTCACCCGGGAGAGAATCGCGATCTCAGCAGCTTGACGCCATCAAATATTTTTTCTGTTGTCCTTTTTCTTCCCCCCTCCTCTTATTTTTCTTTAAGCTACCAAATTTTATTTATTTATGTATTTATTTGAATTATTTATTTATTTATTTAAATTATTTATTTATTTAT
The DNA here is from genome assembly GCA_018402905.1 of Glandirana rugosa. Taxonomy (NCBI): domain Eukaryota; kingdom Metazoa; phylum Chordata; class Amphibia; order Anura; family Ranidae; genus Glandirana; species Glandirana rugosa. The sequence goes on along the minus strand of BLSH010387057.1, from coordinate 16,545 downwards.
GTATTTATTTAAATTATTTATTTTATTTATGTATTTATTTAAATTATTTATTTATCTATGTATTTATTTAAATTATTTATTTATGTATTTATTTGAATTATTTATTTATTTATTTAAATTATTTATTTATTTATTTATGTATTTATTTAAATTATTTATTTTATTGTACATTTATTTATTATTCATTTACACCAGTTTGCTTATTTATTATTTATTTATTTGATTTATTGATTGATTTTATATTTAGCCACACCGATGCGACTTTAGGTGCCATATGTAATTTACCAAATCGCACTCGAGTTTGCATATAATGTATTTCTATGGAACGGTGTGAATCAGTGCGATTTGAAGGAGCGCCATTAAAAAAAAAAATAGTCCCTGCGCTATTTTTTCGCAATTTCATGTGCAACGTGCATTGACATCTGTGCGTGAAATCGCACAGATGCCGGCAAGCCACAGATGAAATCGCACAGATGCCGGCAAGCCGCAGATGAAACCGCACAGATGTCGGCAAGCCGCAGATTAAACCGCACAGATGTCGGCAAGCCGCAGATGAAATCGCACAGATGTTGGCAAGCCGCAGATTAAACCGCACAGATGTCGGTGAGCCGCAGATGAAATCGCACAGATGTCGGCGAGCCGCAGATGAAACCGCACAGATGTCGGCAAGCCGCAGATGAAATCGCACAGATGTCGGCAAGCAACAGATGAAATCGCACAGATGCCGGCAAGCCGCAGATGAAATCGCACAGATGTCGGCAAGCCGCAGATGAAATCGCACAGATGTCGGCAAGCCGCAGATGAAATCGCACAGATGTCGGCGAGCCGCAGATGAAACCGCACAGATGTCGGCAAGCAACAGATGAAATCGCACAGATGCCGGCAAGCCACAGATGAAATCGCACAGATGTCGGCGAGCCGCAGATGAAATCGCACAGATGCCGGCAAGCCGCAGATGAAATCGCACAGATGTCGGCAAGCCGCAGATGAAATCGCACAGATGTCGGCGAGCCGCAGATGAAATCGCACAGATGTCGGCAAGCAACAGATGAAATCGCACAGATGCCGGCAAGCCGCAGATGAAATCGCACAGATGCCGGCAAGCCGCAGATGAAATCGCACAGATGTCGGCGAGCCGCAGATGAAATCGCACAGATGTCGGCGAGCCGCAGATGAAATCGCACAGATGTCGGCAAGCCGCAGATGAAATCGCACAGATGTCGGCAAGCAACAGAGGAAATCGCACTGTCTCACTGCTTTGAAATGGCGCTGAAGTAGCGCGGTTTCAAAGCCACATTCAGTGTGAACGGGGGGTTTATGTATTTATGCGTTATTCCTTTAGTTAATTAATTTATTTTTCATATTTAGTTTAATTATGTATTATTTATTTACTTAATGTATTTATTATTCAGTTAGTTTGTTCATTTATTATGCATTTATTTATTATTTTATTTATTTATTTAATTTACTTATGTGTTATTCATTTTGTTTATTTATTTATTACTTATTTAAATGATTTATGTATTATTCATTTCGTTTTTATTTATTCATTTAATTAGTTGTTTATTGATTTTATATCTAATTTATTTATGTTTTTAGTATGCATTTTGTTATCTATTTTAAGTATGTATTTATTTATATGTTTAATATTTTATGTATAATAATGTATGTATTTTTTTTTTTTATTAGTTGAACTAGAGGGACTTGTGTCCTTTTTCAACCTGACTAACTATGTAACTATATATTTATTTAATTAGTTTATTCATTTATTTTTAGAACCCCTTTTTCCTGAGATTTGGGGTTCCGTTACAGCGATATCAAACAAGAAGTTAGGGAAAATGTCCAGCAACTAAGTAGGGAAAAGCTAGAACTCCCGTCACCTTTGTACTCGACCAGAGAAAGAAAAGCCCGAGGTCGTTGCATAGTATAGACTGCTCACATACTGTATTTAATGTATTCATGTATTATTCATTTAGTTCCTCATTTATTGATTTGATTGATCGATTGATTTTATATTTAGCTCCCGTTCACACCGGTACGACTTTAGGTGCGACATGTAATTTACCAAATTGCACCTGAAGTCGCACGTAATATTTTTCGATGGTACTGTCTTAATCAGTGCGATTTGAAGTAGTGCGATAGTTCCTGCACTATTTTTTGCGATTGCATGTGCGACTTGCATTGACATGAAATTGCAAGCCGCAGATAAAATTGCTTTGCCCTGGCGCTGAAGTAGCGCAGTTTTAAAGCCGCATTCCATGTGAACGGGGGCTTTATGTGTGTATGTGTTATTTATTTTGATTGTTTATTTATTTTTCATATTTAGGTTACTTATGCATTATTCATTAAGTTAATTTATTCATTATTCATTCAGTTTATTTATGCATTATGTATTTATTATTTTATTTATTTGATATTTAATTTACTTATGTATTATTCACTTTGTTTATTTATTTATTAGTTATTTAAATTATTTATGTATTATTCATTTAGTTATTATTTATTTATTTAATTACTTATTTTTTCTTTAACTTATTTGTGTATTTATTTTGTTATTTAATTTATATATGTATTTGTTTAGTATTTTATTAAATCATGTATGTGATGTATTTATTTATTTTGTTTACTAATTTATTTTTAAGAACCCTTGCCAGTTTTTTTTCCTGTGTTGTGGGCCCCGGCACAGCAGTACCGGACAGGAAGTGAGGGAAAATGTTGAGATAAAACCAGGTTTCTTTGCTAAAAAAATTACTTAGAACCCCCAAGCATTATATGTTTTTTTCTAACACCCTAGAGAATAAAATGGCGGTTGTTGCAAAACTTTATGTCACACCGTATTTGCGCAGCAATCTTACAAGCACGATTTTTTAAAAAAACAGTAAAGTCAGACCAATTTTTTTTTCCATATTGTGAAAGATAATGTTATGCCGAGTAAAATGATACCCAACCTGGCATGCGACAAACTTTGCAACTTTTAAAATCTCCATTGGCGAAGTTTAAAAAATTAAATTCTGCAGGTTACCAGTTTTGAGTTAAAGAGGAGGTCTGGTGCTAAAATTATTGCTCTCGCTCTAACGATCGCAGCGATACCTCACATGTGGGGTTTGAACCTCGCGGGGACGGGGCGCTTTACTTTTTTTTTTTAATTATTTATTTTACTTTTTATTTTTACACTGTTCTTTTTTTTTTTTTTTTAAATGTTTGATCGCTTTTATTCCTATTACAAGGAAACATTCCTTGAAATAGAAAAAAAAGCATGACAGGTCCTCTTAAATATGAGATCTGGGGCCAAAAAGACCTCACATCTCACATTTACAGTAAAATGCAAAAATAAATAATAATAATTTGAAAAAAAATTACAGTGCAAAAAAAAAAAATGGGCCCTTTAAGAGCATTGGGCGGAAGTGACTTGTGACGTCGCTTCCGCCCTGCCATGTTCACTGCTCACTCGGCTCACGGACACTGAGGGGGAGAGGAACCGATCATCCGGTAAGCGGCGGAGATGACCAGAAACCGGTGGGAGGGGGGGGGCACCTCTCCCGCCGCTGATAAAAGTGATCTTGATGCGAATCCGCCGCTGAGACCACTTTAATCTTACCCAGAATCGCCGGCTGAAAAAAAAGATACCGGGGTTATGGTAGCTACCATAACAAGAGTATCCCACTTCAAAGTGACGGCGTTGGTCCGGAAGTGGATTAATCCAAGATTTTAGTTGTTGCTGTCCCCCGACGCGTTTCGGCGGTTTTAATTAATCACCTTCATCAGGGCTTTTGGTCAAATTTTTAGTGTTAGCTGAAAGGTGCTGTCGATGGTAACATGTTAAGCTGGCCATACACTGTGCCAATTCCTCCTGGTTCCTGATGAACCAATCCGAAATTCAATCAGTGGGTGGTCCTGTCGTCCCCCTCCCAAAAATCAAAGGAGCCAGATGGAAAAGGAGTCAACCTGCATTGCATAGAGAAGCACAGAGACCCAGTGACGTCATCACGGGTTGCTAAAATAAGATATTTTATGAAAACAAAGAGTTTTAATGTAAACATTTAATTTGAATGTTGGTAACGAGTGAGGAAGGAATCGGGGAAGTCATGACCAGCCGGGCACAACAGAAGAGAAGTGTGAAGAGCTAAAGATACCCACCCTGCATAGATATGCCAGGGGAGGAGAGAGATACATTGTTTCAGATGCAGAGGGCATCTCGTTAATACAAAGATATTTTAGAGAAATGTGCCCATAAACCTTGGTGGTTTGGTCTTTTTCTGTTCCAGCATGACTGTGCCTCTTAGCGCAAAGTCAGCTCCATAAAGACGCGGTGTGACCAGTTTGGTGTGGAGGTAGTGGAGTGGCCTCCACAGAGCCCTGACCTCAACCCTACTGACCACCTTCGGAATGAATTGGAACACCAAATGCAAGCCAGATCTTCTCATCCAACATCAGTACCTGAACTCACAAATGGTTGCCACTTCCTAAAACACCTGGTTTGATGAGTTTGGGGTGGAGGAACTTGTGTGTCCTGCACAGAGCCCTGACCTCAACCCTACTGACCACCTTCAGAATGAAATAAAACAAAGAAAGAGAGAAGGAGGAGAAGTATAGAGGAGAGAAGTATAGAGGAGAGGGAGAAGTATAGAGGAGAGGGAGAAGTATAGAGGAGAGGAGAAGTATAGAGGAGAGAGAGAAGTATAGAGGAGGAGGGAGAAGTATAGAGGAGAGGAGAGAAGTATAGAGGAGGAGTGAGAAGTATAGAGGAGAGGAGAGAAGAGGAGAGGAGATATGAAGAGGGAGGAGGAGATATGAAGAGAGGAGAGGAGATATGAAGAGTGAGGAGGAGATATGAAGAGAGGAGAGGAGATATGAAGAGGGAGGAGGAGATATGAAGAGAGAGAGGAGATATGAA
>BLSH010387046.1:91164-107139 GCA_018402905.1 Glandirana rugosa | reverse complement strand
TATTTAGTGCATTTACAAGCAATTTACAGTGTGATATCAATGCTAGTATGGAAATAATTGAAAATGGTTAGGTCCAGCTCTAAGGTTAGTGGGTGAGATTGAATTTCAAGGATAGGTTGAGTAATAGATTCAGATAAATAACTAGGATTAGAAATTAGTTCCATTTTACATAGTTAGTCATGTTGAAAAAAAGACACAAGTCCATCTAGTTCAACTATAAAAAACAAATAAATAAATATTATCATACAATCCCATATACACAATCCTATACCCAAAGTTGATCCAGAGGAAGGTGAAAAACCCCAGCAAAGCGTGATCCAATTTGCTACAGCAGGGGGAAAAAAATCCTTCCTGATCCCCTGAGAGCCAATCGGATATTCAACTTTACCTATAAATGTCAGTACCCAGTTATATTATTTACATTTAGGAAAGAATCCAGGCCTTTCTTAAAGCAATCTACTGAGCTGGACAGAACCACCTCTGGATGGAGTCTATTCCACATTTTCACAGCTCTTAGGCCTCATACACATGGGGCATTTTTATAGCTGCTCTTAGCAGCGTCAGACGTTTTTGGGGTTTTTTGCAGCTTAAAAACGCCTCTCCATGTTATTCTATGGCCTCATGCACACATAGGCTAACTGCCAAAAGAGCTAGGAACTTAAGTGATGAACTTGTTAGGGCGGAGCTTATTAAGCCGATAAAGAGAAATTGGCTTACTGATTTATCACCGTTAAGAGGAATGTTCCCATGTGGCAGGTGTCATATCTGCCGGTATGTCGAAAAAAACAACAAATTCAATGATAGTCAAGGCAAAAATACTTACAAAATCAACCAATTCATTAATTGCTCAACGGAGAAGGTCCTATATATTATCACCTGCCCATGTGGAAAAATATATGTGGGGAAAACTAAATGGGCATTAAAAACCCGGATCGGTGAACATCTATCATCAATAAGGGATCCGACGGACGAATCACCACTAGCACAACATTTTAGGACCTACCATCTGGGACAACCCTCTGGGCTTAAAGTAAAAGGTTTCTTTGCCTTGCAGCTTTCCAATCGAAGGGGCGACTTTGATAGAATCTTGCTGCAACACGAGAACCAATGGATATTTAAATTGGGAAGCCTGGTCCCTAGGGGATTGAATACTGAACTCAATTTACAGGTGTTTCTGGAGCCCTAAAATATAATTAGGCCTTTTTTGAGTATTTATGTTGTCATAGATGATGGATTTCCTAAGAGTAATCCCTAATGTTCCTGGAGCCTTGAAATATATTCCGATTTTTTCTAGTAGTTATGTTGTCACTGGAGATCTATTTCCTAAGAGCAATCCCCAATGTACCCTCCTGCTCATTTTGCTACTACCAAGATAGAAGAATATCCCTGGGTGCACCTGATTAAGACTGTGAATATTTTTCGCCAGGTGACGCCTCTGGGGACATAACCCGAACGAGTTGATCTTTCTATAGATCCACTCGTGAGTGGGAAATGCCCCTATACTTGGTTCTCGCAAGTGTAAGAATAAGTAACTTTAAACATATGTATGGACCAGGAGGTACTCCCATGTGCGTTCTGGTGATGCTTTATGAGCAACTACACTAACTACAGTTATGCGGGGTGATTTATTGTGATCATAAGAGTATCTCGGATACTTTTATTTACCTCACATTATGTTATTAATTTATGCTGTAAACCCTGATCACTAATCGCCCTACAGAGTCCACATGTCTTGGGATGAGCAATTGTCCACTTTGTTTTAACTGGTTATATGTATGGTTTAAGATGTATCATTTGATACATATTTTTATAACATTTATGTGCACCTTGTATATCAAACCAACACCATGATGTTCTATTCATCTTCCCTGCACAGGGTTAACATCACAATGTTATGCGCGGAACGTAGCCTATAGGTGGAATTGATTGGCGATAATGCCTATAATAGTAATGTGTGCACCCATGGCCCTCCACCCTGATGAAATCCACGTTGAAGCAGATGAAACGCATCGGTTTCTGCCCCCCCTGTCCTTCCCCATGCACCCCGTGAGGTCCCCCCGTTCTTAGACCCATCCACATGCCGCACCCATTGCCGGAGTTGACTTTCGGCCGCTCCAGACTTTCTGCTTCACCATGATCAGCTGATCAGCTGACGGACCCGGGTGAGCAGCTCTGCATCGCACACGCTGTCCCAGGATCCATCCACTGACAACCACCCATCCATCTGGATCAGTTCGGATACCTGGTAATTTTGAGCCCCGGGCCCCTACTGGAGAGCGAGCGGGTAAGGAGTCCAGCATCTTCTCAAGGCTGCCGGATGTTCACCTCCCCAAAGGACTTGGTCTCGCTCTCCAGACATTTGAACTGCCCGCGCTCTTGACTGACGTTCAGCGTTGCTGCAGCTCGAGTCCTGGCCGTGACTCCCCCTCACAGTGGAGCGGATTCCATCCACACTTGCAACACAAGTCTGACCATGGCAGGGTCCTTCACACTAAGTCATACTCACCTCGAATTTTGTGATTTGTGATCTACCCATGTTTGCTTGCTTATGACTGTGCGGTCACTTTTGACCCTATACGGTCCAATTACTGCAATACTACATAATGCATGCGTCTTAGGAGGACTGTGATTCAGCTAATCCCATGTGAGCCCTATACAGCTAATGACACCCATTCCATTAGGGGACTGCAATTCATTTTCACTTATCGGGTCATGTGCTCCAGAGGCCCCTACACAGTTGTTTGGGCCCTCACAGTGATCCCCGGGCCCTTGGTTGCGGCCATCCATTTCCTACTATGTGCTTTATTTGTTGCATGCGTATCCATCCCTGGTGAACGCTGATGCCCAGAAGTTCCTCACACAGTTGGCCACACTTCACTGAGTGGCAGCTTGGTAAGAGGATTACCTGGGATAAATGCACTAACCAAGGGTTAATATCATACCTTCTGTTATGGGTCTAGCATGAATGTTACCCCGGGGTGTTATTTTAGACAACGTTGTCTTTATGTCTTGCCCAATGTTATTGTTGTTATTATTTACCCATTAAACTTTTGATATTAATTTTCGGTGTTTCAATGTATGCCGCTGGGTTATCCCTACATTCTCCCTGATGGGAGATAAAGACCTATCTTGTTATGCAGAGAGCCTTCCCTGCTAATTTTTTATTTTTCCCAGTCGCTACTACTTTTCACGGAAGGCTGTTCCATCTCTCTACCATCACGTGGAAGGGAATATTCTGGCATCGTTGGGCAAGGAAGTCAGCCGCAAAGTCCACCTTACTGATGACACATGGTCCAGCAAGCATGGGCAGGGACGATATATTTAGTTCACAGCACACTGGGTAACACTGCTTGCAACTCAGAAGGATGCAGGACAGGGCTCGGTGCTGCAGCTTGTTGTGCCCCCACGTCTCCATACAGCTGGTGGTGAGGCCAGACCTGTGAGCTCTACCCCTCGTCCACCTCCTCCTCCGCCACCTCCATGCCTCCTCTGCAGAATTGTCCTATGAACATCAGGTCTCCTCAAAGTGTCCAAAGGGCTATTCCATGAGTCAGGCTAAAAGGTACCATGCAGTGCTTCAGCTGGTGTGTCTAGGGGACAGGAACCACACCGGAGCAGAGATTCTTGCAGCTCTGCAGGGACAGGCCCAGAGGTGGTTCACACCATGCAAGCTGGAGCCAGGAATGGTGGTGTGTGATAATGGCTCAAACCTCCTGTCTGCCCTCAGACAGGGAAAGTTGACACTTGTGCCATGCCTGGCACATGTCCTCAATTTGGTGGTGCAGCATTTCCTAAATACGTACCCAGGGTTGGAAGATGCCCTAAAGCTGGGCAGAAGAGTCTGTAGCCATTTCAGTCAGTCATACACAGCCAGTGCTCGGTTGGCCAAAATTCAGTGGGAATTCCACCTGCCCGTAAACCACCTGATTTGTGACATGCCCACCAGGTAGAACTCAACTTTGGCAATGCTGCAGCGGCTATACATGCATCAGAAGGCCGTCAAAGAGTACCTGTGCTAGTACGGCTCAACAAGAGGCTCAGGCCACCTCTGCTTTTTTTCCCCACGCCAATGGCTGATCATTAAGGATGCATGGACTGTACGGTCACAATTTGAGGAGGCCACAAGGATGGTGAGCCATGACAGTGCATTCATCAGTGACACAATCTCTGTTGTGTTACTGCTGGAGCAGACTCTGCGGGGCATTATGGACAGGGCACTGGAGGCAGAGCAGAAGGAGAAAGAGGACTTCCTTTCCTTTCAAGGCCCACTTTATCCAGACGCCATCATTCCTATGTCACAGAACACACAGGAGGAAAGAGGGGAGGAGGATGAGGAGGAGGAATCTGGCACTTTTGTAGGCTTCGAAGAAGAGGAAGACAAGCGTCAATCTGTAAGCTGGGAAGAGGAAGTTCCAGATGCTGTCATCCCGAGTAACCCCGAGGAGTCTTTCTCAAGCCTGGCAAATTTGAGGGCATGGGCAACCTCATGCTTCAAAGCCTGTGAAAGGACGCAAGAATACGTGGCATAAAGGAGACCACCGTTCTGAGGGGAAGGTCTCAGAACTCATCCTGTCCCCACAGAGAGTGCAGAAGATTAAATCTCTTGAAGACACGTTAAAGAGGATTTTATTGAGCATTTTTCCCAACTCCAGTAGGTTACAGTGTCGCGGAAAGTGTAGTTTTGAGGCTTCTGTTGGTCAAGAGAGGAGCGTTGGAGAAGGTGTCCGCCTAAGTGATGCATGTCGGAATTTTCTTAGTCCTTGTCAGCTTCCACATCCCATCGGCAGCATCTGCATCACATGGTGGACGATTACCTCGGGGCCAAAACAGAGATGGAGAGCTTTCCAGTTGACGTTCCACTGGCTTACTGGGTCATGAGAATAGACCATTGGCCAGAAGTTGCCCAGTGTGCCATTCAGTTGTTGGGCTGCCCTGCATCCAGTGTGCTTCCAGAATGGGCATTCAGTGCCGCAAGAGGTTTCGTTACGGATCATAGAACACGTTTGTCCACAGACTCCGTGGACTGTTTGACTTTTATCAAAATGAATCAATCCTGGATTACCAGCTATGAAGTCCCTGATGCTAATGTCACTGTTTAAGTGTTTTTGGAATGTGGAATCTCTGCAGGACTTCGAGGCTGCCTAGCTTTAAGGGTGTTCAATCATTTCATCTGGAAGAATGTTTTTGGTATAGGTTTAATGGGCACAATTAACACCCAAAGACCAATTTTTCAGCACCTGTTTGGCTGGTGCAGATCATTGCAATTTTTTTGCCTTCAACAAGAATACCTCTATAGAGTTAAGGTGACGTCACCGACACCCAAAGGCCAATTTTTCTGCACCTGTTACTTCTATCCAAAGTCAAAGTAACACTAGAATTTATCCAAAAAAATCAATAATCTTGCTCCCAGTGCACTACATTGTGGCCTCATCATACACACTGGCTCCCCAGCTGTTGCTGAACAAAATAAAGGCAGCTTGCAGGGAAAATGTTATTTCCTGACAGACTCCATGGCAGCCTACGTTTGGATTTACCCCGCCCCCTCCACTCCTATAGGACCCTACTACCATAAATTTGTCAGCCTGGCCCTTTCCTGTGTTCCTTTTTTGTCCTCCTCCAGGGCCCGTGCAGATCAGAGTTGAAAACGTCATGGCATTGGGCATGCAGTCCCCAGCTTGGAGCGGGGCAAGCAGATGAGTGGTGGTGGTGTCCCCCGATGCTCAGGGCCCAGCTATGGCGGGCGAGTGGCGGTAGGGCAAGAAAAGATCCCCAGGAGGGGAGGCCGGTTGCCCAGGACAATGCCTGAAGACTGGCAGGGTCTCAGAAGACGGGTAAGACTCCATGGCAGCATATTTATATTTTATACGGTTTCCTGCGTCCTGTGTACTGCTGTCCCTGGTGCCCCTGGATCAGTGGAGCGGCTCCTGTAGATGTTGGAACGCATCTGCGTTCCATTGCCGGGACTAGGCCGGCTACAGGATACCCCGGCACAGGCACGGCTCTCGGTATAGGACCGTGAGTCGTGTTATTCCCAGGCGGTGAAGGAAAGAGAATTGGAAGAACATCACGCTAGCCCTAGCCCTGGGGTGGAGGCACTTGTGAGACGGGTGGTTCAGCAATCGCTGAGAGAATTTGGCCCAGAGCCAACCCTCCATTGGTGGCTCCCTAGATCGCTTCACCCAAGAAGAGCCAGGCCCATCCCAACCAAGCTTTACTCCCCTGGATTCCGAGATGGAGGGGGAGGATGCGGCGGGCTTCGATGCAGCCTTAATCCCGCCACTAATTAAGGCCGTTGAGGAAACCTTGAGGTGGGAGGAGCCGGTGACTTCCCTGGCAAAGCAAAGGAAGTTCTTCAAGCACTTAAGTAAAGATCGTCGCAGCTTCCCGTCTCTTCCGGGGCTAAGGGATATCCTAAAAGAAGAATGGGAAAAGGTGGACAAGAAGGCCTCCCTGTCCAACAAAGCTGCCAGACTATCGCTTTAGGGAAGATGAAGTCAAGGACTTATAGTCCGCTCCGTTGGTGGACGCAGCAGTGGCAAGGCTGGCGAAACATGTCACCCTTCCTTTGGAGGATGCAGTGTCATTCAGAGACCCTCTTGAAATGAAGATCGACTTAGACCTCAAGAGAATCTATGTGACAGCGGGCATGGCCTGCAAACCAGCTCTGGCCCTGGTGGCCATATCAAGCAATGGAGGTCTGGACCGAAGAGATAGACACGGTGCTAAGTGGGGTCTCGCCAGAAATAGCGAGGAGCTCACCCATGCGGGAGATGAAGTGGGCATCGGCCTTCCTGGGGGAGGCCTCCTTGGACCTCATCCGCCTGGTGATGCGGGTAATGTTATCCTCGGTTGCGGCTAAGCAGGCCCTGTGGCTTCGTCCTTGGCTCGCAGACCCATCCTCTAAGCAGGCTTGGTGCAGGAACCCTTTTGAGGGTTCCTCTGTTTGACAACAGGCTGGACAAGGCCATTGCCAGAGCCACCGGGGGGAAGTCGGGCCCCAATCAAGATGACAAGGTTCAGAGCGAGCTAGAGAGGCTCGCAGTTATAGGCCTGGGCAAGACTTCAGATGTAACTGGAAGAGAGGTCAGTCCTCCGCCCAATGGGCACAGAAGAACCCGATTTCCTCTGGGTGTGAACCCACTAAGGGCTTTTGAAATTGAGACCGCCCGTCATGTTTGGGCGGCCTCGATCTCGGATGCCTGGGTCATCAAGACAGTTTCCGCCGGGCACTCCTGGTCTTTTGTGAAGCCCCCAGTACTCAAGGTTATGCCTACGTTAATGCCACAGTCGGAAGAGAAGAGTTCAATTCTCCGGATGTACGTAGATTCACTGGTGGCTCAAGGGGCAGTGGTGTCGGTTCCAGAGGAAGAGATGTTCCTAGGTCTATACTCCGGTTCCTGGAGACTGGTCATAGATCTCACACACCTAAATGGATTTATCAAAGGAGAAAAATTCAAGATGGAGACTTTGTCAACAATCCAGCGCGCAGTTCAGCCAGGCGACTGGATGGTGTCTATAGACTTGAAAGACGCATATTTTCACGTTCCGGTGTTGGAGGGGTACCGCAAGAACCTTTGCTTTGTGGTGGAACAGAGACACCTCCAGTTCACCTGCCTCTCGTTTGGGTTGTCACCATCCCCATGGGTATGTTGATCAGAACAAAAGGAGTAAGGCTGCATCATTATCTAGACGACTCATCCTGGTGCAAGAGTCAGCTGTTGTCCTACAGGGCTCAGGTAATTGCCACTCTGCAGGAATTTGGCTGGCTATTGAACCGGGAAAAGAGTCATCTAGAACCAACTCAGAAGCTTGTATACCTAGGCGCACAATTCAACACGGCCGAGAACACTTCCGGTGGAGAAAATTTCTGTCATCTGGGACCGGTTGTGGCCGGCCCTCTCGTCTTCACATCTCAGGGCATCCCATTGTCTCTGGATAATCGGCACCATGGCCTCTACGTCTCATGGTCAGGTGGGCTGACAAGGGCGACCACCTTGTCCGCATAACGGCGGCCATGAAGGACAGTCTGCCGTGGTGGCTACAGTCCAACAACCTTCTCAGGTGCCACACCATATCCCCACCCCCGTGGGTGGTAGTTACAATGGACGCCAGCAACACAGGGTGGGGGGCCCATTGTGGGACAGAATTGGCCCAGGGAAGGTGGGGACCACTTCCCCGCATACCGGTGTCCAACGTCCTGGAACTACGACCAGCCTATCATGCCCTTCAAGCCTTTCACCATCGGTTGCAGGGGAGAGCAGTCCTACTGAGAATGGACAATGTGGTGGCAGTCTCATACGTGAAGAGGCAGGGTGGGACGCAAAGTCCATCCCTGTTACAGGAGACAGAGCCAATCTTGTCATGGGCCCAGAGGTTCCTGACGGACATCACCGCAGCTTACATCCCGGGGAGTCAGAACACGCAAGCTGACTTTCTCTCCAGGGTACATACAACAACGGGGAGTGGTCGATACACCCAGAGGTATTTGACTGGATCCAGTCTCTGGGAGTCGACCCCGAGGTCGACCTCTTTGCCTCCCCTCTCAACCACAAGCTCAGCAAATATTACCCGCGGGGCCAGTGCCCACAAGCTTTCGGTGGGTGCCTTGACAGGCGGTTGGAGCTTCAGCAGGGCTTATGCCTTCCCTCCAGTGCCCATCATTCTACGCTTCCTGCAGAGACTGCGGTCCGAGGTAGCCGAAGTCAAAGCAATACGTCCTTTCTGGCCCAACAGGCCTTGGTTCACACTTTTGACTCAGCTCAGCTACAGGGCCCCAGTGCTTCTTCCTCTCAGACCGGACGTTCTGTCTCAGGGGACAGTCCTGCACCCATGTCCAGCACGGCTGCGCCTGGCAGTCTGGTTCTTGAGAGGGAGAGGGAGAGGCCTTGGGCTGTGCTCCCCGAGTAATCTCTACTCTAATGAGTTCCAGGAGACCCAGCGCTAGCAAAGGGTATGGAAGGATATGGTCCAGATTTTCTGACTTTGTGTCCTCAAAAGGAAGATCCGTGAGAGACGCTGGGATTCAGGAAGTTCTCAAATTCCTACAGTCTGGGCTCGATTTGCCTCTTTCAATTAGCACGCTGAGGGTACAGGTATCAGCCTTATCAGCGTTCACAGGAACAACCTGGGCGTCCAGCCCCCTGGTCCGCCAATTTCTCAGAGGGGCTGCAAGACTAAGACCTCAAAGTAAAGCAAGGCTCCCAAAATGGGATTAACCCCTAGTCCTTGACTTTTTGGCCGAACCAGCATCGAATGGATTCAATACGTCATCAGTGAGAGACTTGTCCTTGAAAGCGGCCTTCCTGGTTGCAATAACCTCAGCCAAAAGGGGCTCAGAGATTGGGGCTTTGGGCCACAAGGAGCCATTCCTGACCGAATGGTGCTCATCCCAATGCTCTGGGCCAGGCCTAAAGTGACGTCAGTGTTTCACGAGAATCAAGAAATTACCTTACCCACCTTTGAGTCTCCAGAGTCCTCGGAGGTGCATCCCCTGGATGTGGGAGAAACATTGAAAGCCTATCTGCAGGCTACAGCGGCTTTTAGACGTTCAGAAAATCTGTTTGTCCTGTTCGCCGGAAGGAATAAGGGGCGAGAGGCCTTTTCCAGAACGATTGCATCCTGAATCATCCAAACCATCCAGAGGGCTTATAGGGCTAGGGGCTTGGCACACTCCACCAGGGGCATCGCTACGTCATGGGCATCGACTCAACATGTGGCACCGGAAGTCATATGTAGGACGGCCTCATGGTCCTAAATACCTTTATGACACACTACTGTGTGGAACCAGCATCATTATCTTCTATTAATTTTGGTTTAAGAGTGTTGTCAGCCGACAATATGAATTAAATTCTTTCTGTTGCTCAGCATTCCCACCCGTGTGGTTTATTTTGGCTAGTTAAGTCCCACACTGCCATGGAGTCTGTCTGGAAAATGGAAAATTCCCTATCGGATACTTACCATAATTTTCCTTTCCTGATGGACTCCATGGCAGCCGGAGTCCCCGCCCTCGGGTCTAGAGGAGGGGCTAGATACAGAACACAGGTAGGGGCCAGGCGGCCAAATTTATGTTAGTAGGGTCCTATAGGAGTGGAGGGGGTGGGGTAAACCCACATGTAGGCTGCCATGGAGTCCATCAGGAAAGGAAAATTACGGTAAGTATCCGATAGGGAATTTTCAGTTTTTTTGGCTTTATAAATGCAATTATTGCTGCAGCAGATTCTAGACATGGTACAGATCTGCCATTTTATAGGTAGACTAAGGGGACCCCACAGGCACTATATTGGAAGGATTTTTTCATTTTTATGCTTTCGCTTTAAAAATAAAAAAATCACTGCTCAATTGAAAATGAAGTTTTTTACAAACTTTATTTTCATTGATACATGTCCCCCAGGGCAGGACCCGGACCCCTATAACCATTGCATGCCCAATTACTTGCATCTAAGCATTCAAAATGGGCACTTTTGATTTTTGACATCCGGGTCCCATTGACTTTAATGGGATTTCGTTATTCGTGTCCGAACTTTCACAATATTTGAAAGTTCTGGTGCGAAAGGAACAGGGGTCCGTTCGGCCCATCCCTAATGATAATGCACGACCCCATGTTGCAAGGATCTGTACACAATTCCTGGAAGCTGAAAACATCCCAGTTCTTGCATGGCCAGCATACTCACCGGACATGTCACCCATTGAGCATGTTCGGGATGCTCTGGTTTGGCGTATACGACAGCGTGTTCCAGTTCCTGCCAATATCCAGCAACTTTGCACAGCCATTGAAGAGGAATGGACCAACGTTCCACAGGCCATAATCAACAACCTGATCAACTCTATGCAAAGGAGATATGCTGCAGTGTGTGAGGCAAGTGGTGGTCACAACAGATACTGACTGGTTTTCAGACCCCCCAATACAGTAAAACTGCACATTTTAGAGTAGCCTTTTATTGTAGCCAGCCTAAGGCATACCTGTGCAATAATCCCGTTGTCTAATGAGTGTCTTGATATGCCACACCTGTAAGGGGGATGGATTATCTCTGCACAGGAGAAGTGCCCACTAACACAGTTTTAGACAGATTTGTGAACAATATTTGAGAGAAATAGGCCTTTTGTGTACATAGAAAGTCATAGATCTTTGTGTTCAGCTCATGATAAATAGGGGCAAACACAAAAGTGTTGCGTTTATAATTTTGCTCAATGTATATTCTTTGTAACATTTAAATGATAATTGTGTCCCTTCATTTTTATATTTAAAAGCGCTTTTCTTATTATTGAGCCCCAAATGAAATCATGTTACGGTCACTGCTACCCAGATGTTCCTTTATATGAACATTAGTAATAAGATCTGCATGGTTTGATATTACCAGGTCCAGCAGAGCGTCATTCCTAGTTGGGGTCTCAATAAACTGGACCATAAAATTGTCCTGCAATAAGTTTTTTGCCCTTTAACTGTTCCAACAGTGCCAACATTTCAGTCATTTTCCAGATAGTTAAAATTCCCCATTATTAACACTGTCCCAGCCCTTGCAGCCCTTTCCATCTGTGCAAGGAGCTGAGTCTCCACCTCCTCATTAACATTGGGTGGCCTATAAACAAACGCCAATGATTAACTTTGAACTATGCACATCTAGCTGCAGTTCCACCCTTAATGATTCAGCCATATTACACTCTCCATCAACTAGGTCCTCTTTCACACTCACTTTGAGATCACTTCTCACATAGAGACAGACACCACCACCTTTCCTTTTTACCCTGTCTTCAGCTATACCAATTACATCACAGCTCTCTTCATGCACCAGAGCTTCCAACTCACCTATTTTGCTTGGCAGACTTCTGGCATTGGTGAACACTTTAACCACTTCAGCCCCGGAAGGATTTCCCACTTTAAGACCAGAGCGCTTTTTGCAATTCGGCATTGCGTCGCTTTCACTGACAATTGCGCAGTCGTGCGACGTTGTACCCAAACAAAATTTGCGTCCTTTTTTTCCCACAAATAGAGCTTTCTTTTGGTGGTATTTGATCACCTCTGCATCATTTCTGATCGCCGCTATAAACAAAAGAAGAGCGACAATTTTGCAAAAATACCCACATTTCTTACTTTTTGCTAAAATACAAATCCAAAAAAAAAAAAATATATAAAAAAAAATTTTTTCCATTGGTTTTGGCCGATTTATATTCAACCTCATATTTTTGGCAAAAAAAAAAAAAAAATCGCAAATGGCGTTTATTGATTGGTTTGCGCAAACGTTGCCGCGTTTGCAGAGGATGAGAATTCATTTCTGGAGTTTTTATTTTTTTTTTATTTTTTACTAGTAATGGCAGCGATCTGCGATTTTTAGCGGTACTGCGATAATGCAGCAGACATGTCGGACCATTTTGACACTTTTTTGGGACCATTGGCATTTATTCAGCGATCAGTGCTGTGTAAACATCATTGGCAGTGAAAGGGTTAACCTGGAGGGGGTGCTCTAAGGGTTAACTGTGTTTGCTGGGCGTGTTCTAACTGTGTGTGGGCTGGGCTGGCTGGGGGAAGGGAGTGATCACAGCCCTTCCCCCTCTAACAGAACGGAGATCCGTGTTTACTTACATGGACCTCTGTTCTTTCACTCCGGGGGGGGGGGGGCATCGCGGGTAGCCAGTGGCGATCGAGTCCGCTCTACCCACTCCCTGCCCCCCCGAACACAGTGAGTGCGCGAGCATGCCTCCGGCGGCGCGCGCTCACAGTGCGCGATATCGAGCTACGTTTACGCCGTCAGACGCCGGTCAGCGGTCAGCAAGTGGTTAAAGCATTATATTTTGCTCTGGTGTTATGCGTATCTTTTTTAGTAGTACAAATAGCACTAAACTTTCCAATGGTTGTTTGCAACATGGGAACCTTCTTGCCACCTGCCATAATCCTCCCTTCATCTATCCCCATTCCACCCTCCATTAATGTCTGACAGCTAACTGACCTGTCTGCCCGTCTGTCTGTCCTAGTATAAATACTCCTCCAACCTACCCATAAACCTCTCCCCCAGGCTAATAGACCATCTTCCATGTAGGTGTAAACCATCTTTAGCATATAGGGTGTACCCCAATGAAATGTCAGCCCAGTGCTCTAGAAACCCAAACCCTTCCTTCTTACACCAGACCTTTAGCCATGCATTCAGTTCTCTAATCCCCCCCTGTCTTTCCTGTGTTGCGCATGGCACAGGCAATATTTCAGAGAGTATCACCTTGGAAGTCCTTCCCTTCAACTTGCAGCCTAGTTCTTAAAATGGATTCTTAAGGAACCTCCACTTTCTGTGTATTCTGTCATTGAGAAAAGAGAACTCCCTCAAAGGGTGGGACTTTATGGGCACAAGTAAAGTCATATACACAATTTCATAAAAAAATATATCAAAATGTATTATATAACTGTTTAAAAAAGAGACATCAATAAAACATCAGTAAAAACAACAAATGAGCAGTTTGGAGACAGAAAATATAACAAGCACCAATAGCACCTAATGCAGTTCGGATAGATTCTCCTTCTTCAGAGGTGCTTCAATAGTGAAAGCTTTGTCACAAAATTGCAGGTCTGAAAAATATATATAATCGTGATAATCAAATACATAATAGAGCCGCAATGTTTGGTGGCATGTATAGATGTCTGACACTGGCTTACAGCTCTCTGCTAGAGAAGAAAAGATAAAGGACGAGGTTGGACACTCTCAAGAGGACCTAATGATCTTGAATCCCCAGATGCAATGGTTTAAGCATAACAGTGGCCCAGAAAAAAAAACATGGGCCACATACTTCCTGGTATCTCAAGATACCAAGAAATTTGATTGACAAGTTTGAAAAAGATTTTTACGAATTTGTGGACGTCTCTTTTCTAAATGGCATTGTGGATAAAGGGCAGTGGGAGTTTATTAGAACTCCTTTCCCTCGAATCCCTACCTTTTACTCGTTGCCCAAGTTACATAAAGATTCCAAAACCCCCCCTGGTCACCCCATAGTGTCTGGCAACGGATCTTTGACGGAGAACTTAAGCCGATTTGTAGAGGAATACCTGTGACCATATGTGATGAGGCTTCCATCATTTGTTCAGGATACCATCCATCTACTTCAGATTTTGGATGGCATTACTTTGTCTCCAGAAGCTATTCTGGTGACAATTGACATTGAAGTGCTTTACAGCTCGATACCGCACAATCTGAGAACTGCCTCTATACATAAGGTATTGTCCCAAACATCCAATCATGATTGGCGTCTCACCAAATTCCTAATTTAGGCACTAGATTTCATATTGCATCACAATTACTTCTGTTTTGCCGATCTCCTGTTCCTCCAGGTGCAGGGCGTGGCGATGGGCACCTGCTGTGTCCCCGCCTAAACCAACCTGTACCTGGGGGAATGGGAGAGAACCCTGTTTGAGCCTGAGGATATGCCCATCTTTGAACCACATGTATGCCTCTGGCATTGATATAGAGCTGATATACTGATGGTATGGGAGGGACCTACTGACTTATTACAGTCTTTTCTAACCAAAATTAATATCAACTCTTGAAACCTCAAATTCACCATGACGTATGATCTCCATTCGGTCCCCTTTTTGGATATAATTTTCCACAAGGGGAGGATGGGTCCCTGAGTAGTGGCCTTTTCGCAAACCACGGCTGGAAACAGTCTATTACTTGCCTCCAGCTCACATCCCCAACCACTCGTTAAATCTATACCGTACAGTCAGTATCTTCGAGTCAGGAGGAACTGTTCTGATGAGCATTCCATCAAGATCGAAGCATACCAATTGCACAATAAGCTTTTGAACAGAGGACATTCGAGGACTTGCCTTAGGAAGGCCTTCAATAGGGCTCTCTGCAAAACTAGACATCAACTTATTCATGAAAAAAACAGCAAAACCTATCCCAGACCAACAGAGCATCTGCCTGATTACTAAATATTCCAATCAACATGTTGAATTACGCTGAATCCTTAATAAACATTGGCATATGCTCACTGAGGATCCTCAGCTGGCCCACAGTCACTTTTATGCATGCAAAGTCAATTAAAGACCATCTTGTACACAGTGAGTTCTGTAATGTACAAACAGATCCCTGTACGTATTTTGGCACCTTCACCTCTGGTGGCTGCGGGTACTGCAAATTCACGTACACTGCCCACAGCCCCACTCTACCCAACAATGTACGTTTTATACCAAAACATTTTGCTAACTGCAAAACAAATGGTGTTATTTACAAACTGATTTGTGACTGTGAATGCTTTTACTATTCAAGAATTCTGGCAGAGAGTCTATAGACATACAGTGCCTACTCGGGCATTTATGCAGAGGAACAAGTACAAAGTTCTGGAATGGCCATCCCAGTCCCCAGACCTGAATATCATTAAACATCTGTGGGGTGATTTGAAGCTGGCTGTCCATGCTCGGCAACCATCAAACCTAACTGAGCTGGAGATGTTTTGTAAGTAGGAATGGTCCAAAATGCATTCATCCAGAATCCAGACACTCATTACAGGCTATAGGAAGTGTCCAGAGGCTGTTATTTCTGCTAAAGGAGGCTCTACTAAATATTGATGTGATTTTTCTGTTGGGGTGCCCAAATTTATGCACCTGTCTAATTTTGTTTTGATGCATATTGCATATTTTCTGTTAATCCAATAAAACTAATTTCACTACTGAAATATTACTGTGTCCTTCAGTTTTTGATAGATCAAAATGAAATTGCTGATCCAAACACTCAAACATTTATAAATGACAATCATGGAAATTGTCAGGGGTTCCTAAACTTTTGCATACAACTGTATGATGCAAACAATTAGACGGACAAAAATAAACTAAACAAACGAGCAAACAAACAAATAAGCAGGGTGCATGATGGTAGATTATCTTGTTTTAATCTGTCCACGTATTTAAACCCGTGGGGTTGTCTTTTTAGTGTAGTTATAAATCATCTCGGAGGAAATCGTCTTTATTGTCGGAGACCTGTGAAGGATATCGGACAT
>BLSH010387046.1:47727-61239 GCA_018402905.1 Glandirana rugosa | reverse complement strand
AAAGCCTTTGTCCTCCATAAATTGCCCCAAAAGCGATTCTGTGGATGCCGGGGAGTGTGGGTTGATAACAGGGTTAGGTGAGAGGCAGCTCCCCTGAATCGAGGGGGTGTAGTGTAGACTGGCCGGGGAGAGTACCTGCTTGAGATTGTGGGTTGTTTCACCGCTTCCCTCTCGTGCTGCATAGGCCGCAGCGGCCATCTTGGTACACCCTCCTCCTTCTTTCGTCTCAAATTGTGGCCTTAAATCCCTTCTGGCTCCCGGGTCAGCCATCCGGAGGGCGACCTGCTCCTCTAGGGTCGCTGGTCCGCCGTTCCTTGTGCCTTCTGCTCTGCTATCTGTAGCGGGATCAGCTCCGTTGCACTGGGGTGGTGCGGAGCTCGCGGTTCACACGTCCGTCCCGGAGCTCCCGCACATGCGCACTCCTCCTTGTATTTTTTGAAGGCCACCTGCTGCCAAAAATAAAATATAATATATTTGTAGAATTCCCTAATTATTTGGCTTAAAAAAGTTAGCTTTTTAAGATTATCTTTTTTTTATCCTGACCACAATGAAGAAAATATTTGCAATACCACATTTTTTCCCTTTAAAGTTTATGTCCCAAACCCCAAACTTTTGTTCCTTAGTTTTGGATGGAGTGGGGAAAGGTCAATATCCCGGTTGGGTTTTTACTGCTAACTTAGGCTTGGTTAGGCCTCCTTCACATGGAGTAGCTGTATCCACTGGATTCTAGCAGCAAGAATCAGTGGATCCTTACGGCTGGAATCACATGTGCATACGAATAGCAGTGACTGCTCAGCCTATATGAACTAATAACAGGCTGACAGCAACCGCCACCCATCATGGGGTTACCTACTTTTAGAAATGATGTCCTGGACACTGTCAGCTTTTTTTTGGCTTGACATACACTAAAGCTAGGCTCACACTATCCAGTGCACTGCAGTAGATCCCTTTACAGAGTTCGACTAAACAGCCGCAGAGAACTTGAGATCATTGACATCTCCTAAATGCCGGTTTTGTTTTTGATTTTTGGCAAATGACAAATTTATAATGGGGCTAATACACCGCAACCACAAGTCAAGCCTTTGGTTTGTGGTTGAGGCCCGGGCCCAATGACTTGAATGGCCAAGTTTGATAGGTGGTACCATCTGTCAGCTCAACATACCGCAATAAATTTGCTGCGGCCATGACTGGAAGCATCGCCACTGTGGCGTTTGAATAGCCTCCTCTTGTTGTATTTCAAACTGGCCATAGATGGGTAGAATTTCGGCTGAAAATTCTTATGGTGGCTATACATGAGTAGAAAAAATAATTCATAATTTGTTCATTTCAAACGTTTGTTTGCTTTTCATTTTATTAGGTTTTATTGAAACTTTTTGTTTTAGACTTTAATGACTCTAAAAAAAAAAAAAAAAGGTTTGAAAATTGTTGCCGAATTAACCAAAATCTAAAGGTTGATGTATTTCTCGACCAGCAAAAATATTTGTGTGTAATGCACATCTGAGAAAGAACTAAGGTTCTCTTCCCATAACCTAAAAAAAAAAAAGAAAAAAAACATAGTATGGAATTCGAATGATTTATCAGTCAAAATTTAATTCCTACATGATGGTATGGTAGTTTGGTCTGACAAATGAATTATCGTTTTTAATGTGCTTGAGAGAATGATTTTTCTACTAGTGTATGGCCACCATTAAAAAAAGAATGTTCCAGGAAAGTTCATTTGTTTTTCTAATCATTAGTAGGGTCAGATCGATGTTCGTTTTTGACCGCACGGGGGCGAAAATTTGAAGGAGCAGGATGGAAAGTTCTTCTCGAACAAACAAATTTCTAACAGTGTATCTGGTTTTTCTTCAGTAAAGTCCATTCACTCCAAAGTCAAATATTAAAAGCAAACAAGATCTCTCAAACTACAATCAAATGAGAATTTTAATACGAACCTTCCTAAGAGTTTTTATTTGAAATTCTATCCATCTACGGCTCAGCCGCCAGTTTTTACCTTCACTGGCCACCCATGTAGAAGAGGTCTAAGTTTTGTTTAGTTCCTAAAATTCAGATTTGATTAGCCCCTTCATCTAGTTATTTTGTAGGCTTATTTGAAAATGTAATAAATCTGAATTGTTTTTTCCCTTCTTTCTGGATACATGTTCTAGTGGTCTCAGGCATCCGTTCTCCAGGTGCGATGAGTTGCCTTTCATCTTTCATGTCCACCTTTCCTGTAGTTAGTCTCCAAGCAATGCTGTAGCCTGCTAAGTACACACCATTCTCCAGTGCTGTGACTTAGGAGAGCCCAGAGCCGGATAGGAAGAGCTGGGTTACATTAGCATTCTCATTATGCATTCATCAGCCTGTATCACACAGCTAGACCAGATGCAAAAGGCTCAATTTGCAGTAACCCTTTTACTACCCCAAGAGAAAAGTATGTTTATATGGAGCGGAAGGTCTTTAACTATGTAACCTCTTCACTATTTGATGGGGGAGGCAGGGATATTGACAGTAATCCTTTCATTAATGTCCAAAGATGGTTTAACTCTTCGCTAACATATCGCAAACTTTTTTTTTTGTACCTTGGATGGTTGAGTGAATCCATTTATTAGAAACTTTGACAAAGCTCACTTTATAGACTTTAAAGCTAAACTCTAGGAAAGTATTAAAGATTCAGATTACTGTAGCTCTGTAATCATTCCTACACTATTGAAGCTGATGTCTAGGTATGGTGATTTTTACAGCTTGGGCCAATGTAAAGTAATAAGTATAAAATGTGCCATGGAAGCTGGAAATCACTGTAGTAGGCACTGCTAACACAGTGACTGCTGCTAGATCCCATGGTGAATGGCTGCTTTGTTGTTTGCTGAACACAGGAGGTTGGTCGCTTGGCACGGGCGCCATTCAGAGAACACTTACCACCATGTTTCTCCATCTAACCCAGTCAGGGAACACTATGAAACAATGCAAAACGTTCCTTGAATAGTGCCCATTCTAAGAAAGCAACCTCCTATGTTCAGAATGCAGCAGGGCTACTGCTCAGCGCAGGACCCAGAAGCTAGTGCTGAACACTGTAGTAGCAGTGCCTAATATAGTTATTTCCAGTTTTCACAGGGATCCCACATTATAAGGCCTAGCCCAACCACATTCCTGATATCACTTAATGCCCCCTGGTGGATGAGGATGTTAGCGTACTGTGCCGAACTAGCCCAGCTGCGTGATTACAGCGGTACCTTATGTTCATTTTTTTCATGCAATGGTGCGTGCTTCAAGGCTGGTCTGAAGCCTGCATTTCTAAAATGTAAATGTTTACGCATTGGGGTTGATCTGAGGTGAGAAGATGCTTGAATTGGGGGTGATTTGAGATGTAAAGTTTCATGCACTGGGACTGATCTGAGGTCTGAAGGTGCAAGAATTGGAGCTGATCTGAGGTCTAAAGGTGCATGCATTGGGGCCGATCTAGGGTCTACAGGTACATGTATTGGGACTGATTTGAGGTCTGAAATTGCGAGCATTGAGGCTGATATGAGGTCTACAGGTGCATGCATTGGGGCTGATATAAGGTCTAGAGGTGCATGCATTGGGGTTGATCTGAGGTCTACAGGTGCATGCATTGGGGCTGATATGAGGTCTACAGGTACATGTATTGGAAATGATTTTTGGGCTAGATTTGCAAGCATTGAGGCTGATCTGAGGTCTACAGGTACATGCATCAGGGCTGATCTGAGGTATACAGGTACATGCATTTGGACTGATTTGAGGTCTACAGGTGCACGCATTGGGGCCGATGTGAAGTCTACAGGTACACGTATTGGGACTGATTTGAGGTCTAAATTTGCAAGCATTGAGGCTAATCTGACATCTACAGGTGCATGCATTGGGGCTGATCTGAGGTCTACAGGTACATGCATTGGGGCTGATCTGAGGTCTAAAGGTACATGCATTGGGGCTGATTTGAGGTCTACAGGTACATGCATTGGGGCTGATCTGAGGTCTACAGGTACATGCATTGGGGCTGATCTGAGGTCTACAGGTACATGCATTTTCTGATCTGAGGTCTGAAGGTGCATGAATTGGGGCTGATCTGGGGCATTAAGAAGCATGCATTGGGGCTGATTTTTGGATAGTTGTACTGCTAATGGCAAGTTAAAATCATTATATAATTAGGGAATTTAACTTGCTATTAGCAATACAACTGTGATTCCAAAACTTGAAAACTAACTAAGGGCTCTTTCACATGGGCGGATCGTTTAGGTCCGCCTGTCAGTTTTTCAGGCGGACCCGAATGGACGTTCCATTGTCCTCTATGGAGCGGCGGATGTCAGCAGTGACATGTCCGCTGACATCCAATCCGCTCTGATCCACCAAACGGTCCGACAGATGGTCCGTGTTCATCCAATTCTCCATAGAGGAGAATGGAGCTGTGACATGTCAGTCTCTGCACAGAGTGCAGAGACTGTCCTGTCATCCGCCTGCTCAGCAGGGATAAACGGATGGATCCCCGCTGAGCAGCAGAGCCCGTAAAAAAGGGCTCCACTCGTGTGAAAAGGGGCCTAAGGCTATGACACACTATTGTCCACTGGCACACTGACTTGTTAAAATGACACTGAATGAAAAAGGTTACTGACCCCTGCAGTATAAACAAACAGTTCAAACAAAATATAAAAATACAAAACTGTGTAAATGTAATAACAAGCATTCCTTGACATATTTTTTTAAATGATAACTCCACTTTTGGGGGAAAAAAATAGCAAATAAGAAAATAAAATATAATATAGCACATATAATTGTGATATAAGTCATATATACTGTAATTGAATGTTATTAAAAATTACCTTTCCTTTTCAATCTGCAGCTGCTGTAATTTTCTGACAATGCAGTGAACAGTATACTGACCACTCCCCAGAAAAATAATTTCCTGTTTGTGTGATTGGCTCAACAATTTTCCCAAAAGTCTGCCTAAGATACAAGTCAGATTTCAGGCATCCCCTGCAACAAAAATGTAATTTTTGGAGAGATACTTTCAATAGGAACACGTCTAAAGGGATGCAGGCCCGGCAGCTTTTCTCATTAGTAGCCTGCAGCTGCACACCTGACAGGTACAATTATGAAACCACTCCCATTAGACCCACTCAGTACAGAGGCACAGAGAAGTACAGAGGGATTTCTTCAGAATAACAAAAGGTAGGAATCTGCAACAAAGGTTGTTATAATCCTTGCAATGTACATAGATCACCCAGAGGGGAATGCTTTTTTCTAAAAGTGGAGTTACACTTTAAACAAAAATAAGAAGGTACACAAAATGCATTGGCTAGGGTACCCCAGATGTAGAACTCCAACTCGTCCTATACCCGAACTTCCCAAGTTGTGCTTACAGAAAAAAACAAAGGATCTGGAGAAAATTGGCCAGTTGTCCATTTATTAAACAAATGAACAAAAATATTTTTTTAAAACAGAAAAACAATAATACAGTACCCGTAATATATATTGTATACTATCTAGGTTGCCCGTCTTGGGAGGCATTCCATACCACCTTGAAATTTTTGATAAAAACTAGTAATTAACCCCTTCCTTACTGGGCACTTAAACCCCCCTCCTGCCCAGACCAATTTTTGGCTTTCAGCGCTGTCACATTTTGAATGACAATTGCGCGGTCGTGCGACGTTGTACCCAAATAAAATTTGCGTCCTTTTTTTCCCACAAATAGAGCTTTCTTTTGGTGGTATTTGATCACCGCTGCGTCATTTCTGATCGCCACTATAAACAAAAAATGAGCGGCAATTTTGCAAAAAAGAACAATATTTTTTACTTTTTGCTAAAGTACAAATCCATTAAAAAAAATTATTCATCAGTTTTGGCCGATATATATTCTTCTACATATCTTTGGTAAAAAAAAAAATCGCAATCGGCGTATATTGATTGGTTTGTGCAAAAGTTATCGCGTCTACAAACTGGGAATTGATTTATGGCGTTTTTATTATTTTTTTTTTTTACTAGTAATGGCGGCGATCTGCAATTTTTATCAGGACTGCGATATTGCAGCAGACATGTCGGACATTTTTTACACATTTTTGAGACCAATTACATTTATACAGCGATCAGAAATTTAAATATCCACTGATTACTGTGTAAATGTCATTGGTATTGAAGGGGTTAACCAGCAGGGGGCAGTGAAGGGGTTAAATATGTTCCCTGGGTGTGTTCTAACTGTGGGGGGGCGGGGCTGGTCGGGACATAACAGATCTAACTGATCCCAGTGACAGGGATCAGTAGATCTGTCATGTCCCCTGTCACAGAACGGGGAACCGCCGTGTTTACATCGGCGGTTTCCCGTTCTGAGGCTCCTGTCCGCCCGAGCCACGGGCACGCTCGCGCAGCCGCTGCCACCAGGGGGCGCGCGAGGAGCGTGCACAGGGGACGACGTCCATGGACGTCGTCCCGGCATTTCAGATCCGCGTTGGAGCCGTACTTCGGCAATAGCGCGGATCTGAAGTGGTTAAACCTATATAGCGCAAAGTGCAGTTGCCAAATATTGGTAATTGTGTGATAACAAATAAATGTATCAAATAACCATGCAATGGTGACTATGTAAATAGCAAGTGAGATAATATAAATAACCATATTATATTACAGTGCTATAATCTGTTATTATTGCTAATCAATAACTAAAAAACAAATGTCCATAATTCATAAAGTTAACTGTGCAGTCCATAAAGTAAAAAATGTCAGCAGCAGAGATTCCTGATGGACAAATCCAATAACTTAAGGACCATCCAAAGAAAGGATAGAAATGGAGATTTCCACCAAAAAGGGAATCCACACCAGTGCTCACACACCGCTTACCAGATGTTGAGGATCCCTATGATGGGGATCAAACACGCCTGTGTAGTATAACTGCCGGTTAACATCATTAGAGAGTGGGTATCATCCACCGGGGAAGAAGGGGGACACACTGGTTGCACACCCTACTCACTGGACCTACTGGATCCCTATCACGGGGAGCATTAGCACTCGGATGGACTAGTGGTGTTATCCAGTTTGCAGCCTCCCATAGCAAAGGTATCAATAGAACGAACAAGTGGTGGGACCAGAACAGCCAGGAAGTCGGTTCTTCACAGTGATATAAAGAATCTCTCCAAAAAGCCAAACATGTGGGAAAAGATAGTGTGAAAAACCGCTTGGTTATGTTTATTGAGTTTAAAAGCATTACAAATAAAAAAATATATGTTAGATAAAAAAGGAAACAGGAGCGCACACTGCGTGCCTCCTGCGTTCCAGCAAGCGGAAGTGAGTACCGTCTACGTTGCCCTACGCCGTTTCGTCAGTCGTGCTGACGTCATCAGGGGTCACGTGACATGGTACGTCCCTTCCTTTATATATATACACCGCTCGCTATGAGAACCAATCCAATTCACACAAAAGAAAGCTTCCGCAATAAACTTGAGCAGATATAATACCCGCCGCATTTAAGGGGATGGTGTACCTAAATTCAAAATGCAGATATCAATAAAAATTATTTAAAACAAATTTAATATAGAGGTAACTATATAGAAAAACTTCCCCTGGTGGAGAGATATAATGTATTGTGAAGAAAATTTAAACTATAATAATAGTAAATATAAATACTCCTCTAGTGGAGGGATATGATATTATAGATGGAAAGGCAACCAAATAATCACAATCATTGAGTGTATTTGCGAGGATTCTTTACAACTACCAAGGCCAAATCCATAATATAAGTTGTTATAAGTATAATATTCAATCCATTGACTTGAAAAGAATATCAGTAGGATTATTTGAAATTCAATAGCACAAAATTGATATAAAGGTAACTGGATAAGAAAAAACTCTCCCTAATGGAGAGATATAATAATATTTTGTAAAAAAGTTTGAGTTACAGATATTATCAATATAAACACTCCCTCTAATAGAGGGATTAGATAATTTAATTGCAAAAAAAAAACAAATAAAAAAGGTAGTTAATGGATGTGTTTTGGGGGATACTTTACAACCAACAAAGCCAAATCTATACCTCATATATTGTTGATGTAATATGGTCTCAAATCGGTTGACAAGAAAAATACCACACAGTATTGCATTTACATGTCAATCAATAATTGGATATGTAGCAATTAAGATCTATGTCCGCGTTAATTCCAGTAGGTTGCAGAGATTCAAACTTGTAAATCCACTCCGTTTCATTTCTAGAAATTTTCTGCACCATGTTCTCCCCTCTCCAATGTGGTTCAACCCTGTCAATACCAAAAAATGTGGCAATTCGGGGATTCGTGGTGCAGTCTGAAATTATTCGAAAGAGTGTGCTTTGGATAGCCTTTCTTAATATTATTGAGATGTTCATTAATGCAAGTGCTGAGGTTCCTAGTAGTACGTCTAATATACTGCAACCTGCATGGGCAGGTTACCATGTATGTGATGTAAGAGCTATGACATGTAATGAATTTCTTGATGTTATATGTGATTCCTGTACTGAAGGACTTAAAGGTGTCAATTCTTCTACCATCCTTCTTAGTGGTCTTACAGGCTTTGCATCTATTGCAGTAGTAGAACCCTTTTAAATCCAAAAAAGTAGGACTTCTTTTTGGAGGGTTGTATACATTAGGGGAAAGGCGATTCCTAAGGTTTGTTGAAATGTTTGTATCACCGTTGCTACTCAACTATCCCCAGCCGCGCAACACCAGCTCAAGGACAAACATTACAGTTCAAAATTGTAATGCCTCTACAGACCCCAACTGCCAGACCTATCTATGTATAACCACCAGGGAACCACAATCCGATATACAGTCAGGTCCATAAATATTGGGACATCGACACAATGCTAATCTTTTTGGCTCTATACACCACCACAATTAATTTGAAATGAAATGGACAAGATGTGCTTTAACTGCAGACTTTCAGCTTTAATTTGAGGGTATTTGCATCCAAATCAGATAAACGGTGTAGGAATTACAACAGTTTGTAGATGTGCCTCCCACTTTTTAAGGGACCAAAAGTAATGGGACAGATTAACAATCATAAATCAAACTTTCACTTTTTAATACTTAGTTGCGTTCCAGCGCTCCATGGATTAGCTGCACGCTCACTCGGCTCCCGCAGCAAGCCTCCAAAATCAGCTTCTAAAGCCACATAATTCATCTCTAAACAGCACGGGTCGGCACCGGAGGAGTCCCTGAGAGCAAGATGGAGCGGTACCTCGACAAAGGTACGCCCCGACCGCCCGTACAACAAAGGGGAAACAAAGACTCGAACCAGGCCGCGGCACCTGTCATGGTAACCGTGCCGGGGGGCGCGATAGCTCCTACAATCATTCCCGAACCTTCGGACCTTGCAACGAACGCGGGCATGTTTAATACTGAGCTAATAGCCCAGGCCCCCACTATCGCATCCATGGTAGAAAGAGCGGTTCAGGCAGGAATGGCTCAGATACAAAAAGATCTGAGGGATCAAGAAGCCAGACTCACTGAGGCTGAGCAGAGAATCTCACATGTGGAAGAGGAGCTATATCACACACAAGACTCAGACCGAGCACAGGACACCCAGATTTGCCTCATAGTAGAGAAACTCGAAGACCTCGAGAACAGGTAGAGAAGGAGTAACCTGAGGTTCATCGGGGGCCCCCGAGTCGATCTCCCACACGGCGCTATCCCACTTTTGCGCGGTCAAAATTCCGGTGGCTCTAGACCTACGGGGCCCCCTCCAGGTGGAAAGGGCACACAGGCTGGGTCCTCCGGGGTCTCACCGAAGCACGTCGAGACCTGCCATAGCCAAATATCTGAACTATGCGGATAAACATGGCATTTTACAGAAATTCCGTCAAACAAAATCCCTCGTAATTTATGGAGCAAGAATCCTCATCTTTGCCGATTACTCCGCCGAGGTGGCGAAGAAAAGGAAATCCTTCCAAACTGTCTGTGCGGAACTTTTTAAAAGAGATATCAGATTTACACTGGCCTTCCCAGCTACACTTCGCCTTAAGGCCCCGTCCCTGGAGCAGCTAACTTATACTGACCCCTCCGAAGCCGATCATTTTCTACGCTCCCTAGCTACTCCTACATACGCAGCTGTGGCATCCAAAGACCTGCACGCCCATCGCGCCCTGGATCAAAGGAGCCCTAGGAAAGACTCGGCCAAAAGGCTGAAGACTAACGGCTCACGTAACAATGCCATGGAAATATCTACATGAATCTGCTGATTCGTCCGATCTTCTTTTCTGCACCCTCTCTCCTTCAGGGACAGACCAGATTAGTATACCACTGTCTACCTTAAGGCATGCTACATCCTGACCATATCATTGTCCGTTACATTACATTACTCCCCCTCGGCTCATTGTTACGTATATACCATTAACTGGTGTTTGCCCCCTCAAACAGAGTCCTTCTCTCCTTGGATGGGATGTCTAGATACCTCCCAAATGGTAAATCCAGCTTTGCTTGTCCCCCCTATTACTATAGGTGGCTGACCAGACAACTGAGCTGTATGTATTATGATCAAATGTTTATCATTTGTTACTGTTCTTGCTGTTTGCTTTGTCCCTTTGCCTCCTTTCACACGGACTGCCTCCCAGGCATGTAAGCCGACTCAAAGATCTATTGGCCGCATCCTAAGGCCCAAGGTGACCCGCCCACAAAACAAACCATTATGACGGTGTCACGACACTTTTCAATCTTGATGAGGCTATGCTTCTAAGGAGTCGCATTTCCTGCAGTACGACCATGTGGAAGAAAGGGAAGTGTTTACCACATTGGAATTGCTCTGAATTTATAACTGTTTCTTACACCTTTATCATCACACCTCCCACCCTGCTGCATACCCTCCCCAACTCTCCTTGTCTCCCAGTCGGCATTTTTATCCAAAATAGTCCTTGCACATTTTTTTTTACGAAATAGCCTCCAGCTCCCTGGGGTCTTAGATCATCCATCATCTAGTTTGCCCGATATGTTTAACACTAACCCAATACCTCTTAACCCTTCATGAAAATAATCTCATGGAAAGTTAAGGGGCTTAGATTCCCTAACAAACGCATGAAGGTATTGCGACACCTCCAGCGACTACACGTAGATATAGCCTTACTCCAGGAATCACATTTACCATCTGCTGATTTTTAGCATATGAAAAAGCTATGGGTGGGCACAGTGCTAGGGTCAGAAGCGGTAGGAAGAAAGGCTGGAGTCCTAATTCTGCTACATAAAAATTTCACAGGCCAGGTCATAGCCACGGACACCAAAGGCAGAATAGCTATGATACACGTTAAGTGGGGCGATAGAGAGCTAAACATTACTAACATCTACGCACCAAACAGCCTGGGGCCCTCCTTTTTCGCTGACCTCTCCGCCCACCTCCTGAGGCACCCTCTTACTCCCCATGTGGTGGGGGGAGACTTCAACTCTCTTATGGACGCACTGGGATACAAATCTTACCCCTCCCTCCTCCCGGACACCCCTCATTGCATGCAAGCTAAGACCCCCCTAGCGGATACTATAGAGTCCCAACACCTACTGGATACTTGGAGACTCCAGCACCCAGTTGATCGAGATTTTACATATTTCTCGCCCCCGCACAAAATTCTATCTAGGATAGACTATTTCTTCATCACAGAATCCGTACTACCCTTACTAGCAGATTCAGCAATACACGCGATGGCCATCTCCGATCACACGCCTATTTCGATCACACAGTCGGACCACATTACCACACCTAACCTGAATTTGTGGCGATTCCCAGCTCACCTCGCAGGCAACTCAGACTTTCAATCCTACATCCGAGCGGCCTGGGAAGAATACTCCCTCACAAACCAGGTACATCAGTCCGACCCCAACCTCTTCTGGGAAGCAGGGAAAGCCTTTCTGAGAGGAAGGGTGATCTCCTATGCAGCATCCCATAAACGCAGATCACTAGCCAAGTACCGTGCAGCTAGCCTGCAACTCCAATCAGCCCAACTAGCACTAGCCACCAACAACAACCAGGCCAACAGAGATAAATGGCAAGCTGCCAAGAGAGCCTTTGACCTCTGGGTAGACACAATAGAGCTATCCTGGAGACCCCAATCAGATGCCAAGTTCTACCAACATGGCAATAAGTCAGGAAAATTGTTAGCCAGACTTTGCAAGGGTACCTTCACTCTGACACATATCTCAGCTCTAACAGACAAACTGGGCCACACGCACACCGATCCCTCGGCAATAGCTCATGTTATGCTTGATTTTTACACCTCCCTCTACTCACCTGACGCGATAGACCTACAAAAAGCTAACCAATTCCTAAGCCAACTAAATATCCCCTCGATCACGGAAGACCAACTGAAATCACTGAACTCCCCCATCACCCTGACCGAAATCTGGTATGCTATACAAACCACGTCTCCTAACAAAGCACCTGGACCGGATGGGTTTATGGGGGATTTTTACAAATCACTGAAGGACATCCTTGTCCCGACCTTGTCCAGCGTATATGATCACATCTGGTCAGGGGGCCATTACCTGCCTACTGGCAATCAGGCGATAATTAAACTCCTCAGCAAGAAAGGTAAAGGCCCACTGGCCCCCGGATCGTATCGCCCCATATCACTTCTAAATTTGGACACCAAGTTTTTTTTTGTTTTTTTGTTTTTTAAATCACATTTATTATGAAAAGTAAAGTTGGTTACACTTAAGATATAACATTAGCAATTACAGCGTAAGTATAAAAGGGTAAACACAATAGTAACATGCCTGGGAGATTTGTCACATACTCTATTTGTTTTGGTGTACCAGGTTAGTCCAAGATATAACAAAAAACACAATATATGGGATACAGCCGAACATATAGTGTTTAATAGAATATCAAGTGTGTTAATTCCCCCCTTTGCGCCTTTCCATCTAATATGGTTAGGTCAATCGTGTTAAATTGTGTGGCCTAGAGATTGTTAATGACATAGTTTCTAGGATTGGTTATCCAAGGTTGCCACTGTTTAAAGAATTTTGTTGTGGTCAACTGCACTTTGGCAAACAGATATTCCATTAGTGCGTTCTCATTGAGTATACCTATGACTTCGCCAATCTTGGGGGCTTCTAGCTGTCTCCAGTGGCGTGCAATGGCAAGCCGTGAGGCTATAAGTACATGTGTGACTATAGTGTGATAGGCCAAGGGCCATTTAGAGAACTCTAGACCGAAAAGCGCCATTTGGGGTGTCAGTGGTCTGGTTAGTTTTGTTATGTCTTGTAGGAGGTTCTCTACTTCTATCCATAGAGTCTGAATGTGAGGACATCCCCACCAGACATGAATTAAGGTTCTGTCCATGTTGCAGTTTCTCCAGCATTTTCGGGAGTGTGTTTCCGCTATCTTCGCTAATTTGACAGGCGTGTAATACCAGTGGTGTAGAATCTTCATCATAGTTTCCCAGTGTGAAATATTTTTTGAGAGCTTCAGGGGTAAGCTGATTGCTTTGTACCAGGTATATGGGGGTATTTGTGGGGTTTACCGCGAAAAGCCAGATCTCAAGAGATTTACCGGGAACCGGATAGTGTGATATCAGTGTGT
>BLSH010387046.1:25549-42886 GCA_018402905.1 Glandirana rugosa | reverse complement strand
TGGTAGATTCCATTAAATGTTTCTCAATGTGCTCTAAGCGGTCTTCTGCAGAGGCAATCCTATCCTGCATCTGGTTTATGGATACTCTCAGCTCTCTCTGAATGTCAGATTGTAGGGATAGGAGCATTGCTTTCAGTGTATGTTCAGAGGCTGGGCCATCAGTTGTGGGGTATGCCGCTAGTGCATTGCTGTGCGCTGTGTCAGTTGTGGGACTACAAGTCCCAGCGCCATGCTGCCGTTTGATCGGCGGTTGCTTGTCTGGCGAGTGTGCCAGTGTATCAGCCATCCGCTTACCTCGCTCTCCCTGGGGGGAGGATGGATCAGGCTGCAGGGCTGGTAGCTCCATAGGTTCTGTGTCTGGGGCGTCCGTGTCAGTCTGAGGCGGCGGCGGGGCGGCTTCCCTCTGATCTCGGCCGGCGCCATCTTGGGCTCCCTGCAGTACAGGCCTCATATAGAAGTCGAGAAGACGTCTGGTTCCCTGCTCGAGTTTTTTTTTGCAGTATCCCCGATGCTAATCCCTCTGTTATGAGGGTGATAACGCTGGAATGGGGCGCTGGAACTGCTCTGCTCACTAGTGGAGGAGCGGAGCCGAGTGCTCAAGCGGCCATCTTCGGCAGCGGTCAAACCATGCCCCTGGACACCAAGTTTTTATCTAAAATAATCGCAGCTAGGCTGGCAGACATTATTCCCTCCATAATACACCCTGCCCAATCAGGATTTTTCCGGGGACGGACAGCGACCCTGAAAATCCGGAAAGTGTTAGTGGTACTGGAACATGCAAAAAACCATCCTACTCAGGACGCAGCTATCACAACATTAGATGCCGAAAAGGCATTCAACAACGTAAGTTTTGAATGGCTTTTGTCGGTCCTAGGTGCTTTATACTTCCAGGGTCCCTTCCTCCATAGGATACAGCAAAATGTACGCCTGCCCTACGGCTAGGATAGCAGCGGCTGGAATACTGAGCCCAGAGTTTCGGTTGCACAAGGGCACACGACAGGGATGCCCCCTGTCTCCCCTATTGTTCAACTTAGCCCTGGAACCGCTGTCTAGATTCCTCATAGACAAAGCCCCCTTACATGGTATTACTTTCGGTGACCAGGAGATACGTACGGCTTTATTTGCAGATGATGTACTCATCTTTACATCAGACCCGGCCAAGGATATTCAGGCGGTCAAGAACACCTTTGACGCCTTCCGCAATCTATCGGGTTTACGCATTAACTATTCCAAAAGTGAGATCCTCCCCCTAGGCACCTCTAAACACCTCTCATGGGCTCCACTCTCCCTCTTCCCTATAGCGCAAACCCATATTGGCAAAACCCCCTCCTCCCTATACACCCTAAACTATCCTCCATTATTCATGAAAATATCACAGGAGATCTCTCGGTGGGCGGACCTTCCATTATTGCTCTTGGGGAGATGCCGTCTTTTTAAGATGGTGAGCTTTGCCAAACTGTTGTACCCACTACAAACGTTACCCTTACTCCTAAAACATAAGGATATACAGAATCTAAACAAGGCGGTTGTGAAATTTCTATGGCAGGGTAAAAAATCACGCATCTCACAAGCAAAGCTATACTCTCCCAGGGGCGATGGAGGGGTCGGTCTACCACATATTAGGTTATATAATATTGCTTGCCTTCTTCGTTCAGGGTTGGATTGGATAGCAAACACTTTGCGGTACTCCAACACTCTACTGGAATCGGCTATGGCCAAGCGATTCACGCTACCCGGCCTTCTACACTCACAATGATGTCACCTCCCGACCCATCTCCCGCAGAATCTGCTGCTGAGGGATACTGCAATTGCATGAAGGGAATCCGGGAAACTGCAAAAACTGTCACCTCACATCTCACGGCAGCTACCCATAAGGGGTAACCCTCAGTTCCCGGCCTCTCAGGAAAGCCTGGCCTTCCAGCTATAGTCATCACATGGACTAACTCACACGGCATCACTCTATGATGAGAAATCTGGCAAGCTGATACCTTTCCAAGACCCTAGCAAGACTTATAATCTTCCTCCTTCCCACGTCTTTCACTACTCCCAATGTTTAAGCTTCATACGCTCAAACCATAAACCTGCCACGTTTCCATTCCGCCTTTCTTTCACTGGACCAGCTACTTGCCAAGGGCTCCTTTTCTATATCAGACATTTACAAACCTCTTATCCAAAGAGCTCTACCTTCACCGATGGAAGTGGCTGCCGCCAAATGGTCAAAAGATTTTCCTTTGGAGAATCTAGCGGACAAGCTATATCTGGGATACAATATGATTATGCGGCACAGAACTTGCGAACTAAGGAAGGAAACTCAGTTAAAGCTACTCCACAGAGCCTTCATACCCTTTGTCAGAAATAAGGACGACCCGAAAACTGCAAAATGCCCGTGGTGCTCCTCTGCCAAACCCTCGTTAGCACACAGATTCTGGCACTGCCCCTCTATCCAGTCCTTTTGGACAAACGTAGTGGAATTTATTTACAGGGTATCGGGCACAAGGATCCCGAGGACCCCTGAGCTCCTTTTATTAGGCTACCTGGACCAAACTAGCCTACGTGTACCACTGACTGCGAAAACTTTATCTCACATGCCCTGGATCCAAACAACTCTTTTGACAGCCCGTAAAACAATACTGAAAAGCTGGACACAATCACCTGGCCCCTGTGTGGCCATGGTAAAGAAGGATCTTATCTGGCTACTATACATGGACAGACTCACCTCCAACTTTTTGAATGTATCCGACCATCGCTTCCAAACCAAATCGTTCCCCTTCATGCAGTCGGTCCTCCCAAGGGAGGAAGCGGAGGCCATCAAAAAAGCACCTCACCGATACTATGTCGATAGACAGCAGTGGCATCAGGGGCCCTGATGGCTCCACTACTTTCTCAGAGGCATCACCCTATACACCGCTATTGCCTACTATGGGACTCTCAATTTGCACTTATTGTATTATTTTCGATGTACTTGTAGTAGCATATGATGTCCTTATAGCACATCTCAAAATTTGTTCATCGGCTCAATCAGAATATGTACTGTAGTTATTGTTTTCGCACAACTTTGCCCTACTGGTAACTGTCCCCCCCCCCACTCTCCTCTAATGCCTTCAGTGTAGCCCGTCCGCTTCCAGATCTTCAAACCCCTCAGGGTATGCACCAGGTGCAATCTGGCACCGTGTCTACTCCTACTTCAACCCAGTCCTCCCTACCGCACACAAGCACACCCTCATAAATGCCGACCCCCCCTTCTCCTTCCTATCATACCACCACTACTCTATATATCGTTGCCCTCTTTCCACCTTCCTTTGGGTATGCAGCACCCTACCCCTCAGCCCCCATCTCAGTTATGTTTCCATTCCTCCCGTCCCTCTCTTTCTTGGTTACATGTACTAATACCAAGTAAAATATCCTGTGTCCTATGGCCTAGGAAATTATTTTTTGTTCAAGATCTCTCTGTCTCCTCAGACACTGTTATGTTTCCTGATGTATTTGAAGGCATTTGTATATGTGAAAATGTCAATAAAAACTCTAAAAAAAAAAATACTTGGTTGCAAATCCTTTGCAGTCAATTACAGCCTGAAGTCTGGAACTCATAGACAGCACCAGACGTTGGGTTTCATCCCTGGTGATGCTCTGCCAGGCCTCTACTGCAACCGTTTTCAGTTCCTGCTTGTTCTTGGGGCATTTTCCCTTCAGTTTTGTCTTCAGCAAGTGGAATGCATGCTCAATCGGATTCAGGTCAGGTGATTGACTTGGCCATTGCATAACATTCCACTTTTTTCCCTTAAAAAACTCTTTGGTTGCTTTCGCAGTATGCTTCGGGTCATTGTCCATCTGCACTGTGAAGCGCCGTCCAATGAGTTCTGAAGCATTTGGCTGAATATGAGCAGATAATATTGCCCGAAACACTTCATCCTGCTGCTTTTGTCAGCAGTCACATCATCAATAAATACAAGAGAACCAGTTCCATTGGCAGCCATACATGCCCACGCCATGGCACTACCACCACCGTGCTTCACTGATGAGGTGGCATGCTTTGGATCATGAGCAGTTCCTTTCCTTGTCCATACTCTTCTCTTCCCATCACTCTGGTACAAGTTGATCTTGGTCTCATCTGTCCATAGGATGTTGTTCCAGATCTGTGAAGGCTTTTTTAGATGTTTGGCAAACTCTAATCTGGCCTTCCTGTTTTTGAGGCTCACCAATGGTTTACATCTTGTGGTGAACCCTCTGTATTCACTCTGGTGAAGTCTTCTCTTGATTGTTGACTTTGACACACATACACCTACCTCCTGGAGAGTGTTCTTGATCTGGCCAACTGTTGTGAAGGGTGTTTTCTTTAACAGCGAAAGAATTCTTCGGTCACCCACCACAGTTCTTTTCCGTGGTCTTCTGGGTCTTTTGGTGTTGCTGAGCTCACCAGTGCGTTCTTTCTTTTTAAGGATGTTCCAAACAGTTGATTTGGCCACACCTAATGTTTTTGCTATCTCTCTGATGGGTTTGTTTAGTTTTTTCAGCCTAATGATGGCTTGCTTCACTGATAGTGACAGCTCTTTGGATCTCATATTGAGAGTTGACAGCAACAGATTCCAAATGCAAATAGCACACTTGAAATGAACTCTGGACCTTTTATCTGCTCCTTGTAAAAGGGATAATGAGGGAATAACACACACCTGGCCATGGAACAGCTGAGCAGCCCATTACTTTTGGTCCCTTAAAAAGTGTGAGGCACATATACAAACTGTTGTAATTCCTACACCATTCACCTGATTTGGATGTAAATACCTTCCAATTAAAGCTGAAAGTCTGCAGTTAAAGCACACCTTGTTCATTTCATTTCAAATCCATTGTGGTGGTGTATAGAGCCAAAAAGATTAGAATTATGTCGATGTCCCAATATGCATAGACCTGACTGTATAATCCAGGGTGGGAGGGTCGGAATTACAGATTCTTCTGCTCTAACACGGGACTGGATTGGCATGGCTCTCCTCACACGTCCCCACTAGCAGCAGCCCCCACCCTTCTGTAGCCCAGACAATCCAGAGAAGCGAGCTTCCATTGATCCCATGCCATTAACCCTGCCTTGCCCATTCTACCCTGTCCACCCTATCAAGAGGTCCTGCGCTTCTTTTCTCTTTTCTTTTTTTGCTTCGGGACTGTCTAATTGATTATTCTATAGCTTCTAAAATGTGGGTGAATATCAAATATGTACAGTGTGAAATGAGTAAGTGTATATAATGTGTGCGGGTGTGCAACATGTTTTCCTTTTATGGCCCTTTCCATACAGGGCTGTCCAGCTGCAGTGCATCCCTCCTGCCATTTTAGTGTGCTGGAGAGAGACTGGTGAAACATCCAGACCCACCACAGGTAGACTGATAGTCTATAGCAGGCTGAAACTGTATGTTGCTGAATGCTTTACCTAGTGGTACCGGCATTTAGGGCCCTATGCTTTCAGGGACAAGAGTCCAGGAGTGTCGGCATCACTCAGTACAGCACTCAGCATCATCCAGCCGCAGCCTGCCATAGACTTTAACAGACTGCCTGCGGTGGGGATAGATGCTGCACCTGTTCCCAGATGCACTAAAAACGCTGGAATAGATACACTGCAGCTGGACTACCCCATGTTCAAGCCGCCTTAGTAATGATCACATTTCTTACTTTTGACCCTTGTTTGATTTTATGATTGACACTGAAAAGTTGAAGTGCCTCAATGTGACAGTATACGTGTGCCCTCATCAAGTAGGCCATGGCTCTCGGGGACCTATGTAGTGATTGGTAACCATCAGTTCTGATGATCAATTCAAGAAAATATTTTTCGAATTTCTATTTAGCTGAATCTTTGCCTTATGATTTGAGAATGGACTTGACTACCCTTAACCATTTAGCATTCTCTCATTCTTAAAGCGGTAACCTTTGCCTATCCATGCTGCAGAATGATACCCCCTTCCCTGCTTCCAAAGTAGTAACCGGTATTTTTTCCAAATTTTCTCCTACCTATAATTCATCTGGAGCTGGGTCTAACGAATCTAAACCCCAACAGTGTTCAAAATCAACCACTTGGGAGTTAGAAATGGCTCCAAAGGGGAAATGCAAATAAGGTTCAAGAAGAATGACTTCTACTTTTACAACCCAGGTGCTAAATACAAAAAAAAGTAAAAACAAGCTCACAGCAGTCAACTACCTAGCTAAAAAAGGTGAATTTTAAATCTCACAACTCATAAAAATGTACTGTATGTATAGCTCATAACTTTTTGTTGTTTAAGTTGGGATTTATTGCCTATTTATTGTTCCTACTAAGTAGAGGCACCTTCCCTTTTTGACCTGGTGACCACTGTCACCAAGACAGAAATCGATGGGAAGTCTAACATTTTGCCCATATCCCACCTTCCAAAGATGATGCTTGTTCCAGCGGCAATTGTCTGAGAAGAGACTTTCTCTGAACTGTAGAGGTTTCCTTTCAATTCTTCTATAGCAGGGTTTCTCAACCAGGGTTCCTCCAGAGGTTGCTAGGCATTCCTTGAACAATTAACAATTTCTGCCTCTCAGATAACTTCCCACTGACACCAATGAACATTCCAGCTATCTGTAAGGGGGTAATTCTTCCCAATATCCATAAGTGTAAGCAGCATTCTTCCCACTGACCATCACACTAATGTATCAGGAGTTGTAGATATAGTAATTTTTAGCAGGGCTCCCTGAGAGCAGAAAGTTATTTCAGAGGTTTCTTTTTGTTGAAAAGGTGGATAAAGGCTGGTCTACGGGAAGGAAAGCAAAGGGAAATCTCCCCAATGGAACACAGACAGCAAAAAATAAATTGACAGGGGTTTTTAGTATGAGGTTTATACATGCACGGTAACCTGTAACTGATCCACCTCACTTTGGGGAAATGTTGGCTCACTTGCTGCTGTGTTTCTGCAATAGGAAATGAAGGGAAATCTCACCAAAGGAAAACCAAGAGCAATATGATTTAGCTAGAAATATGCTTTAAGAATAAATTCAGCTAACCTTTACTGACTGCTGAGGTCCTCCTTGCCCGTTAACTTAAAGTGGTTGTCAACCTGTGACAACCACTTAACCTACAGGTAAGCCTATGATAAGGCTTACCTGTAGGTGCCCTGCATATCTCCTAAACCTGCACGGTTTAGGAGATATACAGTGTAATAGATGTGCCGACGTCATTTCGCCACAAGCGCAGTGAAGAAACGGCCTCCGTTTACTCATGCGTGGGAGTGATGTCACGCGACTCCAGCCAGTCACAGAGCCGGAGATCGCGGCCCCGGAAGGAAGAGGGGCTGAAAATGGATGCTGCCTGCACAGGGGACATTGCTGGACATCGCAGGCTTCGTTTGCAGGTAAGTGACGCATAATGGGCTAGTGCACAGTAGCCCATTATGCTTCTACTTTGCAGGGGAATATTGATGAAGTAAACCCCATCAGGGTTTACTTCCTCTTCAACTGCCTTCCTCCATCCTCTCCAGTCCACAACATGTTATGAACTGGTGCCAGCACCATAGGCTGTCAGAATACTGTAACAGTGGCTGCAGCTGATTAAATGTGGTCACCGTTTGGCCATCAGTTTTCTACCCAGCTCTTTCGACAAAATTCCATTAACCACTTCCCTACCGCCGTATTCAGAATGACAGCCAGGAAGTGGTTGAGTTATCCTGACTGGGCGTCATACGACGTTCTCAGGATAACATGCTGGCGCGCGCCCGGGGGGCGCGCATCGCGGCGATCGGTGGTGTGGGGGGTCAGTCTGACCCCCACGCATTACCGATCTCAGTAAAATGCTTCCATCGGAAGCACTTTACCATGTTATCAGCCATGACCAATCATGGCTGGTCACAGTGTAAACAGGAAAGCCGTTTATCGGCTTTTCCTGTACTTAAGTCTGCAGACCTGAGCAGTGGAGAGCCGATCGGCTGCTCTCCTGACAGGGGGGGGTTTGTGCTGATGGTTTATCAGGGCAGCCCCCCCTCGGATCACCATCCTAGACCACCAGGGAGCCCAGGGACCACCAGGGATGTGCTCACCCAGGACCACCAGGGAGCCGACCAGAGACCACCAGGGAGCCGATCAGGACCACCAGGGAGCCCACCCTAGACCCAGAAAAACCAAAATGCCCCTGTTGAAGTCCTGGCGGACGAAACGCGTCAGATGAGGTGGACCTGCCTATCTAGTACTACGCTCCAAAACAGTCTATTGGAATTCCATACTGTTCGATTGATGATTTTAACATGTAAGTGTGATACTTTTTAATAAACGTATTACTGGTAACAGTATTACGCTATGTAGACCCCTTTTTTTATTGAGGCACACTGCTATCCGGTGGATTTTGTTCTCGGGTATCTGGCGGGTATCTGGCTGTGGATCTATAAAAGTTCTTGGCAGACGTTGGAATTGGAACCATACAGTGAGGTCTACCTGGATGATCCTTTTTAGACCAGTTTCTATGCGCCAACTCCTCTTATTTCTGGTAAGAGTACCTTTTACTTACCTGGTGGAAGAGCACAGTGCATGACGGGTGTATCACATTTACCAGAACCAAAAGCCACAGTGTCGGGTGCCCCAAAGGGGTGAAGGATGTTATATATATTCACACATGAACTTGTTTCAGTTTCACAAATTTTGGATTCATTTTATATACATCTTTATGGACTCACTATTCTATATGTTCATCACATTGTAATCAATTTTATTAGCGCTACACTTTTTGGTTTTTCTGTGTTCACGAGCAATTTGGGAGTATTGTTGTGTTAGCTGCTTGCTTTAATATGGTTTATTCAGTTTGGGATTAGCGCAATATTTTTTATTTCTACGTGCCCACCAGTGCCCCTATCGGTGCGTACCAGTGCCACCTATCAGTGCCCACCTGTGCCACCTACTAGTGCACTATCAGTGCCCAGTGCCGCCTATGAGTGCCAATCAGTACCGCCTATGAGTGCCCATCAGTGCCACTTTTCAGTGTCCATCAGTGCTGCATATCAGTGCCCGTCAGTGCTGCATATCAGTGCCACCTATCAGTGCCCATCAGTGCTGCTTATCAGTGCCGCCTATCAGTGCCCATCATTGCTGCATATAAGTGCCTCATCATCAGTGCCCGTCAGTGCCGCCTCATCAGTGCCAATCAGTACTGCCTCATCAGTGCCCATCAATGATGGAGCAAATGTACTTATTTACAAAGTTTTGTGACAGAAACAGAGAAATTGTTTTTTTTTCAAAATTTTTGGTCTTTTTTTATTTGAAGCGCAAAAATTAAAAACCGCAGAGGTGATCAAATACCACCAAAAGAAAGCTCTGTTTGTGAGAAAAAAATGATAAAAACTTTGTTTGGGTACAGTGTCGCACAACCACGCAATTGTCATTCAAAGTGCAACAGCACTGAAAGCTGAAAATTGGTTTGGTAGGAAAGTGTTCTAAGTGCATAGTATTGAAGTGGTTAAACAACAGGAGCCAACACTGGCTGAAATTTGAGCCGGGTGTCCCTGTTGTTTAATTTACTTTTTTTCAGAGTCGGGTGGAAAATTGTCGAGTGAAAACCCAGGAGGACTCATGGCCCAAATTTCATGGCGATCCAGCAAGAAGTGCTCGAACTGTGCATGGCAGTCTTAAGAAGAATGCAGCACAGGCAGGACATCATCAGCTCACAAGATTTCCAGCAGAAGCAACAGGTATGTTTATAGTGAAAGGGTACTCTTGCGTTATCACGGAAAATTAAACAAGTGAACGTATAAATAAAACAACTGCTGCAAACACCGATAGGTGATTCCGCACCAGTGAGTAAAGATTCAAATTAAAAGAGTGGCGTTGCGCTGTTATTTCAACAAATGAATAAACAAATAAAAACATACAATAATATCCATGTGTGTAGTGCAATAATTGATCTGTGCACTAGGTGGCAGAGTGCCACACTCCTCCTGAAAAGTGAACCACAATACCAAAAAACAAAAGCAAATGATGAAGCTTGAAAACAATCTAATACATAATCCTGAGGAGTGAAAGAACATATAACAAATATAATCCAACAATAACCATTACTGGATACTGTCTATCATAATGTTTCCAAAACAAATAGGTGACACAGTCTATCGCTGAGAGACTGTGTGTAAACAGTGCAATGAGTGCTACAATCTTCCGCTGTAGTAGTGACTGCAAACGTGCAAAATACAATGTGTCTCTTCAGTCTGTGCAGTGACACGTCTAGTAAAAGTAGCCCCTCACCTTCCTGCTGCAAGATAACAGCATGTGTAAATCAAGGGGTCCTGAAATCATCTATACATCCTTGTAAGTGTAGCTCCCCTTGGAAAGTGGGAGCTAGAGTGTAGAGATTTTTATGTATTGGGGAGGTAAAATTTAGTCAGGCCTGACTGAGAGCAGGCCTGATTGTTTTGGTTTCTGTGCTGGGAGTGGCTCAGGTAGGACTGGGTAGTTCTTCAGATCCTCCTACTTCTTGGTGTCATCAGATCCTCCTACTTCTTTCCAGAAGGCACTATAATATTCTGGAGAGAGAGGCTGGAGGGGAGGTGTGGCCATCTGGGTGTTTTAAGGAGCCCTGAGGCCCCTGACCAATCCCCAATCTGGATTGGCAAGGGGCAGGCCTCCTTAAACACCCTGAGAC
Source organism: Glandirana rugosa (assembly GCA_018402905.1). Classification (NCBI taxonomy): domain Eukaryota; kingdom Metazoa; phylum Chordata; class Amphibia; order Anura; family Ranidae; genus Glandirana; species Glandirana rugosa. Next base: position 32,274 of record BLSH010387046.1, on the reverse strand, counting down.
AGCTGAGTCGGGTAGAAGTTTGGAGCTGAGATGTAGCGGAGGTCTCGCCCAGGAGGGAGCCCTCAGTCTGCGGGGGGGTGACCTTGAGGCCTGGGCTCGGGTGCAGCCAGGACAAGAGAAGAGGGATCCTGGGGTGGCACAAGGGAGCAGGAGAGCAACAGACAGTGCTACTGAGGAGGCTTAGTCAGGATTCCACCGGATGGTCGGTGAGTGACACACACCTTGAGAAGCTGTAGAGGCATGCTGGAGCGGATTGGGGTGAGAGACAATCTGGGATAGATAAAGAAGTCAGTAAGGGACTGTGGTGTCATGGTGGCAGTGGAGAAGGCCAGCGCCGCTGGAATAGCTGACAGGGCCTGGAGCAAGAGGATGGGCTGGGAGTAGTAGTCCATCAGGCCGGCTAGCATATCAGTGTACCTACACACTTGAGGACCAACTGTCCTCACCTGTAACGAGTGGTTCGGAGGCCCTGTGCGAAGCATGACAGGCCTCAACATGTGCTAGTCAGGTTGGAGAAATGGAGAAGGCCTTCTAAATTTCCTTCTGGGCCTGGAACAAGTAATGTGCAGGAGAGAGGAACCAGAGTTTAGAGAAACAAGTAATGTGCTGGAGGAAGAATTGTAACTGGAGCAGTTAAAGTGCTGGAGGACGAGAGGAAATGTATATAGGGAGCTGTATATAGTGGTCCTGTGCAAGTTTGGAACTAATAGTGTGGGCATCTCATAACACTCCTAGTCCCCATCCAAGTTCAATCCCCTAATAAAAAACAAACAAAAACAAAGTGTGGACGGATGTGATTGAGGGCAGTGTGAGCAGATAGACCACAACACTCAGCCACCCCTAAGGGGTCCATTGGCAACATAGGATTTATGGATGAAGGTAGGGGATAACTGATCTTGGTTTCCTCTTATTAGACATCTATGGTATATCCTCACCTTCACCCTGTCATGTAAAGAGCATATGGAGGAGGGGGGATGCCCAAATAGTGTAGTATGTAAGAACAATTTAATACTTAAAAACATATGTTTAAAACACACACATAGTACAAGGTGCAACAAGGTGTATATCCACGAGCACCGAGCTCGTAATGCGTGTCACTTCCAGTGTGCTCTCAGCCAATCCTGACGCGTATCGTCACAGTCATCTGACTTCATCAGAGGATCTGTTTAGTACATCAAATGGGACAGTGAAATGCTTTCAATGGTATACTGAACAGACCAAAAGGGAATAAAAGAACGTTGCTGCTCCGGTCTACATACGCTGACTTTTTTTTTGGGGGGGGGGGGGCGATTTTAATCGTACGTAGACCTTTTACTATTGGGGCACTTACCTGTCCAGACATCCAGAGGTGTCCTCACCCAAGCCGATTTTTGACTCGGCTCTTGCATGCTGCTGCTGCCATCTTGGCTAAGGGAAACCAAATGTTGCAGCGGGTGGGGGTGGGTCACATGGATGGAGGCAGACAAATGGAGCCTCCCCTTTTGGATAGAGCTCCTCTAAGTACACTGATTAGCCATAATATTATGACCACTGCTAGGTAAAGTCAATAATGTTTATTATCTCTTTACAATGGCACATGGAAGCAGGTGAGATATATTAGGCAGCAAGTGAACATGTTGCCCCTGAAGTTGATGTGTTAAAAGTAACAAGGGTCAAACTGTATTGGCTAGATACCTGGGTCTGAGAAACTACAAAACTGCAGCTCTTGTGGGATGTTCCTGGTCTGCAGTGATCAGGATGTACCAAAAAGTAGTCCATTCAAGGAAGACTAGTGAACAGGCAGCAATGTCATAGGCAGTCACGGCTCATTGATGCATGTGGGCAGCGTATGCTGACCCATGTATTCTGATCCAATAGAACAGTTACTGTAGCTCAAATTGCTGGAAAAAAATAAAGAGAGGCCTTCAGCAAAAAAAAAAATTAGCGTAGGGCCGCATGACAGAGGGGGCGGGAAGGCGGGGCTGGCTGGTGGGCGGGACTAGTATATATAGGCCAGGGCCGCGTCGGCGCCAAGCTGACAGGCCCGCGGTGTGTACAGTTTAAGTGTCAGCCTGTGCCGCCCCGCTCTCTGTTTGTAGGCCCGAAGCGCTCCGCATGGTGGACCTGGATGTGCTTTTCAGCCAGCTCCAGGAGGTCGCAGCACACAGAGGGCCCGGACTGGCTGTGTGAGCGGCTTGCTCATATTTGCATATTTGCTCATATTTGTGGGGACGATCTGGAGGAGGAGGGGAAGTGGGTCTCGCCACGCACCGGATCGGTACAGCCCTTCTGGCTCCCCCCCGAGCTCAGCGCCATGACGGGAGCGCGTTTTCAGACCCTTCAGGCAGAACGGCATGACCTGCTTCTCCTGCGGCTAGCGGTTCCCCTGGGAGGAATCCCCAGCTACGGCGGAGCTCTGCCGGGCAGGGCCATCAGCCATCCCAGGTGGCCCTTCCCGATGCATGCCCCGTGCGGCTGGTACCGTGGAGAGGTCGGCGGCAGGGCATGCCCAGAGATCCAGCAGGAAGAGGAGGTGGTCGGGATGCGGGCCGTGGCCATCAGTGAAGAGTGTGGTCGTGCAGCGGCCTGTCCCTTCCATGAGTCCCAGCTACCACCAGGAGGTTCGGCAGGGAAGAGACGAAGCGCGGAGGGAGAACGCTCCAGTTCCGAGGAGGGAGAGGTGCCTGGAGTGTCCCCTGGGCTGGATTCCGGAGCAGCGGCCTGCCCGGGCAGCCTGGTGAGTCCTCAATTAATCCCCTATCTGTATTGCGTGATAATTTGTGTACATTGTTTGGGGTAGGTGCTAGGGTCCCTCCCCCCTATGCGCCTGGGCTTACCCCGCCCCGCAGTGGATGCAGTGCCCGCTGCGACCGGGGCGGATGCTGGGATGCTGGGCTTGCTAACGGGTTTACGGTCATTGGTGCAGAGATTTAAGGCGGGTAGGATAACGCAGGTTGACATCTGGGATTCGCCCCCTCCGGAGGCAGTCAACACCACGGGCATCGGGCCCGGGGCAGGGGGCATGGCTGGTCTGGGAGACCTGTCTGGCCCCCTTCCTGCCTCGGTCTCCACGGATGGGGACGCGGGTAGGCCGACGAAGTCGGTCCGATTTTCGGACACCGCCAGGTGTGAGATTTAGGTTTACTCTAAGGGCCCCCTGGGGGCTCATTTGAAACAGGAGGTTCGCGAAAGGATCTGGCGGGGTGAGTAAGTAGAAATTTTCTCATTACTGCACCTCGAAAAGTTCAACATTGATCGGTTTCGGCAAGACGAATCTAGTCACAATGAGGAGGAGAAACAAGGCTTCAGATTGATTCGTACGTTTGCCAATTGGCTGCAAGCCTTTGCCATATTGGCTAGCGTTATAGGGGAGAAACAGCCAGAGTGCTGCTCGGCACTGTTCTGTTATTTGGATGCTATCAGTGAGGCCCATAGGGTGTATGGGGGCATGGCCTGGCTGCGCTATGATGAGCAGTTCTGCGCCCGTCTTTACTCTGGGGCCACAAAGATATCAGCCTATGGATGAAGATGATGACATCGGCTCGGTCCACTTCCTCTCAGTTTTTTCAGGGGGGGGGCGGTTCGGGTGCCCCGGAACAGCTGGTCACTAAGCGTAAGGGGGTATGTTGGCAATTTAATGAGGGAGGGTGCAGGCTGGGAGCGAACTGCCATTTCCGGCATGAATGCTCAGGGTGCGAGGGCGCCCATGTGCTCTCAAACATGTTTGGGGGCGTGCCAACGATACTGCGGGTAAGAAAGACGACGCCGGTGAGGGTTCCAAGGATGTGTCCTTTTCTAAGTTAGTATCCGGACAGGGTGGTTGCTCGGTTGTTGGAGGCAGGTTTCATGGTCGGGTTTACCACACCTTGTTCTCTGTCGGTTATCCCCCCCTTTGCGGACAATTTGTGCTCAGCCCGGCTGCATCCGGAGGTGGTGTCGGAGAAGATTGCAAAAGAAGTGGCCTTAGGCCGCATGGCGGGCCCCTTCTCTGATCCTCCTTTCGGTAATTTGGTGGTTTTCCCCTTAGGGGTGGTCCCTAAGAAGGAACCTGCGAAGTTCCGCCTTATTCACCACCTGTCATTCCCTAAAGGGGGCTCGGTGAACGATTCCATCGGTCCTGAAGGGTGTACTGTGTCGTACACCTCATTTGATGCCGCAATCTTTTGGGTCCGACACTATGGCCATGGCTCGCTCATGGCAAAGACGGACATAGAGGCGGTTTTTCGCCTTCTCCCGGTGCACCCGGACAGTTTTCATCTCCTGGGCTGCAGGTGGATAGACAACTTATGTGGACCACTGTCTCCCCATGGGTTGCTCCATTTCCTGCGCGTTGTTTGAGAAATTTAGTTTGTTTGTGGAGTGGGTGGTCCACGAGGTGTCTGGGGTTAACTTGGTTATCCACTATCTGGACGACTTCTTGCGCATAGGGCCTTCTGAGTCCAACTTGTGTGGGATTCTGTTGGCAACTGTGCAGCACATTGCGGACCGTTATGGCATCCCACCGGCGATGGTTAAGACGGAGGGCCCGTCTTCCCAAATTATTTTTTGGGCATTGTGATCAATTCACGGGCAATGGAATGCCGGTTACCTGACGACAACTTGCTCTCCCTGAGAGAGGAGATAGCGGGTGTGTATTGGAAGCGCACCATTCAACTGCAAGCTCTGTAGTCGCTGCTGGGCAAGTTGAATTTTGCATGTTGGATACTGCCCATGGGGCAAATTTTTTATCGTCGGTTGTCATCGGCCATGGCTGGGGTGTCTCCCCCCCGTCACTTTGTGACTTTGAGCAGCGAGCACAAGGTGGACTTGTGGGTTTGGGACGTTTTTCTACAGAACTTCAATGGCAGATCGTTTTGGCAGCAAGGCCCAGTCAGTAGTTTTGACTTAGAGTTGTTTACGGATGCCACGGGTGCAACCGGGTACGGTGAGTTTTTGGGGGGCAGGTGGAGCGCGGAGCGCTGGCCAGATGAGTGGAGGCATGCAGGCTTTTGTAAGAACCTGGTTCTTCTGGAATTGTTCCCAGTTTTTGTTGCGGTAGAAGTCTGGGGTGACTGTTTCAGCAACAAAAAGGTTCGCTAGCACTGTGACAATATGGGGGTGGTTCAGGTCGTTAATAGCTGTGGTTCGCTTGCTATGCCATCTGGTGTTGCGTTGCCTGCAAATTAATGTGTTTTTGTATGAGGTTCACTTGCCAGGGACGACTAACACATTGGCGGATGCCTTGTCTCGGTTTCAGCTTAACAGGTTCCGGGAGTTGGCGCCGGGAGTGGAGCAACATGGGGTGCCCTGTCCAGGGGAACTGTGGCAGATTGCCTTGGGTCGCGGCAGGCTTGATCAGGAAGTCGGTAAGTGAGCAAACATGGGCATCCCATGCCAAGGCATAGCAGGAACGGAGACTGCTGTTGCAGGAGACGGGGGTCGAGTTGAGAGGTGAGGATTCCAGGTTAGTATTGCTGTATTTTATCGGCTTGAACTTTGAGCGGGGAGTGCCTGTTTTGGCCTTGAATCGGAAGCCATCTGGTTTAGCATTCTTGGGGGCCCCTGATGCCACTAAGGGTTTCATGGTTCAGCAGGCGCTAAAGGGCTATAGGAGGGGATATCGCAGACCATACGGCAGTCGGCCGATTACCTTCGATATGCACCAGCAGTTGCTGGGCCAGGTGAGTATGGTGTGCTCCTCGCAGTATAAGGCGCTGTTGTTCCACACGGCATTCATCTTGGCATTCTTTGGGGCGTTTAGGATAGGGGAATTGGTCAGCCGGGTAAAAGGGGACAAGGGGGCCTGCTTTCGGAGGATGTGAGCTTTGAAGGATTATCGGTGGCCGTGCGCCTTCTGCGCTCTAAGACTGATCAGGTGGGAAAAAGGTGCTTGCATTAGACTTTATCGCATTGTGGGTTCCCCCATTTGCCCCATTTCAGCGGTGTCCGAGTTTATGCGGTGCCGCCCCGAGTTGGATGGCTCGTTCTTGATTCACCAGGATGGGACGGCCTTATCAATTTATCAATTCAATGCTGTCTTCCGGCGGTGCTGCTTTCTGCATCAGGGCAGCCACTGAGGCCCGGTGGGATTTGGATGAATCAGTGCTTAAACGTATTGGCAGGTGGGAGTCTAATAGGTTTCGACTTTATATAGGCCCACATTTGATTTCTGGGGCACCTGCTCATTAAGTTTATTTACATATTGTTATCCGCATCAGTTATGTAAGGGGTAGGTTGTGTTACGTGGTTTCTTTGTTATTCCTTTTCAGATGGTGCTCCGGCTCTGGTGTGGGTGCTTGGACACTCATACGTGTTCTGGGGGGCCAAGCGAGTGGACGTGTGGCCCAATTGGGTGTGTCTCGCGCTTCTGCCCTGGTGAGGTGGATAGGGGTCCTGGGCCTCTTATGGTGCTGGGTTATGCCGGAGGTGCATTGCTTTGCCCGACTAGACAGACCCCCGGATGTTCTGGTTTTGGATTAGCATTGGGATTCAGCAACGGGGGGCGCACGTTTTGGTCTTGTAGGCCCCCAGACAGATCAGCCCGTTTCGTTACGTGGAGGCCGTATTGGGTCGTGGTATTCTCCGGGTCCTGGGGATAGGTGGAGTGGTCCCGTCTTCGCGCTCTGTGTGGGTTAACCCGGTGTGCAGGTGAGCGAACCGGGGGGTCTTGTGCATACTCACAGGTTCGTGGGTGTGGTCTCGGCCTCGTGGTAGACTTTTCCTTATTGTTTCTTTGGTGCATTGTGTTGGATGGGGAATGTATTGAC
>BLSH010387033.1:858362-895919 GCA_018402905.1 Glandirana rugosa | reverse complement strand
GTCTAATAACAAGTTTTTAATAGCGGATGAGGATATCCAGGTCCAAGGTCGACAACGCCATTCCTATAGGAGTAGGCGATGATTTTTGAACAATAATCTGTCCCTTACAGCAACAGCTGGAACCTGGCCCTATAGGAGTAGGTGATGATTTTTGAACAATAATCTGTCCCTTACCGCAACAGCTGGAACCTGGACCTATAGGAGTAGGCGATAATTTTTGAACAATAATCTGTTCCTTACAGCAACAGCTGGAACCTGGCCCTATAGGAGTAGGAGATGATTTTTGAACAATAATCTGTCCCTCTAAGCAACAGCTGGAACCTGGCCTTATAGGAGTAGGCGATGATTTTTGAACAATAATCTGTCCCTTACAGCAACAGCTGGAACCTGGCCCTATAGGAGTAAGCGATGATTTTTGAACAATAATCTGTCCCTCTAAGCAACAGCTGGAACCTGGCCCTATAGGAGTAGGTGATGATTTTTGAACAACAATCTTTCCCTCTAAGCAACAGCTTGAACCTGGCCCTATAGGAGTAGGCGATGATTTTTGAACAATAATCTGTCCCTTACAGCAACAGCTGGAACCTGGCCCTATAGGAGTAAGCGATGATTTTTTAACAATAATCTGTCCCTTTAAGCAACAGCTGGAACCTGGCCCTTTAGGAGTAGGCGATGATTTTTGAAAAATAATCTGTCCCTTACAGCAACAGCTGGAACCTGGCCCTACAGGAGTAAGCGATGATTTTTGAACAATAATCTGTCCCTCTAAGCAGTAGCCTCTACCTAGTGCAGTCAGATCATTCTGTAATGCAGGGTGAGATCTGCAATCTGTCACTCAAAGCAGCAGTATGAGAAATCTCTAATTAGTCCAGAATCAGATTGTTGTGTAATGCAGGGTGAGATCTGCAATCTGTCCCTCAGAGCAGCAGTAGTAGTTATCTCTAATTAGTCCAGAATCAGATTGTCCTGTAATGCAGGATGAGATGTTAATTATATCTGCAATCTGTCCCTCACAACGCCGGCAGCTTCCTCTCCCTACACTAGTCAGAGTCTCAGAGAGCATGTGACTGCAGCACTAAGTGACTCCAGCTTATAAAGAGGCTGGGTCACATGATGCACTGGCCATTCACAGCCATGCCATTAGTAGGCATGGCTGTGATGGCTTCTAAGGGCAAACCAGTGAAACGCTTGTTAATTGGCTGCCCTGCAACATGCGTGATCAACTACCAGAACCCAAACTTTTTTTGAAATGTCTGTGTTTGGGTCCGGGTCTCGGACACGCCAAAGTTCGGTACGGACCCAAACTTTACAGTTTGGGTTCGCTCAACTCTACAGATGTTTCTTACTTGAATAGCACTAACAAATTGACTGCTACTATAAGTGGTAAGTAAAAATTAAATCCTTAATGTCTTGCCTCAACATCACTTTTGTGTGACAAGTTAAAAGGGAGCATTCCACTTTAACTTCCACAAGTCATATTAGTTGTGGTTCCATACTTCACTCACTTCCTGCACATTAAAGTATCACAGACAGTACTCATTTTTCTCTGCACATTAACCACTTCAGCCCCAGAAGGATTTCCCACTGTAGGACCAGAGCACTTTTTGTGATTTGGCACTACGTCGCTTTAGCTGACAATTGCACGGTCGTGCGACGTTGTACCCAAACAAAATTTGCATCCTTTTTTCCCCACAAATAGAGCTTTCTTTTGGTGGTATTTGGTCACCTCTGTGTCATTTCCAATCACCACTATAAACAAAAGCAGAGCGACAATTTTGCAAAAAAAAAATATTTCTTGCTATAATACAATTTAAAAAAAATGATAAAATAACAAATGTATTCATTGGTTTTGGCCGATTTATATTCTTCCTCATATTTTTGGTAAAAAAAATTGCAATCGGCATTTATTGATTGGTTTGCGCAAAAGTTGCCGCGTTTACAACCATGATAATTAATTTCTGGTGTTTTTACCTTTTTTTTTTCTAGTAATGGCAGTGATCTGCGATTTTTTTATCGGGACTGCGATATTGGGGCAGACATGCCGGACATTTTTTGACACTTTTTGAGACCAATGACATTTATACAGCAATCAGAAATTTAAATATCCACTTATTACTGTATAAATGTCATTGGCAGTGAAGGGGTTAACCTGCAGGGGGAGATCTAGGGGTTAACTGTGTTCCCTAGGCGTGTTCTAACTGTGCGGGGGCTGGGCTGTCAGGGGCATAAGAGATCTAACTGATCCCAGTGACAGGGATCAGTAGATCTCTTAGATGCCGCCTGTCAGAACGGGGAACCGCCGTGTTTACTTTACCTTTCCCTCTGGCAGCTCATCGCGGCTCACCGGTGGACAATGGGTCGGCCCGAGCCACAGGCACACTCCCCCAGAGTGCTCATGCCCCCTAGCTGCCTGTCCGTAAATCGCCATCTATTTACGGCGATTCGTGAGACAGCGCCACACTGTCGCAGTAAATATACTGCTCTCGCTGTCAAAGTGGTTAAGGAAACACGGATCTATACAATATGGGTTCTTTCTCTGCCTAGGGCCTCAGTGACAACGTCTCTTAGTGGCAAAAAGCAGTAAGCAGTTGGAGGCCGTGTAAACTTTGATAGAGACCCTGGGCACAGACATCCCCTGTAAAATTTTAGTAACATTCTACGGCATTTGCTTGGAAATAGGTATTGCTATGAATAATCAACATTTTGAGATGGACATCTGCAATCCTTTCCCTATCCCTGCAGCAACTGATCATTTTCTAGCATATTTTCAGTGGCCTTTACAGTCAGAGGCACCATTGGAATGGCAATATGCGGGACCCAGGTTATATTTTAATGGTTTACAACAAGGAGAACAATAGGGAACAATTTACAATGTAGTACATAGTATTCACTCAGCTAAGTGAAAAGAGCCAATAGTTTGAGAAAATGGACAGCCTAGTCCCCTTTCTGTATTAATACAGGCTCACAGCTGTCATATTTCCAGCAAGTGTTGGTGCAGTTAGGAAAAATGTAACATTTTTTGTAGGGAGAGATACTTTTTTTTTTTTTTTTTTACTATTATTGGTAGTTGGTACATGTACCCCATGGCAGTGCCCAGCCTCCAATGCATTTGCTTGACAATAACTCCCTTATTAGCCCCATACATGGCTAATATGCCCCCATGGACCTCAATGGAGTGCACTGTACAGGCTTCAAATGTGAGCAAGATTCATGTTCACAAACTGAATCCAGGCAGAATTTCTCATTCCTAGAGATGACACACTTGCACTTCCAAGTCAGCATTGCAGTTATAACTAAGAATGCCCTTTGGTCACTGAACATAATTTTAGTATGCATGAATTTAAGTTTGGTACATTTTATTGGGATAATTATATCCTGTCTGCTTCTTTCTCTGCCTCAAGTTTGGTGAGAATAGTCAGCCTATTTCCCTGGGGAAAAAACGTTTTAGCAATTACTGTACATCCTTTAAGAATTAAAAAAAAGAAAGCTTAAGGCTCAGATACTTTTTCATCTGTTTCATAATGTTCTCAAATGTTATGATGTCCAAGTTGCAATAGTTTTTACAGTGCTGTCCTCTGATGTTAAGATGCTGCCCTAAAATATTTTTTCATTATAAGCTAAGTTGGACAAATTTATTTATATTTAACATAATTTTAAAAAAAAATGTAGGGACCTTGACACACTTTGCAGTCATTTCATGCCAGAAGTCATGTTTTACTATCATTCGTGCTTTGAAAGTAGTATGAGTGTTTTAGACCATAACTACCATGTAATCTAAACAATTGTAGTTATAATATTTCTCAGAGATTGAAAAATGATAAATCAATATGACCAATATCTCCTATTTCTATCTTCATGAAATATCACTTTTTTACCTAGAATGTTGCAATTGTCATCCATTATGCTATATTTTCATGGAAATTTCATAAAACCTTAAGTAAAAAATGATTAATGTATTACCAATTTACCATCCTAAGACATGACTTATTTGACACACTGTGTGAGGATAATTAACGTTATATATAAAAAGGTCCTCTGACGTTACAAGCAAGTTAAATTGACATTATTATAGTGTTATTATATTATAGTGTATCTAAACCTAATCACTAAATAAAACTAAACTAAACCTAAAACTTTACCTAACCCTTGTACTTCACCCTTAACCTAACCCCCAATCCTAATACTAACTTAACCACTATCCTAATCCTTATTAGTGAATTAACCCTTGCATCACCACATCGTATTGCATATCTGAAGTTTATGTGCTAAGAACAGATAATCCTTGATTTTTCATTTCTTACTTATTTATAGAATTTTACAGGAAGACGCTATAAACACATCACACAGTTGACAATGTAGTGTATGTATAGCAATGCCTTCAAAGTGTCTTTTGACTTGCCCAACCATTCAGTCAACATCCCACCTGTTGACTGTTTGGCACTTTTGGTCAAAAAGTGCCAAAGGTGAAACATATTCAATATGCTATAACACATTCATAAATCAGCAAAATAATGGATAGATAAGAGGTAATAGGGCTAGGGGCATATACTCCAATATGCTTTGTCATCTCTACAAGTGTTCATTATTCATCTACAGCTTAAAAAAATAGGTTTAAGTGAAAAAGCCATTAGAAGAAGCAATGGATCAAGTTTGCTGAAAGCTTGAAAAATGAAAGGTTAAATAAAGCAGCCTGTGTGAGGTTCCACATAAGACCAGTTTGTGTACAAAACTCTTTCAACATTATGGATACACGATCTTCTAAATGCAGGGGGCAGGACAGCTTGGAATGTAACAGGCAGTGTGTTCCAGCTGTGCTGTGTTACCATTACTCAAATATAGCGCTCAAAAGCTTGACATACAACTTGATCAATTAAAACCTTCCTTGCTTAAGAAATATCCTATTGCCTTTACAACGTAGATCAAGAGAGTTTGGTTAACGTCTCTAATTTTAAAAAAGGTTGACAAACCTCTATTGCGAGTAATATTGGTAAAGCTGATCCCATCATAGCTATTTTGTTACGTATTTGTGAATTTTCTCTAATTTAAACTGACAAATATATGATTTTTTCATCTAAATTACATCATTTTCATAGACTATTTGGCTGTTTTATAGACTAATCCAATCATATAAGTCTTTGTTTCAAGAGAAAGTCACAGGCTGGTTCGATGTAATGATAATGATTGTGGTGTACCTATCATTATATCTATAAGCACATTATCAATAGAAGTTGCATTTTTCTACTGGCTCATTCACTTGCTGACAGGAGCATAGGCAAAATAAAAGGACGCAGCTCCCAAAGTCCCGCTGGCTGTCCCTCTACCGGATGCAAAATCTTGTTCTCTAGTGTATAACAAACAAAAGAAAAAATAACAAATGGATGCACCCCAAACAGCAAACCTCCCTGCCACAGGTCCCCCCCTGTGACATGTTTCATCCTGAACAGATATAATGGCAGAGGATGTTGTAGAGATTACATAAGAAAAATAAGCTAAAAATAACACAACAGTTCAGTTTTCAAGATCATGGTCAAGTGAGCCATTAAATGTCCTTCTATAGGAAATAGCTTGAAAATATTATTCTTTTGACTACCAATGATTAAAAAATAAATCATCAATCAATACATCATTGACTGATAGGGATTCCTCATATGTATACTGTATATGTGAAAATCAACTGTTAGATTTCCACACAGGACTGGAAGCTTCTCCTTCTCCTACTTTAATGCTATAGAAAGCTTAAGGGTTAGACAATGCAAGTGTTAGGAGCAAGGGTTAGGACATTAAACATAAGTGTTAGGGTTACATGTTAGCCTAAAATTTAGGGTGCAGTTTAAAGGCTAAGTTCACCTTTAAGAAAAAAGTATAAATGCACATATATTTTTGCAGGGAAAAATTGTGCATTTATTATTTTTTTCTGATAAGCCCTCAGAGAATTTCATCCGCGAGCAGTAGATCGCGGATGCTAGATCGTGGACGCAATGTCAGGCTCCTGCAGACTTTGTCTTCAGCTTGTATGCTCATACCTCTATATGGGCAGTCCATTACAAAGCTAGAGGAAGTATTAATAAACTATGAGTGCAGTCATCAACGCCCCTGAAGTTCATTGAGAACTTGAGACTTCTATCACTCACAGATTGCTGTGAATGAATGGCATAGCTGTGTGGGCAGAATCCAGCATAGCTGCTCTGTTTTCACAGTGGGGGATTAGGGGAGGGAGGGCAGACATGGAGAATGTTATACGTTACATCCTACATATGGGTGTAACATGCACCAAAAGGTGACCTTTTACTTTAAGTGTAATTTTTAGGTTTAGCAGGAGTAGGCAACCTTAAAGAGGTGGAGATCTACCTGAATAACATGGGAGAAGTCAAAGATTACTGGACACAGTGTCACCTACTCACACCTGATTTAAACCTCTAATTGCCTATTCTACCTTATCACAATTGCGTGCATTGCATGGCAATCATGGGTTTAAGTCAGGTGGTTCACCAAGCCTGCAGGATATAATAGAAGTCTATGGCTAAGAGCAGCAAACCCGCAGGTACACTGCACTGCACCCACGATGTGGGTAAACTGCAGCACATCAGTGTGAAAGCAGCCCCGTAGTATTATGTCCATTATATTGCTTCACACTGACCTGAAGATCTCTTCTTTCCTGCTGCTGGCACCACTCTGGAGACTGCTAGCCGGGGTAAGAGATGGAATGCAGCCAGAGGAGGTATCGGCTTATGCGGCTCTTGCTCTCTACTACAGCTCCAACTTTACAAGTAGTCCCTCTGCATTGCACTCTGTTTGATGCCCTGGGATGGTGGGTCAGCAAGCCAGGACCATGATCTACCAGTCACCTGTCCGTTATCTACTGGTAGATCGCGATCTACACGTTGCTGACCCCGGTTTAATGGTTAAGTTAATATGCTCACGTTAAGCATCAAGAGTAATGGAAGGTTAAGGGTTAAAATAAGGGTTGGGGAAAATAAGAATAAAGGTTCATTTTACTGGTTAGGTTAAGTGTTAGAATTAGGGTGAGTGCTAAATAGTAGGGTCATATGTTAATTCTTACATGTACAAGTTAGGTTAAGGTTTTTACTACCATTTGGAATGGGTAAAATAGTAGGGATACTATGGCGGACTGTTTTATTTCAATTTATTTTCAGTGCTGAAATTCTCTTAACTAGATTAACCACATTGGGAAATAGACATACCCATGTGGGTATGCTATAAATGGCACATTGCTAAGTATAGCCTACATCACATAAACAGCCAGAGCAGAACAGACTGTTGCTGTCATATCCAAATTTAAGTAAAGACCACAGTGGTCCAGAGTGGCAGGAAACATAAATGTGGCATACAGTTGTGCTGCTGAGGGAAAATGTTTATTCCTGTCACTTCAAGTACAGAAGCAGTCATATCATTCAAGATACACATAAAGGAGCCTGATGTGAATGATACGTGATTTCTATAAAGTTGTATTGCCTGCTTATATTAGTAGTTGGCAGTTAAAGAAATGTTTTTTTCTGGTTTCTGAGCATTGATGTATAAGAAAATATGTCATACTTGGCATTGAAAAGTAATAAAATCACTGCTTTTCCCTATGAGATCATTGTTATGCAACAAAGAATAGCAACAGCAGGGAAGGTAGCTGGTTTCCTTAACAGTTGATGACACCTCTTACATCATCCTACTGATTATGAATGTAGATACCTGTGTATAGGACTGGAAGATACCAATACCGGTTGCATTACCAGGTACATATGAATGCTAAATCTGTTACTATTTGATTAATTGACAATAAGTAACTAAGGCAAGAATGGTATAATTTACTCATTCCAGATGGTAGACTGACTCACAGCGCTGCTGAAAGCTAAATATTAAATAAACCAACAGAAAAAGTAAAAATTCACAAGTCACTCAAGAGTTATATAATTTTACATGATACCATTGATAATTCACAATAAATAAATAAAAGTAAAACGTATTAAGACCCAACTCAAGCTACCTGTACCTACAGTATCTCACAAAAGTGAGTACACCCCCACATGTTTGTAAATATTTTATTCTATCTTTTCATGTGACAACACTGAAGAAATGACTCTTTGCTACAATGTAAAGTAGTGAGAGTACAGCTTGTATAACAGTGTAAATTTGATGTCCCCTCAAAATAACTCAATACACAGCCATTAATGTCTAAACCTGCTGGCAACAAAAGTGAGTACACCCCTAAGTGAAACTTTTAGGCGATCCCTGAAAACTCTTCAGGGAGGCCTATCCTGCCTCCAGCTAACAACAGAATCTTCTACCCCCCTCACCAGTTCATCCCTCACAGTCCCTACCTGTTATTTTACCAGCCCCCCCCCCTCTTAGATTGTAAGCTTGCAGGAGCAGGGGCCCTCTAACCCTCTTGTTTTGAATTGTATCGTTGCTGTATTGTCTCTCTTTATATTGTAAAGCGCTGCACAAACTGTTGGCACTACATAAATCCTGTATAATAATAATAATATAGTGTGGGGCGTGGATTGAGGCTGCTGAGCAGTGATTGGCCAATCATATCTCTCAAAGCAGAGGTTGTGCATGCCTTGGCCAATCAGCGCCAGCATTTTCCCAGCCATTGGAGTGCATTATGGGGCACTCAAAGTTCCCGCAAACTAATAATGTTCTAATTGTTCCACTCAAACAGCTGGCCCATCCCTATTGCCAGCATTCAAATTTTGGACCTGGTGAGAAATCATTTGATAAACAATTCCTGTAGAGACTTTTTCCAAGATAACATTTCTATAGCAAAGCAGTCTGGAGTGAAAGTGAGCATATAAATCTACCTCAAAGAGGACACCATCAGTCTCAAGAACCCCATGCAAAAATAGAGGACCCAATGGCTCCTGTAGAATCTGAAGGTTAAGAGACTGAATTTTTTCCATGGGAAGGAATACCTTGAACGGGACTTTGTCTAAGATCAGGCTAATATACTTCAAATGATAATACTGTTCCAGAGCTGACTTCTACAGAGTAAGGATCCATCTGAATGTCTGTAGGGTCTGCACAGTCTGTTGCACATTGTCTGATAAAACGAGCTATTGGTCCAAAGACAAGGGCAACAAATTGGTAATGTTGTGTGCCCACAGTAAAAGAAGGTAACATTGATTTCCCCAAAGGCCAGAATGTCTCCTGGATAGGCGGAAGCAATACCTGGTTAGGTGGACTCCAAACTGAATTTTTGTACCCGAAGCAAGGTGTCAATCCAGTATGGAGCAGATATCCCCTTTTGCTTTGGTGTCAGTAAACAGGTTTGAATAGAACCATTGAAACCTCTCCTTTTCTGGTACAATAGCTACAACCCCTGGCAAAGGAGCTGTTCTAGAGCAATGTGAAGGTCTGCCAATTTTGGAGGAGATGTTGGCAAGTTTGACAACAAGTCCTGGGATAGAGACAGAGGCGAAATTCCAGTTTGTAGCCCCTGGATACAACATTCCAGACCCAGGCGTCTGAAATGTCTTGGGACCAGATGGTCATGAAGGCCAACCACTAGGCATCCTTGCACCCTCCCCCGCATTAATGCAAAATTATTCTTTAGTTTAATTTTTCCCATTTTTTCCTGTTCCATCCCCTGGCAAGAATGCAGTCTCTAGCACTGTGAAGCTTTCACTGATATGTACAGTATATCCTAGGATGTTTCACTTTCATTAACAGAAGCAGGCTGCCTGAACCAGGAAGAGGCATCCAATGACATCAGAAGCAAAGTCGGCAGCATGGGACACAAGCTGTGGGAGTACATCCGCGTGGCAGTTGAATATCTCAGTTGAGGACAATGCTGTATTACAGATAAGAGGAGAAAAAATGGGAGGGGGCAGACTGAACTTCCTCTTTGAGTTTTGAAGTAATGACTGCAGATTTATTTTCCTCTTGTACCAAATCTTTAAATAAGGCACAGGTGCAATCACCATAAGCAGTCTGTGCAGAAGCAACTGCAGCATCATGGAAGAAGCGGACTATAAGCATGCCTGCAGCCCCTGAATTCTGAGTCAGCTATTACGGTTGCAATTTTGCTGATGAACTCACACATAGTAGCCAAGAGTTCCTCCCTAGAGAATACAGAGGAAGGGTTAATTCCAGAAGGGGTTAAGGAAGACCCAGATGAATGCTGTGACTCTGGCAGGATGACGATCATGGCTGGAGGTATTAGGTTCTATAGCAGTGGTACTGCAAATGTCCACAATGAGGCTTTGTAGGCTGAATAGCACTCCAAATTAGAATATGGTACCATGCTTCAACCCCCCACCAGGTGTATCCAAAGATGTCACTGCCAGCATTTTAATGTTAACCCCCTAGTGGGACAGTAAACAACCCACTAAAGCACCCAAGCTACTTGAGAAAGAGGAAATGAAAAAAATAATAATGAAAAAATAATGATTATGTGGTGCATAATGCTACGAACATCAATATAAGTTACATTTCACTTGGTGACAGGAGCATAGGGAAAAGGAAAGGACACAGCTCTCAAAGTCCTGCTGGCTGCCATTCTATACACAGTGCGATGGAGATTAGAGTTCTGCCCCCTAGTGTATAAAAAAAAGTGCCACATCCCTAACAGTTACAAGAGTTACATAGCCACATAGTTACATAGTTGGTCGGGTTGAAAAAAGACACATATCCATCTAGTTCAACCAAAAAAAAAAAAAAAAAAATATATATATATATATATATATATATATATATATAACCATTGTGGGTGATTAGCTTGTGGGGATCACTCTTAAGAGGAAAAGACTCAGCATGGAGGTCAGTTTCTTTAAAATCTGGCGGCTTGCCAGGCTTATTATTACAGGTTTGCAAGCTCAAAAACACATAAAAGAACAGAAACTAAACCTTGCCATCCGGTGCTAAACTAAACAATCAGGTTCGGGCTGTCCCCGACACCCAAAAAATATTAGCACAGTGCAAACCTTGATTTTTGAGTCCAAATTAGCAGACAGAGCTCACTCAGCTTTCTCCCTCTGAGATCCAGAATAGAGCTCTCCTCTGCTCTCTTCCTGGTCATTAAATGCAGATGGAGAGGGGTTTGAGTGGACCAGAAAGTCCGGGCCGGAACCAGCTCTGCCACGGTGGCTGTCAAAACCCGGGTCGGACTCTCACTAGTTGCCTCAAAATGATTGCATACGAGGCGACAAGTATCGCCCGTCCATTGTGGCGCCTCGTATAACGTCACACCATACAATCCCATATACACAATCCTTCACCCACAGTTGATCCAGAGGAAGGCAAAAAAAACCAGCAAAGTATGATCCAATTTGCTATAGCGAGGGAAAAAATTCCTCCCTGATCCCCCGAGAGGCAATCGGCTTTTCCCTGGATCAACTTTACCTATAAATGTTAGTACCCAGTTATGTTATGTACACTAAGGAAAGAATCCAGGCCATTTTTAAAGCAATCTACTGTGCTGGCCAGAACCACCTCTGGAAGGAGTCTATTCCACATTTTCACAGCTTTCACTGTAAAAAGCTGTGAAAGCTTTCTTTTCACACCGGGGCCGCCCGAGGGTTAGTGGTAAAATACCACTAATTTGCAGCATTTTACCGCTCCTTATAGCGGCGCTATGGCGCCGCCATTCGGGCGGCGGCGGTGCACTTTTAACCCCCCACAAGGGGTTAAACAGGGGTTAAAAGTGCCGCTTTGCGGCACTCCCGAAGCAGTGTTCAGGCGCTTCGGGAGCGCTGCCCCATTGTTTTCAATGGGCAGGGGCGGTATAGGAGCGGAGAATACACCGCTCCCACACCGCTGTAAAGATGTGGCTTGCAGGACTTTTTTACCGTCCCGCAATCGGACCGCCCCAGTGTGAAAGCACTTCGGCTTTCACACTGGGGTGTATTGGGGGGAGTTTTTCAGGCGCTTTTTAGTCGTTATTTTTAGCAAAAAGTGCCTGAAAAATGCCTTGGTGTGAAAAGGGTCTTACTGTAAAGAATCCTTTCCATATTTGGGGATGAAATCTTTTTTTCTCTTGACGTAAAGAATGCCCCCTTGTCCTTTGTGATGACCTTTAAGTGAATAACTCAACACCAAGTTCACTATATATACCCCTTATGCATTTGTACATGTTGATCATATGCCCCCTTAATCTCCTCTTCTCAAGAGAGAATAAATTCAGTTCCTCTAATCTTTCCTCATAGCTGAGCTCCTCCATGCCTCTTATCAGTTTGGTTGCCCTTCTCTACACTTTCTCCAGTTCCCCGATATCCTTTTTGAGAGCTGGTGCCCAAAACTGAACCGCTTATTCCAGGTGAGGTCTCACTAATGATTTGTACAGGGGCAAAATGATGTCTTTATCTCTGGAGTCCATACCTCTCTTAATACAAGAAAGGATTTTGCTCGCTTTGGAAACCGCAGCTTGGCATTGCATGCCATTATTGAGCTTATGATCTACCAAAGAGTGGTTGAGTTTATACCATAAAGTGCACAGCAGATCTCCCTGACAAGAGTCGCCCATCTGTAATACATTTCACCCTGAATTGGCTTAAATGTAGAGATGACAGAGAAGACAGGGGTAGATTGTTTGTGAATAAATAGATCCTATGTTTCATGTGTCATAATGTTTTGAATCTTCCTGATTTTTCAGTTCCCCCACTGCAACTGCAGGTTTTGTTTTGCAGTCTTAACATTGCACCTTTTGGTCAATGTAAATAATTTTGTTTGTAAATGGACTGCGAAGAAGCACTGCAGGTGATGAGGTCATTCCGGATTGTGATGCCAGCAGCCTTGTCACTTCCCAGGTGGTTTCCTCAGAGATCAATCGTAATATTATGGCTGACAGGTTTGATTTTGTCGAGATTTATTCTATTTATGATTTGTCATAAGCTGAGTGAAAGTAATAACTTAGGCCCCTTTCACACCTGCGCTTTGCAGGAACAAATAAAAAATGCATCAAAATGTATGTTGGGTTTGTGGTGCCATTTATTGCTAATGCCACCCCAATGGCGGCTAGCAAACATGCATTTTGTCACATGAAAATTGTGCCAAAACGTATGGCACAAAACGTAAAAAAAAGAAACGAAGCTCGCTGCCCAAAAAGATGTTTGTCACACATAGGGTAGCTCATTTAAGTGAATGAGCTACACTAATGGATCGCATGAAAAATGCACAAAAATGGACAAAAAACACAGGCCCGCTATGCCTAGTGTGAATAGGGCCTTAAAGTGTTACTAAACCCAGTGATATGAAAATAATTCAACTGCTGACATTTAACATTCGGACACTCGCCTGTCCCAGGCTCCAGCGATGCAGTCGCCCAAGGGCTCGTCCTTCTCCCCCTCCCCTCAGCGGCACTGGCATCGCAAGTGTGGGCACCTGGCTGTGGCTTCAAAGCCGGGCGCGCATTGTGCATGCACGAGTCGCGATGCGCCTTGGGAATGGCCGGCGTATCTTCTGGGACCTGTGACGAGTCCCAGAAGATCGCAGAGAGGGAGGGGGAGGAAGGTGAACTTCCTTCCAGTGCCGTGGCTCTAGGAGAGAAAGTGGACCTGAGACCCTGTGAAAACAGGGTCTGGGGTCTACCCCCAAAAAAATGACATGCCAATTGTGGCATGTCAGGGGGTCACCTTCCTTTAAAGCGGAAGTTCCACTTTTGGGTGGAACTCCGCTTTAAGTTTAATTTTGACCCTACACAGGCTTACAAAAAATAAATATAGAGAATCATTTCATATGTGGTATTGGTAGAGATAATGGACAAGGATTTAGTCCAAGAGTTGGGACAGGAGCTTCCTATTTTACAATATTCAATCACATAACAAAAGTTCACAAAGGAGAAGGACAGACATACAAAGAGCCTGACACACAGAGGCATCGGGCAGAGGACACAGCTCGCGGACACAGCGGGGGGACATCGCTGGATCCAGGGGACAAGGTAAGTAACACTGCCTGGATCCAGCGATGCAATCCCGAGTGTGGCTCAGGGTTACTGCTATTTGCAGTGAATACTCACCCAGAGCCACACTCGGGAATACCGTCAAGGAGGTTAACATCTATACAAGACCTTCATCTATAAAATGTGTCTGATAACAATAAATGCCAATCAGTGCCCACTACTTCTGCCAATCAGTGTCCACCAGTGTCTCCTCATCAATGTCACTTATCAGTTCCACCTACCAGTGCCTATCAGTGCTGCCTACCAGTGCCCTTCAGTGTCGCCTACCAGTGCCGCCTATCAATGCAGCCTCAACAGTGCCTCTTCATCAGTGCCCGCCAGTGCCACCTCATCAGTTTCCATCAGTGCAGCCTATCAGTGCCCATCAGTGCTGCCTCATCAGCACACATCAGTGAAGGAGAAAAATTAACTGTTTGCAAAATTTTATAACAAACTATAAAAAAGTTTGGTTTTTTTTTTCCAAATTTTCAGTCTTAATTTGTTTATTTAGCAAAAAATAACAAACCCAGCAGTGATAAAATGCCACCAAAAGAAAGCTCTATTTGTGTGAAAAAAATGATAAAAATGTTATTTGAGTACAGTGTTGCACGACCGCGCAATTGTCATTCAAAGTGCAACAGCGCTGAAAGCTGAAAATTGGCCTGGTCAGGAAGGGGGTGAAAGTGCCGGTGGGCAAGTGATTCATTATTACTTTAGAACATTTTCCCCAGGGCGGTGCCTGGCCCCCCATGTTATCTGTTTCATAATATCTTGCCGATTTAATATTCAACTTCCATTGATTTCAGATGTGATGTGAACGCTACCCTTGTAAAACAATCCATTAAGTTTAAAATAGAAATACATATCACTTCTGTTCTCAGTTGCATAATGGGCATAGAGAGGTGGAGGTAGAGAAACAGCAATACACTGACCTTCCCAGTGAATGGCTATGCAGGGGTGGGACATGTCAGTACCAGTCTAATCATTAGCAGACAGACAGGCTGTTCTCCCAGCACAGACAGAAAAATGGCCAAACTGGGATGGATGTACTCTCATGCCTAGCTTGGTCAGTTTGAAATAGGAAAGCAGGGGGACTGGCAGTAACACCAGGTATTTCACACAAAATAAGCATTGCAAAGAAAACAGAACACATTTTAAAACAAGTATATGGTACAGTAGGCACACATTACGAATATGAATGGTTGGGGTTACATATTTTTTTTAAATTTGGTGGCTGCATTCCTTTTCTTTCATTAGTTTTTTTTTATTTATTTCAGCTGGTGATCTGCAGTAGTACCCTTCCTATCTTAGGGTCACTGTCTACAGAAGGTAGTGTTAGATGGATTAACAGAATTAGATGGACTTTACATAAATGACTACTTAATCAAAGCCTAACTTCAGCAAACAATTTTTACGCAGTTACAGATTTTTTATTTTTTTCTGACCATTGCAATCATCCCTGTCAGCGATAAATGGTTTGTCTCAACCTTCTAACTTCCACATTTGCTGGACAGCTTGGTCTGTTAAAGGAAGTTGAAAAATGAAAGCAGGATCAACAGTTAAACTTGTACAATGCTGAAAAATGTGTTTGTTTTCATTTTCATTCCATTTGTTTTTTTCTTTTTTTTTCTTTTTTTGGGTCATTCATTATGACTAGTGTTGAGCGAACCCGGACTGTAACGTTCGGGTCCGTACCGAACTTTGGGGTGTCCGGGACCCAGACCCGAACACGGACGTTTCAAAAAACGTTCGGGTTCGGGTTCTGGATTCTGGTAGTTGATCACGCATGTTGAATAGCTGCAGGGCAGCCAATCAACAAGCGTTTCACTGGTTTGCCCTTAGAAGCCATCACAACCATGCCTACTAATGGCATGGCTGTGATTGGCCAGTGCATCATGTGACCCAGCCTCTATATGAGGCTGGAGTCACAGTGCTGCATGTCACATGCTCTTGGGTTAGTGTAGGGAGAGGAAGCTGCCGGCGTTTTGTCAGGGAGAGATTGCAGACATTTTAACATCTGATCCTGCATCCTGAGATTACTACTACTGTTGCTCTGAGGGACAGATTGCAGAAATTTGAGATTTCACATACAGCTGCTTTGAGTGACAGATTGCAGATCAAACCCTGCATAACACAACGATCGCTACAATCGTACACAATGATCAGATTGTGGGAGAAATTTGAGATTTTACATACTGCTGCTTTGAGCGATCTGACTGCACTAGGTAGAGGCTTCTGCTTAGAGGGACAGATTATTGTTCAAAAATCATCTCCTAGTTATAAAGCAGTGGTTCTCAACTCCGGTCGTCGGGACCCACTAACAGGCCAGATTTTAAGTATTTCCTTGGGGAGATGCAGACTAGAATACTGCAATCACTGAGCAGCAAATGATATCACCTGTGATGCATTTCAGTTATCCTGCAAACCTGGCCTGTTAGTGGGTCCCGAGGACCGGAGTTGAGAACCACTGTTCTAAAGGGAGAGGTTCTAGCTGCAGCTGTAAGTGACACATTATTGTTCAAAAATCATCTCCTAGTTTATTTGATTTTAATTTATTTTCCCTATCCCCATTTTTTTGTGGGGCACTTGCCCTACTCTTACCCCCATTTTACTTCCTTTTGCAGCCCTCTAGCACTTGCCAGGACTTTGTTACAGCCATTTTTGTGCCTAAAAGTTTGGGTCCCCATTGACTTCAATGGGGTTCGGGGTCCGGGATAAAGTTCGGGCAACGTTCGGTGCCGAACCCAGACTTTTTCCCAAAGTTTGTTCGGACCCTCCGAACCCGAACGTCCAGGTGTTCACTCAACTCTAGTTATGACCGTGATTCATAAATTAGAAAATTCATAAATTCCAAAGTTCGTAAATTCAAAAGTTCGTAAATTCAAAAATCCAAAATTTCAAAATAATAACTATTAAATTATAGGTATTGGAATTTCCTTTCAAATTTGGCGGTTAGTGAACATAACGAATACAAATTTATCCGAAGTTACTAATTATTTGAAATAAGGAATGCCGCATCTAAGCAAATGGAACAGATCAAATTAATAATGAATAATAATAAAAAGGTTTTATTATTATTATTATTATTATTTATTATTATTATTATTATTATTAATTAGTTACATTCCATTTGTTTAGATATGGCATTCATTATTTCGGATAATTCATAACTTCGGATAAATTTGTATTTGTTACGTTCATTAACAGCCAAATTTGAAAGGAAATTCCAATACCTATAATTTAATAGTTAGTAATAGTTAAGTTATTATAGTTAGTTATTATTTCAGATTTTTGAATTTTCGGGTTTTCGAATTTCCGAATTTCCAAATTTTCGAATTTACGAATATTCAGTAAACAGATTTTCGTTAATTTGGATACTTCCAAATTAACAAATTTGTCAAAATTAGTTGAAAAACAAATTTGGAACAAAACGAATTGCACATGTCTATCAACAGTTACAAAAACTAGCACACAAGAAAGACGCAGAAAAATGTATGCAGTGTTAATGCTAGGTACAGACTGCGTTATATGTCATTTTTTTATTTTGGATTTAGGACCACAGTAATATTCCTTTAGGATCTAGGTGACAGGTTCACTTGCTGATTGCCCACAGTACATTTAGTGCAGGTGGTCAGCACAGCCATCCAGCCTGTTCTGGATTAGGGGCGCGCAGCACACCACTTCCGCGACTCTTGGTTTGCAGATCCTGATACCCGGCCACAATGTCAACAAAGCTGTTATGAATGAATTTCATTCATAATAGTTGTGTTTCCTATTGAATGGTTCTGTGATTGACCCACAGCTATCTCATGGTACCTGGGCCAATCCTAGCACCCTGTACCATGTCATTAGCAGTATCCAATCACAGATCATTAATAATCACTGCTGTTAATGAATGTAAGACATTCATGACAGTTCAAAACATTGCTGTTACAATGATCATCATTGTAACATCAATCAAAATGTAAACAAAAAAAAAAAGGATCCCTGATCACCCCCAGAGTAGTACAGTGTTACTATGGTGACACCAAACTACTCTGATGAGAGTAGGTAAAAGCAATATAGTAAAAAAAACAAAAAAAAATTTCCAATAATTGTGCCAAAAAATTTAAACTTCAAAAAACTTGCAATACCTCGCACTGTTTACTTTCAAAAAGGGGTCATTTGGGATTCTTTTGTGCAGTCATGGCATTTTAAGGGCCTCAAGAAATGAGATCATTGCGTCACTTCCGGTCTTCGGTCCGTGGAACACACGGCATCCCAGACATTATTAGTTATTACATGTTTGCTTACATCTGCACCTTTGTAAGTGAGTTTATGACATCTTTTATAATAAAATATATCAACGGAATTACACTATGAGATGTTTTCTTATCCACCCATCCCCATAGGAGCGTGTCCACTGACCACATGAAGTGAGGAAGAGGAGGAAATATTGGATACCATCTACCAGGACTGGAAGCACTTATTGTGTGGTGCCTTTAACCCCCGCAGGGCTTCAGCCATGTGGTAAGTGGGGACATAAGGGGGGAGCACGAATGATTTCCACTTATCCACCGTCTGGCTATATTTTGCACATATTTCTAAAGCACAAGTCACCTCGGATTTGGGACATTTATTGGACTTATGATTTATATATTTTTTTTATATATTTATTGTTTGTTCTGTTGCATATAAAATCCCTTTGCACATGTGAGTTTTAGGTTATATATATATATATTCAGTAGAACCTTGGATTACGAGCATAATCTGTTCCAGGAGAATGCTTGTAATCCAAATCACTCGTATATCAAAGCAAGTTTCCCCATAGAAACAATGGAAACTCAGATAATTTATTCCACAGTGACTGCTTGTCAATGCAATGCCGTATGTGGCCAGAGGTGTGGGGGTGCTGATGAGCCTCAGAGATGGTCGTAAACATTCAGAAATGCTTGGGAACTGTTTACACTTTTGGTATTTCTGAGTATTTCCAAATGCTTCTGAGGGTCTCCGAGGCTCATCAGTGCCCCCGCACATCTGGCCACATGCGGTACTGCATGCACAGAGGCTTAAAGTGGTTGTCAAGTCATGACAACCACTTTAAACTATAGGTAAGCCTACAATAAGGCTTACCTGTAGGTCCAAGAAATATCTGTATATTGTACGGTTTAGGAGATATCCTCTGTTTCTGCATGTGCCAACGTCATCGGCACATGGGCACTAAAGAATCAGCACCCGGGGTAGCCCAGGGTGCCATTTCTTCTGTATTTATGCAGTAAATGACGGCTCCTGGGCGCATGCGCGGGAGTGACGTCAGCGCGGCTCCACTAATCACAGCGCTGGAGCCCGCGCTGTGATTGGACGGAGCCGCAGACCCAGAAGAAGATGTCGCCAGTCACAGCGGTGTGCCAAGACCGCTGCAATAGCTTAGTTCCAAGGTAAGTGTTTCATAATGAGCTAGTATGCACTGCATGCTCATTATGCCTTTGCTTTGCAGGTTTTTTTTGGGGGGGCGGCTTTACAACCACTTTAATGCTACTCGTTTTGTGAGACAGCACTCGCAAACTGAGTCAGGATTTTTTTTTTTTTAAATGCTTGTCTTTCAAAATGCTTGTTACCGCGTTACTCGTAAACCAAGGTTCCACTGTGTATATATATATATGTGATGGGGGTACTTTTTTAATCACATATTGTGCACCCAACACTTTTAAAGAGACAGTGCATATGATTTGTCACCTTGACGACACATTTGTCTGAGACACATATATTTTTTATTACTACATTTAAACTGTTTTGTATTTTTTTTTTTTTTTCACTTTATTATTCTGCACAAAAGACTAGGCAGCGCCATTTATACCTCTCTTTCTATTCACATTATCCAATCTCCACCTTGGCGGGGTATTTGGGGTAAAGCAGCAGCCAGATTATAGGCCCATAGCAAGGAATCTTATATTCACACGTCAGTACATCAGGATTAATCCATTTTCAAATATATATACCATAGTTTGTAGACGCTATAACTTTCACACAAACCAGTTAATATACACTTACTGGGATTTTTTTTTACCACAGACATGTAGCAAAATACATTTTGGATATGTTTTATAATAGAAAGCAGAACATATTTGTTTCTTTTTTTTCAAAATTTTCGGTCTTTATTTGTTTATATAGCCAAAAAAAAACCCAGTGGTGATCAAATACCACCAAAAGAAAGCTCTATTTGTGTGAGAGTTATATAAATCTCATTTAGGTACTGTGTTGCATGACAATGCAATTGCCAGTTAACCAGTTGCCGACCGGCCTCCATGATTTGACAGCAGAAACTTGGCTCCATATTGCAAACCACCATCACCTGACGGCGGCTGCAAGATCGCAGATCGTGGGCGCGCGTGCTCACTGTGTAGAGGAGGAGCCAGGGAG
This sequence comes from Glandirana rugosa, assembly GCA_018402905.1. Classification (NCBI taxonomy): domain Eukaryota; kingdom Metazoa; phylum Chordata; class Amphibia; order Anura; family Ranidae; genus Glandirana; species Glandirana rugosa. Next base: position 875,635 of record BLSH010387033.1, on the reverse strand, counting down.
CGGGTAGGGCAGACTCGATCGCTCCCCCGCAGTGACAGAATGGGGATCTGTGTGTGTATACAATGGATCTCCGTTCTGACAGGGGAGAAGGAGTGTGCTCATATGCTCCCCGTATATGGGAGCAACGATCACTCTCCTCCCCCACTCAGCCCAGCCCCCACACAGTTAGAAACACTATCCAGGGAACACAGTTAAACCTTTGATCACCCCTAGTGTTAACCCCTTCCCTGCCAGTGACATTTACACAGTAATCAGTGCATTTTCATAGCACTAATGGCTGCATAAATGTCAATGGTCCCAAAAAAGTGTCAAAAGTGTCCGACATGTCCTCCGCAATGTCGCAGTACCGCTAAAAATTGCAGATTGCCGCCATTACTAGTAAAAAATAAAAAAAATAAAAACCCCATAAATGAATTCTCATCATTTGTAAACGCAGCAACTTTTGCGCAAACCAATCAATATACGCCGATTGTGATTTTTATTTACCAAAAATATGAGAAAATATATATCGGCCAAAACTGATGAATAAATTATTTTTTTATCTATTTTTTTTTTGGATATGTATATTAGCTCTTCAGGGAAGCCTTTCCTGCCGCCACCTAACAACTGCACTTTTTGCTCTCAATCAACCCATCCCCCCACAGTTATTTCCCTCTCATATCATTTAACCCTCCCTCCTAGATTGTAAGCTCTACCGAGCAGGGCCCTCTGATTCCTCCTGTATTGAATTGTATTGTATTGTACTGTCTGCCCTAATATTGTAATGCGCTGCGCAAACTGTCGGCGCTATATAAATCCTGTATAATAATAATAGCAAAAAGTAAGAAATATTGGGTTTTTTGCAAAATTGTCGCTCTTTGTTTGTTTATAGCGGTGATCAGAAGGAATGCAGAGGTGATCAAATACCACCAAAAGAAAGCTCTATTTGTGGGAAAAAAAGGACGTCAATTTAATTTGGATACAACGTCGCACAACCGCGCAATTGTCAGTTAAAAGCGACGCAGTGCCGAATCGCAAAAAGTGCTCTGGTCCTAAAGGGGAAATCCTTCCGGGGCTGAAGTGGTTAAAGAAGCACAGTGCAGAATAGCATAAATTGGCCTGGTCATGAGGGGGTAAAACCTTCCGGAGCTGAGGTGGTTAAAGAGGGACACAGTATAAACAAAAATGCTAAAAGTTGTTTGATTTTTTTTCTATTTCAAATTAAAATGTTAACATTTCCCCCTTGAATACAAAGGATCACTTTTCCAGAATTGGCCCAACGTTTCCCATGGACTGCTCAGTTTGGATATTTCATGGGGGAAGAACACCTTGCTTTCCTTGATCTTGGCTGAGTTCTTGTAGCTGCTGCTGTCATGAGAGCAATCTCGTTTTTTACAAGCTATATTTACACCCATCATGACAGCTTCTGCTGAGGCATCTATACATATGTGTAAATAGAAATATGATGTGAATGCCTTTTCACAATAACTTATGTCCATATGTTTTACCAACAATGTAGTGGAAACTTAACCCTTCATGGGATGTGTGCCTGCTCTTATGCAGTACTCCTGTAAAGTCAGTAGCCGGAGACCGAGATAATTACAGCAGACAGTTAATAAGAATGAAAACGAATTAAAAGCACTCCATAGTGCTGTGCTCTCTCCCAAAATGCCTTGCAAAGTAAGTGTCACAACAGGGCAACCAGAATTAAATATAACTTTGTAAAAATGTGATATGCATAGTAAGAGAACCTTATAAATCATCAGCACAAATGTAAAAAAAAAATAAAATGAAAATAAACCAAAACTATTTTGGCTTCCTTTTGAATCGTATTTCTAACGTCGGAGAACATCTGTTGTTAAAGTGATTGTAATGCTTTATATATATATTTTTTAAAGAACAAACATGTCATACTTACCTGCTCTGTTCTTGGGTTCCCCAACGGAGCCCCCCCCCCCCCCCCCAAGTGCCCCCATATTAACCACTTAAGGACCAAGCCTCTTTTTTGAGATTCTGTGTTTACAAGTTAAAACCAGGTTTTTTCCTATAAAATTACTTAGAACCCCAAAACATTATATATATTTTTTCTAACACCCTAGAGAATGCAATGGCGATTGTTGCAATACTTTATGTCTCACCGTATTTGCCTCTCAGGGGGATCAGGAAGGAATTTTTTCCCCAGCTATAGCAAATTGGATCATGCTTTGCTGGGGTTTTTTGCCTTCCTCTGGATCAACTGTGGGTGAAGAATTGTATATGGGATTGTTTGGTTATATATTTAATTTTTTTTTTTTTGGTTGAACTAGATGGACTTGTGTCTTTTTTCAACCTGACTAACTATGTAACTATGTAACTATATGTAACATTCACTAAACTCTGGGGAAAATGAATGCAACACTACTTGCAAAGTGCACAGTCTATTTGCCTTAAAGCGGAAGTATACCCATTGATTTGATAGTGTCAAAGAAGAGTTAATATTGCCGGCATGCCGGAAATGCTAGCTGTCTCCTTGGTTGTGCTCTCAACCAAACTATCAAACCATCCAATGGGTGGTATCATAATGGATCACATGTGCAGCATCATGGCAGATGCAGATTAACCTCCCTGGCGGTAATCCTGAATGTGGCTCAGGGTGGATTTTCAGTACCAAGAACGGTAACCCCGAGCCACACTCGGGATTGCATCGCTGGATCCAGGCAGCGCTACTCACCTTGTCCCCTGGATCCAGCGATGTCCCCTGCAGTGTCTGCGGGCTGTGTCCTCCGCCAGATGACTCTGTGTGCCGGCCTCCGTTCCCTGCGAGCGTCGCGTCGCACGGAGACCGGTGGGAAATTCAAAAAGTGAAACACACACAGCATATACAGTACACTGTAATCTTATAGATTACATTACTGTATGAAAACATTTCACATCCCCTTTGTCCCTGGTGGTTTGCTCAGAGCCCTGCATGCATTTTTATATTATTTATGTCATTCTTTCTGCCTGGAAACATGAGAATGTCCATAGCAACCAAAAAGTGTCCCTTTACATCAAAAGTGGTTTTTGATCAGCTAGAAAACAGCGATAGTAAATAAAAATCATTTGCAGAATTGAGTGATACTGATTCTTGGGGAAATTTATCATCAGACACTGAAAGTGACGTCAGCGACAATTCTGCAACTGAGCAAATTTCAGTGTTTTTGGTTTGATTACATTATTGAATACATTTTATTACTATTATATTATTATTTTTGATAATTATTTTTAGTTATTTATTATATTATAATTTATGATTTCATTTTTCAAACTTTTTCATACCCGGGATGTCTACTAGACTCTTGTTTGGACAGATTTAAGTGAGTTATTGCTAAGAATTACAGGCCTACAATATAAAATGCCAAATTTCCATGCAAAATAATTGTACCGCTTTCAGCACCAAAAATCTGAAATAATCATACCGCCAGGGAGGTTAAACAGAGGCTAAGATGTCAGCTTCCTTGGCTGAAACCCATAGGAGGGTATACTCCCACTTTAAGTAAATCTACCCCTATTTGTTTTTGTGTACAGAAACACACTTCAGTTCACCATATAAAATTTGTTGATTATTGTTATATAGCTGCATTGACTATAAGCTTATACAGGCAAGTCTTTCACAAGACTCTATGATTATTTTTTGGTATTGCTGTTTATGCTATTATTATTATACAGGATTTATATAGCACCTACAGTTTGCGCAGTGCTTTACAATGTAGAGGGGGACAGTATAATTACAATACAGTTCAATACAAAAGGGACGGGAGGGCCCTGCTCGTGGAGCTTACAATCTAAAGGGAGGGGGATGTGGTAAAGGTAATAGCTGCGGGGAATGATCTGATGGAGGTGGCTCGGGTACAGTTTTTAGGTAGAGGTTGGGTAGGTTTCGCTGAATAAGTGAGTTTTCAGGGATCGCCTAAAGGCAGACAGGGTGGGAGCTGACCGGACATACTGGGGCAGGGAGTTCCAGAGAATGGGAGAGGCTCTGGATAATTCCTGAAGGCAAGCATGGGAGGAGGTAACAAGGGAGCTAGAGAGCAGGAGGTCTTAGGAAGAGCGGAGAGGATGATTTGGGCGATATCTGCAGATGAGGTTGGTGATGTAGCTGGGGGCGATGTTGTGGATGGCCTTGTATTGAAATGTATATACATGTATCTGAAAATAATGTATGTATTTTATTTGTATTAAAGTGACACTAAACAATATTCTCATTCTCTAAGAGCCGACTTAGAAAAAGGTTCCTGTACTACTCTGGGGGCGACTTCAGGTGACTTGCATTGACTTCTATTACATAACTCGCCTGTAAGCCGCGCTGAAGTCACGCTGTGCGGGGCGGCTAAGTCGGATTGCCCCTGTGTGTACCAGCCCTAACAATAATCCATACACGTCCACCATTTAATGGCCTTGTAATCGATTGTTTCATACTGTGTTTTCTGCCTCATTGTAATAACCCCCATGAGATCTAGAACCTCTCCTTTTACCCCTCACTTTCATTCCACCATTTGATTGGAATGAGCAATGCACATTAGTTGCGGTTATGTGCACTTCGCTAGGCACACTACAAATCCCATAGCCCATATGCCCTAGTCCATTTCAGGAGCAAGCAAGAGAGAGTGGCTACATTCCTACATACAGTGAGACCATGGGGGAGGAAAGTAGCCAACCTCTAACAGGAACTAAAGGCTCGTACATCCGGTACAATGGTTGTACAACAACGGTCGTACAACCAGCTTGTTGTACGATCATCTAACTGTTAGTATGCGTGATTACAACAGACGTTGTACAACAGTTGTACAACAGAAGTTGGAAGAGCAGACTAGAAAACTTTGGTTGTACAACAAGAGGTTGTACGACTGTTGTACCGTGTGTACAGAGAAGTTGGTCCAACAAAGCTGTACGTGCAAAACAGGCATGCTTAGAAGTCAGGAATGCCCAGAAGTGGCTGTTCTGGGAAACCTACGTTCCTAATTCACAAATCACATGCACATGAACTTCCTCGTTATACGCTTGTAACACGTCACTACGTTAGGCTTGGTTGTACAATCTCTTAGTGCATGTCAGTACGCGAGACACAACAGCCAACATTCAACTTGGTCCAAAGTTGGACGTTCGGTTGTACAACTGTTGCACCCGTGTGTACGTTGAGAGCAGTAGAGGTACTTTTCTGAGTTAAAGCGGAGTTCCACTAGATTTTTGGTTTATTAAAAGTCAGCAGCTATAAAAAGTGTAGCTGCTGACTTTTAATAAACAGTACCTTACCTGTCTCCTGGTCCAGCGATGGCTGCGCCCGAAGCCTCGCTCGTCTCCCCCTCCTCCCCGCGGCGCCGGCATTTCAGGTGTGGGCGCCAGCCGTGGCTTCACGGCCGGGCACGCACTGCGCATGCACGAGTCGCGCTGCGCGTTGCCAGTGGCCAGGCAATCTTCTGGGACCTGTGACGTGTCCCAGAAGATTGACAGGAGGGAGTGGCCGCCTAGGAGGAGAGGAGGAGTCGCCTAGGCGGCCCAGAGGCGGAAGGTGGAAGAGGGACAGGAAGTCCCTCTGAAACCTGGGGACACACTCCCCCCCCCAAAAAAATGACATGCCAAATGTGGCATGTAAGGGGGTGAGGAGTGCTTAAAGCGGTAGTTCCATTTTTGTTAGATCTGAGCTGGGTATGATTCTTGGAAGACAATTTGCCATATATTGATTCATTCAAGGGGAAAAAAATGTCTTCCCACATCAAATATAATAATTTTCATTAACCACTTAAGGACCGGAAGGATTTCCCCCTTAATGACCAGGCCATTTTTTGCGATACGGCACTGCCTCACTTTAACTGACAATTGCGCGGTCTTGCTATGTTGTACCCAAACAAAATTGATGTCCTTTTTTCCCCACAAACAGAGCTTTCTTTTGGTGGTATATGATCACCTCTGTGTTTTTTATTTTTTGTGCTATAAGCAAAAAAAGAGCAACAATTTTGAAAAAAAACACAATTTTTGTTACTTTGTGCTATAATACATAGCCAAAAAAAATGTAAAAAAACTAATTTATTCATCAGTTTAGGCCAATATGTATTCTCCATATTTTTGGTAAAAAAAAAAAAATCGCAATAAGTGTACATTGATTGGCTTGCGCAAAAGTTATAGCATCTACAAAATAGAGAATAGATTTATGGTACTTTTATTTATTGTATTTTTCTTTACTAGTAATGGCGGCGATCAGCATTTTTTAGCGGGACTGCGACATTGCTGTGAACAGATCGGACACCTAACTGACATTTTTGACACTTTTTTGGGAACCACTGATATTATTACAGTAATTAGTGCTAAAAATATGCACTGTTATTGTACTGATGGCACTTGCAGGGAATGGGGTTAACACTAGGGGTGATCAAGGGGTTAAATGTGTTCCCTCACTGTGTGTTCTAACTGTATGCGGGATGGGCTGCCTGCGCAAACACACAGATCAGTTACCTGCAGCAGAAAGACAGGATCTGAGTGATCTCCCCTGTCAGAACAAAGATCTGCCTTGTTTACACAGGCGGATCCCCATTCCATCATTGTGGGGCAACGATCGTGGATGGCCGGCGTACATCAAGTCCACCCCACCCGCTGATTGGCTCCCCCGCTGGGCAGTGGGAGCGCACGTGTGCCCACAAAAGCCCATTCCTGCGCCGACATACAGCTACAGCAATTCGCAGGAACGAGCCAACTTGCTGCAGTAAAATGACAGCAGCTGGTCGGCAAGTGGTTAAAGCCTCTTATCGTTTTCACCCAAATAAGCTGCTATCTTAGCCTCTGTTTGATCTTCAACGACCATGGTGCTGCACATGCAATCAGTTATGACAGAAGCCATTGGATGGTTTGACAGTTCGGTTGAGAGCACAAACAATGTGGCAGCATGCCGGGCATGTGCCGGGTATGTAACTGTTTTCTGAAACTGTTAAATCGATGGGTTTGGCTCCGATTTAAATACAATCCTTTTAAAATAAGGAAGAAGTTAGTGAACTGCGCATGAGCCAAAGATTCCATCCAAAACAAAAAAACACAAATACAATGCCAGGGACTGGCGGAATTGTTAGGCCCCTTTCACACGGACAGATAGAATCCAGCTTTTAGCTGTGGATAGATAAAGTTATCTACCGCAGCCATACTGTGACAATGCTTTCCTATGGCCCCTTTCACACTCTGCATTTAGCAACAGTTTTGTTACAGATGATTTAGAACGATTAGAAAAAATGGATTTGAATGCGTCTGGGAACAATGTTATGCAGCTATCTGCACGAATCTGCAGCTATCTGCAATAATCTGCAGCTATCTGCAGGTAAAAGCAGTGCACTGTGTCATCTACGGATAGCAACGGCAACAAGCATAGAAAATCAATAGGAAGCACTTCAGAAATGTCAAGAATGTAAAGAATGTTTCCACTGCAGCTAAACATAGCTGTATGTAACCGAGGCTAATCAGAATGTACAAATGCAAGTAATCGTTGTGATTTGGAGTCTGGTATCTGGCTTGCATTTAGCAACGGCAGAACAGCCGCCCATGTGAAAGGGGCCCGTAGTTATCTTTCCACCTTATCATTCTTGGGGAGTTATCTTTCTTTCTAAGCCTAGGTTTATATAGTTACTGTGTACACTGCAACTGTAGAAGTTCTTTAGAATTCATTATAATAATAATAATCAGCATAATTGTGTGTTATAAGCAATAACACAAATGTTATGTAAAGGGTGCAAAATAATAAATAACTCTATGAAGACTGAGGAAATTATATAGTTCAAGCAATTTAAAGAAAGAAGATAAAAATAAATGCCTTTATACGCATTATTATTGACTACTTCCTGTCTTAGGCCCCGTTCACACCTGAACGTTTTGTAGCTTGAAGCCTGAAGCTACAAAACGTTGGAGGGGAAAAAAATTAATGATTCTCTATGGAGATGGTTCACATCTCCACTCCAAAACGCCTGAAGCCAAAGCCTGAAGCTCAAAAAAGTTCTGCAGGTATTTTTGTAACTTGATTTGGGCGTTTTTCTACTTTTTACATTGGTGACCTTTTGACCTGTACAAAATCGGGCAAAATCGCAGCAAAAATCGCTGTGAATCCAGCCTGAAAGAGTGAGATCATTTTTATTGTCACCAATGAACATGATCTGAACTTGACATTTCTTCGCTGATTGGTTCATGCCCCGTCTCCTGACACAGCGGGGTAGATTTAATAAAGCGGATGTTCTCAGAATGGGGTGTAGCTTTGCATGATAGCCAATCAGCTTGGAAAACCTGGAAGCTGATTAGTTTCTATGCAGAAGTGAGCCTGATTTCCTCCAGATTTAGTAAATAAACCCCAGTGTCTTCAACATGAGGGCATCAGAGTTTTGGTTTATTAACTTCAGCTAGTCTTAGCTGGAAAGCTATATTCATATACATTTAGCTAAAAAAGGGGGAAATATACTGAACCACTGTTTGTGCAAATTAATTGAAGTCATTTTAAAAATTAACTCTTTGATAATCTTGATATGTTACTATTATTATTATTATTGATACAAATTTGCCATGCCAATTCTTATAGCACTAGTCTGTATTCCATTACTCCATACATACAGTATATGCAAATACTTAGGCATTGGATAGAGCGGAGAAAGGGGTTAGAGCAGGTCAGGTTCTTCTGCTGTCTGTGTCCCCGTTAGGGAGATTCACCCTCTCTATTTGTCCTGTTTACCATTATCACCAAAAGGGAAAGTAAGGGCTGGTTCACACCATAAAAACACACTCCAGATCCATTCTGGACACGTTTCTGCATGTGCGTTTTTAACCACTTCAGCCCCGGAAGGATTTGCCCCCTTAATGACCAGAGCACTTTTTGCGATACGGCTCAGCGTCACTTTAACTGACAATTACGCGGTCGTGCGGCGTTGTACCCAAACAAAATTGAAGTCCTTTTTTTCCTACAAACAGGGATTTCTTTTGGTGGTATTTGATCACCTCTGCGGTTTTTATTTTTTGCGCTATAAACAAACAAAGAGCGACAATTTTGAAAAAGAAACAATATTTTTTACCTTTTGCTATAATACATATCCAAAAAATATATATAAAAACAACTGTATTCCTCAGTTTAGTCCCATATATATTCTACATATTTTTGGTATAAAAAAAATCACAGTAGGCATATATTGATTGGGTTGCACAAAAGTTATAGCATCTACAAACTATGGGAATAGATTTATGGCATTTTTATTTATTAATTTATTTTTTTTACTAGTAATGGCGGCGATGTGCGATTTTTATCGGGACTGTGAAATTGCCATGGACAGATCGGACACTTTTGACACTTTTTTGGGACCAATGACATTTATACAGCGATCAGAGCTGAAAATAGTCCCTGATTATGGTATAAATGTCACTGGCAGGGAAGGGGTTAACACTAGGGGGCGATCAAGAGGTTAACTGTGTTCCCTCAGCGTGTTCTAACTGTATGGTGGCTGGGCAGGCAGGGAAGTGATAGAGATCTCGGTTCCCGATAACTGAACCAAACGTTCTGCCTCTGTAGAAGGCAACCGCAGGTCGCCAGCGGATATTGAGTCCGCCCGACCCGCGACCACGTTCACACAGTGTGCAGCGGGCGCAAGTGTGCGCCGGCGGTGTCACGCTCTGGCTCGCAACTGCACCTGCACGAGTCAAAGAACCACAATGACGATTTGCGCAGGAGAGCCGACCTGCCACCGTAAAACCGCGGTGGCTGGTCGGCAAGCGGTTGACGCATTTTGACATGTTTTTGACGTGGTCCGGTGTGTTTTTGGTGCATTTTTGATGCATTTCCTGATGCATTCCAAGTCCTTCTTTTCTTTGATTTTCATGTTTTTTTTTTCACTATACTAGGGTCCAGTACATTTTAATGTGTTTTTGATGCATTCCAGTGCATTTCAGCGCATTTTTGATGCTTTTTACTGCTTTCCAGTACAGTCCAGTGCAGGGAAAATACAACATGTTCTACTTTTTTTTTTTTCTGGAACTGGAAAGTCCTGGCTGCACTGGTGTGAACTATGCCATTGGAAACCACATAACCTACTTTCCATGCATTTTTGATGCAGAAAAAAACGCACTGGACTGCATGTGGTGTGAACTAGCCCTTAAAGAAAATCCCACATTTCTGGGTTTTCCCCACAACAGGAATAATGGGGATATCCTCCAATAGAGACACTGCGTACCTTGGTTGTAACAAGTGGTTATTTGAGTTACTGTTGCCTTTCTGTCATCTCGAACCAGTCTGCCCATTCTCCTGTGACATCAACAAGGCATTTTTGTCCACACAAATGCTGCTCACTGGATATTTTTTCTTTTTTGGACCAATCTTTGTAAACCCTAAAGATGGTTGTGCATGAAAATCCCAGTTAATCAGCAGTTTTTGAAATACTCAGACCAGCCCATCTGGCACCAACAACCATGCCACGTTCACACTCACTTAAATCTCCTTTCTTCCCAATTCTGATGCTCAGTTTGAACTTTAGCAAGTCGTCTTCACCACGTCTAGATGCCTAAATGCATTAAGTTTCTGCCATGTTTTTGGCTGATTAGCAATTTTGTTACCAAGCAATTGAATAGGTGTGCCTAATAAAGTGGCCGGTGAGTGTATAAGCTAATCATACTCAATTAAATTAATCAAACTGCCAAGTTTATATAGTAATTATTTAAAAATCCATATATTTTATTTATCAGATGTAAAGCAGTCAGTAAAATCTCAATCCATCTCAGTCCATTGGCTCCTTCTCATTTGGTCAGCAGACAGCTGCAGGGTTGACTCCTCGCACCATCCTCTCAGTCCTCCCCTGTACTGCAGCTCCCCTGTGTGGTCATTGGTGACCAGAAATTGACTTCCTGACAGGCAAATACAGATGCCAGGGGGACAGAAAATCCAACTGAATTACATTTCAGAATGTAATAAATGTCTCATCAATCTTGCTATGTAATGCAGTAATATGTTATTTGTGCAGGTTTTTTATACTTTTATATATACCATATTTTTGCTCCATAAGATGCACCTAGGTTTTAGAGGAGGAAAACAAGAAAAAAAATATTCTGAACCAAGTGGTGTACTAAAATATTTACCAGTGCCAATGAAATACAGCCTTACCAGTTTCCATGAAATACAGCAATACCAGTGCTCATGAAACATAGCCATACCAGTGCCCATGAAATACAGCCATACTAGTGCCCATGAAATACAGCCATACCAGTGCCCATGAAATACAGCCATACCAGTGCCCATGAAATACAGCCATACCAGTGCCCATGAAATACAGCAATACCAGTTCCCATGAAATACAGCCATACCAGTGCCCATGAAATACAGCCATACCAGTGCCCATGAAATACAGCAATACCAGTTCTCATGAAATGCTGCCATACCAGTGCCCATGAAATACAGCAATAACAGTTCCCATGAAATGCAGCCATACCAGTGCCCATGAAATGCAGCCATACCAGTGCCCATGAAATACAGCAATACCAGTTCCCATGAAATGCAGCCATACCAGTGCCCATGAAATACAGCAATACCAGTTCCCATGAAATGCAGCCATACCAGTGCCCATGAAATGCAGCCATACCAGTGCCCATGAAATACAGCAATACCAGTGCCCATGAAATACAGCAATACCTGAGCTTCTTCCCCCGACCTTAACTGGGAAGCGCAGTACTCTTGACAGGTACATTGTTTTACATGATCTATGATTAACCCCTTGGGACAGCACGCTCATAAGGGACTGCTTGCTAGTTTATGCCCCCTTCTGGTCGCAGTCAGAACCCATAGGGGTGACCGGATGGTCGGGAGGCAATGAGATTACTTTTCAAATCTAGTTCAGAAGCCCATTCCCTCCAACTACATAATTAGACGGACTTAAGAACCGAGTGGACGTGCTGTTCCAGGGGGCCATGAAACTCTTCCTAGCAAACTTAGTTATAAAATTGTGAGATACAGTTCATCGCCAATAAGGTGAACATCGTATATTAATATACCAGTTTATTAGTACCTAACCCTACAAATGTGTACTTACTAACGTTGCTACATTTCGTTCCTTATGTTGTTGTATTTGATTTAATTCAATAAAAATGTATTGATTTAAAAAAAAACAGCAATACCAGTGCCCATGAAACACAACCATACCAGTGCTCATGAAATACAGCCATACCAGTGCCCATGAAATACAGCAATACCAGTGCCCATGAAATACAGCAATACCAGTGCCCATGAAATACAGCCATAACAGTGCCCATGAAAAACAGCAATACCAGTGCAGATGAAATACAGCCATACCAGTGCCCATGAAATACAGCAATACCAATTACCATGAAATACAGCCATACCAGTGCCCATGAAATACAGCAATACCAGTTCCCATGAAATACAGCAATACCTGTGCCCATGAAATACAGCAATACCAGTGGCCATGAAATACAGCCATACCAGTGCCCATGAAATGCAGCTATATACCAGTGCCCATGAAATACACCCATACCAGTGCCCATGAAAAAGAACCATACCAGTGCCAGTGAAATACAGCCTTAGTTGTGTTAATGAAATGCAGCCTGATCACACAGAGTTGATAGGGAGACCGATTTGAATTTCCCAGCGCCCACTGTAATGATGTCCCCAGACATCGGCTGTCACTCGAGTGGCCGCTGCGGCAGTACTCCATTCGGCCGCTGGGGCTGCTCTGTATTCTCTCTGTGTCTGAGTGACATCCTCAGGCTGGAGCTCGGCAGCTCTCGTGGATGTCTGGGAGTGAATGCAGGCTCCCGGCAGCGACGGGAGGGGGGGATTTTTTTATGGTACAATCGCTCTATAAGACTCACAGACATTTCCCCCATTTTTGGGGGGAAAAAAGTGTATCTTATGGAGCAAAAATAAGGTATAGTACATATTATGCTGGGTTTTAAAAAGGATATAGACATACAGTAGATATTCATTTAAGATCTTCAGACTCAAACAAGCTCACAATGTAATATGCATACCACACGTATACACGCAATATAGCCACTATTTTGTTAGTTAACCACTTGCCGACTGCCCGCCGCAGTGTGATGGCGGCAAAGTGGTTTGTTATCGCAAAGCGCCGTCACCTGATGGCGGCCTGCGATAACTAGCATTGTGAGCGCGCGTCGCCAAAGGCGCTCTCACACGTTCACTGTGTTCCGGGGGGCCAGGGAGCGGGTAGGGTGGACTCGATCGCCGCCGGCTACCTGCGATGGCTCCCCCACAGTGAGAGAACGGAGGTCCGTGTATGAAAACACGGGTCTCCATTCTCATAGAGGGGGAAGGGCTGTGATCACAGGCTTCCTGTATATGGAAGCCATGATCACTCCCCTCCCCCTGTCAGCCCAGTCCCCATACAGTTAGAACACGCCTAGAGAGCACATTTAACCCTTAGAGCGCCCCCTCCAGGTTAACCCCTTCACGGCCAATGGCATTAACACAGCAATCAGTACATTTTTATAGCACTGATCGCTGTATAAATGCCAATGGTCCCAAAAAAGTGTCAAAATGGTCCGACATGTCCGCTGCAGTATTGCAGTACCGCTAAAAATTGCAGATCGTCGCCATTACTAGTAGAAAATTTTAAAAAAAGAAAAACCTCAGAAATTAATTCTTATCATTCGTAAACGCGGAAACGTTTGCGCAAACCAATCAATAAATGCCGATTGAAATTTTTTTTACCAAAAACATGAGGAAGAATATAAATCGACCAAAACCGATGAAAAAAATGTTTTTTATATTTTTTTTGGATTTGTATTTTAGCAAAAAGTAAGAAAAATTGTTTTTTTTTATGCAAAATTGTTGCTCTTTCTTTGTTTATAGCGGCGATCAGAAATGACGCAGAGGGGATCAAATACCACCAAAAGAAAGCTCTATTTGTGGGAAAAAAGGACACACATTTTGTTTGGGTACAACGTCGCACGACCGCGCAATTGTCAGTTAAAGCGACGCAGTGCCGAATCGCAAAAAGTGCTCTGGCCCTAAAGTGGGAAATCCTTCCGGGGCTGAAGTGGTTAAGGTATAGTGGATGAATAAATAGTTTTTCAATGTGTAAAAAAAAATAATAATCTTATTATAATCTTATAACAACAATGCCAACCCTTAAAGCACTAGCCTATACCCCATTACTGTATAAATATATCCAAACACTAAGCCATACTTATTAAGTAGCCAGTGTGCAGAATCAGTCACTTTAAGGGCTTGCTGAAACTTGCGATTGGGTGCGGTAAAATCACATGTTGAGCCGCACAAACAGCCCCCCTTAAGCTACAAAGGCAGCAGATGGGTTGGACACAATGCTTTGTGTCTGCGGCAAAATGCATCTCTCTGTCGTGTAAGAGTAAATGAGGATGTGCTGCCACCACCCGTCAACCATCATATGACCTCATCACTTTTCAGAGGCAAAGCAATTTAGCTGCACATGTACACCTAACAGTTTCACCAAACAACAAAACTGATTTTTCTAGTAGAGTAGAGGAAGGCTGTAACCCCCGTTAGATTTTTAATCGCTGTCTGTTAAAAGCTAAGCTCACTTTTTAGGGCATGTTGCACATTACACCCATACTTGGGTTTAACATGTAACATGCTCTAGCTCTTGCCCCCTGCACCCCCCAATAGCCACCCCATGTGACAGCGGGCAGGGCTTCCTCTCGTGGCACCTGTTGTCACATTTTGAAATTGGTTTAGCTGTGCAGGATTGCACCCACACAACTGCGTCATTCATTAACAGGAACCTGTAAATGAAGAAACTACAAGTCCCATCTTCCACTGCAGCAGACAGTTTGCAGTTCTCAATGTACTGTGAGTGTGCTGATGAGTGCCCTTCTGGTCCACTGACACTTCCTCCAGCTTCCAAACTGACAGCTCACGTGAAGGTATGGGCAAGCAAGCTGGAGGCAGTGTCTGCAAAGAGGAAAGAACAAAAAGTGCGTCTCTAAGTGTAACCATAAAATATTCAGTTTATTAAAAAAAGGGTTAAAATTACTCACAAGAGTAGCACGTTAAGAACATTGCAGTTTTCAGCCACTGCTGGCTATGCATGGACACACTGGGGTTCCTGGTCGATTCCGGATATGGACTATTGCTGCGATGTGCTTCTAATAAATATGTTTTTTCATATATATATATATATATATATACGTTTTAAATATTCTTAAAATGCCCCCGCTCCCGTTAGTACTCTCATATTCATATACCCATATACCCACAAGCACATACCCTTTTTCTTGAGGATAGTAAAGGCTTTAACAGACCAGATATATACACTGTCAGAAATACATGGTTATATACCTATTTATATATTTAAAGCAGCCCACTGCAGTTTTTTGATTTGATAGTTATTAATAGGCTCCACCGTTTTGTACACATTCATGTTGGTCCTCTCTCCACCTATACCTTTCCCCCTCCGTTCTACTGGTCCTTTTCCTTCCCCACTCCCTGTTTCCTTGCACCACTATAGTCCAGACATGTTTACACAACTTCTTTCCTTATGATATCATTTATTATAAGTACATCGCAGCAATAGTATAATAGTATTGGCGCAAGCCTACAGGGGGCGTACACATCCATTGGACGCCGCCTATGACTCTGCCCATAAATATGCCCATCTCCCAGATGGAGCATACACGGCCTAAAGAAGGGGCGTAGGCCTCGCAAACGCGTTGCCGGATTTGCATCATCGCGTTACCGGAACGGGAAGTGACGTATCGGATAGCTGTATAGGAACCAGGAAATGCTAGGAGCCGCCGACAAGTCCCCAGGCTTCTGCAACAGTGCCCATCCGCCATACAGGGACTGTCCACATCCGGAATCGACCAGGAACCCCAGTGTGTCCATGCATAGCCAGCAGTGGCTGAAAACTGCAATGCTCTTAATGTGCTACTCTTGTGAGTAATTTTAACCCTTTTTTTAATAAACAGAATATTTTATGGTTACACTTAGAGGCGCACTTTTGTTCTTTTCTCCCTTACTACAGAAGATTGGTTTGCTTCTAAAAGGTGCAGCTCTTTGGTCTACCATCCACCACCATATTCTTATGGACTATTATTTCTGGACTATTTAATACACTTATTATATAATTCAAGTTTTGAACCTAATATTATCCTGTATGCTTTCCTTGCGCTTTCAAGTTGTCATTTTTCCAGTGTCTGCAAGGAGCCTGACATCTCAACCTTAAGTGCACGACTCCTCTAAAAAAAAAATAAATGCACACCTTTCTTGCAAAATTAAGTGCATTTTTTTTCTTTTTAAAAAGGGAAATTTAGCTTTTAAAACTGTTGTCACTGGGATAGTAAATGAAATAAGATTTATTTAACAGAGTCCCAGGTAACAGTCAAAAATCCACAGTTTATCCTTTTATTTTGCATTAATATTTGTTTTACACTTAGGCTCCAGACACACTAGCAATTTTTAAGCTAAAAAAACACTGGAAAAAGCACTGGATAAAAATTGCTGGTAATAGCTTTTTGTAGTAGCGTTTTAGCAGCATTTTAAGAGCGTTTAATAGCTTTTAGACACTTTCAAGAGCATTTTAGTAGCGTTTTTGCAGTAAAAGGAAAAAAAAGCTCACAAACGCTACGCTATTAGTAGAGTTTAGGAGCGTTTAGCAGCATTTAGGGGCGTTTCTGCTGGAAAAATGCTACAAGAAACTCTACAAAAACATTTTTCTTTCTGCTCCTAGATGCTGAAGCTTAAAAAAAGCTAATAGCCTAAGGCAGTGTGCAGGGACACATAGGAAAACACTATTTAGCTTCTAGGAGCAGACAAAATGCTAATAACAGCTTCTAGGAGCTTAAAAAAACGCTAGTGTGCATGGAGCCTAAATAATACCATGGAACTGGATATCAAAAGATTGACTATTATTATATTTAAAACAGCAAAAATAAATCTAGATCCTATATGTAGAGTTGAGCGAACCCGAACTGTAAAGTTTGGGTTCGTACCGAACTTTGGGGTGTCCGTGACCCGGGTATTTGATCACGCATGTTGAATAGCTGCAGGGCAGCCAATCAACAAGCGTTTCACTGGTTTGCCCTTAGAAGCCTTCACAGCCATGCCTACTAATGGCATGGCTGTGATTGGCCAGTGCATCATGTGACCCAGCCTCTTTATAAGCTGGAGTCACTTAGTGCTGCATGTCACATGCTCTCTGGGTAGTGTAGGGAGAGGATGCTGCCGGTGCTGTGAGGGACAGATTGCAGATAGATAGATAGGTAGAGATTACTACTACTACTGCTTTTAGGGACAGATTGCAGAAGATAGACGTTAGACAGGG
>BLSH010387033.1:789405-803369 GCA_018402905.1 Glandirana rugosa | reverse complement strand
CCAATATCCGTGTAATGTGAAGGACGTACATAAGACGACTACATTTAGTCATTCCTCACACACACACATATACACACACACATATATATCTATATTTACTCTCTCGACGAATATAACACACACACATATACACACACACACTCCTTACTGATTTACATCAGCAGAATACATGCAGGAAGTGTAATGTGCCTATAACCAGGAAGTGATGTGTGCCCATGGGAAGTAGCACAGATATGAATAGTTTCAGGAAAAGTCGGCCAAGTGTAAAAGGAGTGTACATAAGCAACTCTCTCGGATATATATATATATATATATATATATATATATAAAAAAGCAGCTCTCTCATTTATATCTATATATATATATATATACACACACATATACACACACACACTCCTTACTGATTTACATCAGCAGAATACATGCAGGAAGTGTAATGTGCCTATAACCACGAAGTGATGTGTGCGCATGGGCATTAAGCAGGGCCACCATCAGGGGGGTACAGGCAGTACTGTTGTAAGGGGCCCCAGTGTCTCAAGGGACCTTACAACAAAGACTTCAGCAGTCTTTAACATTGGAGTCTATGGAAGGGGTTCACCAGGTTTGGGTACACGGTTCTCCCAAACCATAGCCAATAAAAATACCAAACTTTAATCACATAGAGAGCGCCCCCTGGGCAACAACTGGGCCAGGTTTGGGACCTCCGGAATCTATGGTTCGGTCATACCAGGGCCTCAAAGAGACCAGTCAATGACCGGCAATTGTCAGGTGAACGTCGGACTTAACATTGGAGTCTATGGGGGGGTATCCAGTTTGGGGACACTGTTCTCCTGAACCATAGGAGATAAAAATACCAAGCTTGGGTCACATAGAGTTTGGGACCTCTAGCACCTATGGTTCGGAACAAGGTCTTATTGCAAGCATTGGGTGAGGCTGTGCTGCCTGTGCACTGTTTTTTTAACCCCTTGGATCCCACACTAACATGCATTGCACACTTCACTTGAATGAGTCATGCTTGGCAGGCTACACCAGGGACGTGTGACAGGGTGTATAATTTCTACTGGGGCTGCGACATGTGTACACCCCTGGCCAGTGGGCGGATGTGGTGGAATGGCCCAGTGGGAAGGCCCTGGGGAATGCTGGTGGTCAGAAGGGGGAGCAGGTCTAAAGCTGTTTAAGAGGCCCCAAAATTTCTGATGGCTGCCCTGGAAGGAAGTGAATGTGTGGTGATCCCACATGAACAAATAAATTACCCCATCCCCACCAAATATAGCTACCGCATCCTCCCCCACACAGTGTAAGCACAAGTATAATTTCCTACACTTACCCATCAAATGAGTAGCACCTCCTCTTTTCTGAAATGGAACCTCACTATATTCACGTATATAGAGATCCTGACTAGCAAAGGCACTTCCAGGTGAACACAATGACATTCCCAGGTCAGAGGACAAAGCCACACTTGCTTACAAATCTTTGATCGCAATCACAATTTTTTTTTAGTAATAGGCAGGTGAATGACAAAGACAAAGGCTCAGTATGAGACGTACAACACTGCCTATCCACCAGCTAAATTCATTATGAGTGCTGGTTCACACTTGTGCAGGAACCCTTCAAATCCACGGCAGGTTCCCGCATCGCATTTCACACTGCCATGTGTGAACTACTGGGAGCGTCAATACATTGTTAAAGACACCCCCATTTCAGCTCACATATCACAGTGCAAACTAACAGTTCGGACATTAATCGGATTGCATGGGCGTGAATACCCATGCAATCCAATTCTGGTGTGGACCAAAAAAAAAAAAGACTCCTGTGCGAGTTTGGTCCGAATGCAATGCAAATTCAGCCATACTATCTGTGTGGCTGAAATCGCATTGCATGGACATCGCACGTGACTTGTACTGCGGTGTGAAACAGACGCAATCTTGCACAGTGCTGCAGTGTGAACCGACACTTACCTGCAATTCTCCAGATCTGTTAAAAGAAAAGACTCCTCTTAAACAACCTTTATCATTTACTTGCAGGTATGCTGAAGAGATTAGTTTTTTTTTAAATCCATGATTACACCTTCACATAATTTGTCATTAGCAAGACAGTTCACTTCACAAACCCAGCTCCCCCCAAAACAAATTAAAAAAAAAATAGCTCAAGAATTTACATTTACTTGAACAGCAGCAACACAGTTAAGTACATTCATTTAGTGGCATTAGTATATTAGGTGGTACATTTAGACTAACATTTAGCAATTGGGATCTAATGGCCCTGTTCATAGGAGCTTACAATCTAAATTTTTTCCAAGCCTTATAGTGGGCATAGCTTTAATTTCATAGTGTATAGCAGGCTACACATTTCATTGTACAACTACTCTCAACAGACACCAACCACCAACAAATGTTTAGCTGCAAGATTATACAAAATTACAAAAAAACTGTCAGTCATTCTTAAAAAAAAAATACAAAATATTAAAAAGACACATATTCCACCACCCCACATTCCACACACATACAGTGGTGATGGTTCTGCTGGAAGATGCATTTCTGTGTACATGATTAAGCATTGAGATCAAAGAGTAGAAGGTCAGCAGATGCTCCCAAACCATGAATGCAAGGTCAGACAGCAACAATACACAACATTGACAGCAAAGCCACACTTTTGATGGAAAAATGCACATGAATTTCAACTAACAGCCCAGGTGGGGCATTTGTCATAATGCAAAATATCAGCCCTACTTCCCCAAAAACCACAGCAAATAACACGGCCTCTTTGCAGGGCAAACCAACCCCTCTACTGCAGCTATTTATATAACATAGGTTGTATTGTTAGCACACAGACACGCCCAATGGAAGTACACGCCCACCAGTGTCATTCAATCTGTCTATTCATGTCTGCCTAACTCTATAGTGATTGCACCTGATAAAGAAGAACACTTACAATTTGCAAATGTGTTAGCCCACACGATATTGTCAAAATGCCTGCCTTTACATACACATGGACTTTAATGGCATCCCAGTCCTTGTCCATAGGGTTCAATATTGAGTTGGCCCACCCTTTGCAGCTATAACAGCTTCAACTCTTTTGGGAAGGCTGTCCACAAGGTTTAGGAGTGTGCCTATGGGAATTTTTGATAATTCTTCCATAAGTGCATTTGTGTGGTCAGGCACTGATGTGGACGAGAAGGCCTGGCTCGCAGTCGCCGATTGAATTCATCCCAAAGGTATTTTATCGGGTTGAGGTCAGGACTCTGTACAGGCCAGTCAAGTTCCTCCACCCCAAACTCACTCATCCATGTCTTTATGGACCTTGCTTTGTGCACTGGCCAAAATCAGGGGGGAATTATGGTGTGGGGTTGTTTTTCAGGGGCTGTTCTTTCACACTTGTGTGACTTGAAATTTGTGCGATTTTACTGCAATTTGCTGCAATTTTTTGCTGCAATGTTTTGCAGTGATTTTGATGTGACTTGAAGCAATAGCTGTGTAATCCTGAGGTCTATGGACCTCACGTCGCATCAAAGTCGGACCAACGTAGTGCAGGGACTACTTTGAAGTCACTGCGACTTGAAGTCACACAGATATGAATGGTACTCATTGAAAATCATGGGGAACGACTTGTCATGTGACTTTTCAGTCCCAAGTCGCAGGAAAAGTCGCACAAGTGGGAAAGGGGCCTGAAGATGATTTCCAATGAGCATCATTCATATCTGTGCAACTTCAAAGTAGTCCCTGAACTTCTTTGGTCCAACTTTGAAGCAACTTGAGGTCAATAGACCTCAGAATTACACAGCTATTGCTTCAAGTCACATCAAAATCACGGCAAAAAATTGCAGAAAAAAATTGTGGCAAATCACGGTAAATCGCAGTAAAGTCATGCGACTTTCAGGTCAAACAAGTGTGAAAGCGGCCTTAACCCAGGTTCACATAGGTGCAATGCAGAAACCAGCACAATTTCAGCACCTGCATCGCACCTCTCCCACAGGTAGTTCACACTGCCTTCTGTGAACCGTTGTGGGTGTCAGTGCAATATTAATGACACCCCAAATTGGTCCATAGATCGCAGTGCTAACTGTGGATTCCGATAGGTATCGGATAGCATGAGTGAGCACACCCATGCGATACGATTCTGATGCGGGAAAAAAAAAAGGTCCCTGCACTGCTATAGCTGCAAAGGGTTGGCTAAATCAAATTTGAACCCTACAGACTAAGACTGGGATGCTATTAAAGTTCATGTGTTTATAGAGGCAGGTGTCCCAATACTTTTGGCAAGATCGCAGATTGTGCAAGATTTGCAATGGTGGTGGAACCCTCGTCCACATAAATGCTACATTTATATAAAACTTGGGGAAGGACATGAGTTATGTTTAACAACACAGGAAGAGCTGGCAGCCTTTCTACAGGATGTGGCATCTTTGGGATTTGAACCTATGCACCCCAGGTTTGCTCAGCAGAAGTGATAAGCCCTTAGCCACATTCATGGAGCATCCATTGCTGTGATGTCAAACATTCCTAAGTCTCAGAGGTGCAATAAATGAACCAATGCAGATGTACCGTTGAAGGCTGGATAACCATTGAACAACCTGTTTCTGGCATATGCCATCTGTTTTGAAGGTTTGCTCAGTACTGTGAGCATTCTGCTATAGAACATCTCTCATTTTGGGGCATTTGCCTTGGTAAGAAGCTGCAATTATTGCTGGATGGGAAATGTTAAGGCTGATTATAGTCCTTGCCCATAGAAAACATGTGACACAATTTGCAATAGTGGTGGAAACCTCTTACACATAAATACTACATTCAGACATAATTTTGGTAAGAACATGCGTTGTGAGAACAGAAAACCTCTCTACATGAAGTGACATACTCAGGATGCAAACCCTGAACCCCTATGTTCTTAGATAGAAGCGTTAAGCTGTTAGCCACTAGTCTGCCAAGTGTGCAACCCTCCTACACATAAATACATGTATACTGCATTTCTTTGGACATATAGGTGGTGGAATTACATTAGTCTGGAGTTTATTCTGTGCTATTTGGTGGTGCTTGTAGTGTAGAACATTGGTGTTATTGCAACAGCAATGGTATTGTTTGTGGTTTGTGAAGATACCTGTGTGAGTTTGGGAAAAGATTTTAATGAAATGGACAGAAACATGCGAGAGACAGAGAAAAAATATTTTGACAAAACATTAGAAGATTTTCTGACATTCTTAAAAACAAATTAGATTATGAAATAGCAACATTGTTGCAGGGACAATTTGTTTGAGATAAAGATACATTTCATCTCAACATGAAATGATTTCTTTAGGGAAGTTACAATTGTACCATTAGAATCAATGGCTGAAACTTGCATTGGGCTATATAGCGCGAATTTGCCTTCTCAAGAAGGCATTATAGACAAGCGTGAATTTGCGAATTTACTATAGCTCCCTCTAAAAAAGGCAAAGTTAAAATGAGGGAATTTTCTTGTCTGAGCATGCTCAGTTGTACTGATGAATAGTTAGGAAAAAAGGGGGAATTTGGCTCTTTTCAGACTTTCAATGATATTTCAGGTTATATAAAACTTTTTTAAACAATTTAAAAGCAGATCATCATTAAACAAGATACTACATTTTTAAGAGCTATTTAGGTGATCATATCATGGTCTAAACATTATTTCCATGTGCAATTCCCTTGCTTCTACCACGACTATTTTTTTAGTCAGTCACTGTTGTTTGGGCGCTATAGTGAATTTGATTCTTGGAGTATTTTCTCCCTCAGGGCTTTAGTGAATTCCATTTTCGCAAATTTGTGATTCTGCGCGTTAAAATTTGCGCGAAGGAAGAATCAGGCTATAGTAAATTACCCCCTTTATGTCCATTTGGAGGCATGTAAATTATTGTAAAATAAGTAGAATGTATCCACTATATCAGACTATTTCGATTGCTATACTCTTTTCATTTTTTATTGCTCCTATATATAGAGATGGGTGCTGAGTCTGTATTATAGTTGCTAAAAAAAAAGCCAGGCTTTATCTTCCTTTTAAAAGTAATGCTGCTTTGAAGTTCTGTGATTCTGAGATTATGTGCTGTCTCCCAGTTCTTCATGGATATAGTGGAAGAGTTAATCATATATTTCCTCTCCACTCTATTTACTTGCACTATCAGATTTCTTTCCCATCCCATATTTGCTTTGATGACTGAGATTTTATTTACAAGTAACCCTTAAAGTGTTACTAAACCCACAACAGTAAAATCTGTCTGTATATGCAGCATAGCATGCTTGTTATACTCACTGTGGAACGTTAGGGGTTAATCATCTGCATTGTGTAAAAAGGCTGTTTTATCCTGTATGCATATAATCTTCCCTTCCTGCACTGTCTAACTGGGAAAACCAGCTATCACACAGGCAGGGTTGACAACCAGCACATGCCCAGTTGTTGTATTTTATGCTGGAGAGAGCACTCACTTATTCTCAGAGATAGCCAGATCACATGATATTGACATCACACATGTGGGTGTGTATGCAGGCTATAGTGGAAATCTCCTCCTACCTTAAATATCAGCACTGGAGAAACTGTGCAGCTTATCACTTGACTGTGGTATATAGAGCATTCGAAAAGCTATATAGTGGCAGCATTTTAATGTAAAAAGAAGATTTATAAGCTGTGGGCACTGGGGGGGGGGGGGATTAACTATTTCTATATTACTGAGTTTAGTAACAGTTTAACCCTCTTGGGCATGGAGTTCCCCAGAGCTTCACAGTTTGCCACTGGAGTCTTCTTCCACTCCTCCATTACGACATCACGAAGCTGGTGGATGTTGGAGACCTTGCACTCCTCCACCTTCCCTTTGAGGTTGCCCCACAGATGCTCAATAGGGTTTAGGTCTGGAGACATGCTTAGCCAGTCCATCACCTTTACCCTCAGATTCTTTAGCAAGTCGGTGGTTGTCTTGGAGGTTTGTTTGGGGACTTTAAAAGTATGTTTTCAAGGCATCCAGACAAAAAAATGAGAAGCTGTAAAGCTATTCTACCCCAAAAAATCATTAAAGTCAGAATGAACAGAACATCTGGGTACCAATAAGGATTTAAACTCCAAAAGAAAGAAGCATTTATATTAATATTATTTTTAAATTGTATTACCAATAGAGAGTAATCAGAAATTCCCTTGACTATATTTTCTCTCTTATGAATTAATGGTATAATATTGGTAAGCTAACTGTTAAATCTATCCTGGGCAAAGTTTTATGCATTTAAGAGAAAAGAAAATTCTCTGGGATGTATCGTGCACCGTATATCTCTTACCCACGCTTTTACAGTACCTTGCCAAAAGAAGAAAGGCAGCCAGGGGACTGTACCCCAGAAAGGAGGATGTCTATCCATTTCTGACTGGGTTAAAGGGGAAATCAAGTAATTTTTCTTTTGTTCAACCCTATTGTTCCATTATGCCTAGAAAAAGCATTATTCTTTGTTGGAAGAAATCTACTGCTTTGACCATTGCGGCATGTAAGGCTCTGATAAACAATGCCCTGCCTCCTTATAAAGCTACATATGCCAGAAGAGGCATGCCAGCAAAATTTGACAAAGTGTGTGGCGGCTGGGTGAATGATGCATCCACTGTATCAGAGTGAAAGCTGTCTCTCTTTGAGAAAGCAGTTAAACTGTTTATTAATACTTGTATGTAGTGGTCCCTATTTCAATTCGATGGGGTAATTATCTGATTGCATTGCATATGAGATCTATTTGTGCACCGTTATTTTTTTTCCAGATGCCATAGCCAGTTGCATGAAAACTAATGTGGGAAAATAATTTTCTGTGTGGAATTGTAGTTAGCTCTTATCCCGGGATTGTCCTTTGCTCTTCATCAGGGCTGTCCTGAAGGCTTGTGCTGATATATGACTCTTTTCTGGTTTCTGTTCCTTTTTTATTTTTTGTTTTGTCATTTGACAAAGTGTCATGTTTGTCCTATGCTGAAAATTATTAAAAAGAATTTTCAAAGAAAAAAATTAAAGCAAAAGGTGTTTCAACAAAATACTGACATGGGGGGATCCTTTTTCCAACTCAGTAATTCTGTTTTTGATTTTTTATTCTTTTTTCTGACATGCTGGTGTTATATCTTTCACTTGGATGTTAATACAGCTGGGTAAAACAAAAACAGTGTATGTCTTCGTTTCAGGTTACAAAGCAATAAAATGTGATTATTTTAAAGGGGATGATCATTTTCTATACCCACTGTAATCTGGATAAGATTAAGCTTGACATTCCCCCAGGTGGAGAGAGGTGGGAGCCCTCTCTACTTCAAATATGGAGAGTGCATCTTTTCCAAACACAGATAGAAGCCGCTTCTCAATATACTTCATTACAGTACCCCCTTTAGTTTCTTTTGTGACTTCAACAATTCTAATTTTGTTCCAATGCATTCCATTTTCAATATTATCCATGTTTTTGGTATTAGAATTTGCCATTTGTTTTAGTAGAAGGGGGTAAACCACATCTTCCATGTTGCTTATACTTCCTTCCAAAATGATATTATTTCCCAATTTTTTAAAGTCGTATCTAAAAAAAAAAGGTATTTCTTCCCTAATTGTGTCCAATCTGCATTTGATTGTGTGATTGAGGAGCCATATTCTTGCACTGTAATTAAAACGTCTCTCAAAGTAGGCCCTTTCTCACCATGCCTTTGTTCAGAAGTAAATGAGGTAAATATACTTACTATATTCTGAAAGTCATTCATCCCCTCAGACATCAATTTAGGTATATCAGGTCAAACTTGGTCTATCAATTTTATGGGGGAAATACATTCTCAGACTGAGTTATAATAATGCCAAATTAAATATTGTGCTGCATCCTTTTCACAAGCAAATGTCTCCAGCCTAGCAGCAACCTGCTTCCCCTTCTCTTTCACAAATTTCCCACTATTCGATATCCTCACACCACCATGTGATTGTTTTATTGGAGCATGCACCTATTACCTTTGTTTTTTTTTTTTTTTTTTGCTATTTTCCATAAGAATCACAACATTTTGTCCTCAGCAAGGGAAGATACGAAGCAAAAATCACAAACAGTATATAGCCCATGCAGTAGTTGATTTAACCACAGGCCAGAAACTTGGGGGTAATTTGCAGGCTTTAAATTTCTTGACCCCCTTCACGCCGACAGTACGCATATATGCGGCCTCACTGGACTGGGCTGTTTTCTGTGGGGCTGCATATATGCTTATCTGTCTCACCAGGAGCTCCAGGTCCCTTACTAACAATCAAGATGCAGAACTTCCAGTTGTGGGTAACTTGATCACTGTGATCAGTCACTGTGAAGCCCACCCCTGTGTTTCTCTGTCTGTTAATCTAGAGGAAAAATACACTGTATTTCTCTCTATGCTTGCAGAGAGAGATACATAAACAACTGTGTGTTAAAAATTACATATATATTTAATAATAATAATAAAAAAAAAAGAAAAAAATAAAGAAAAAAATATCTAAATCGAGGTTTGATCTAGGTCAGTGCTAGGGTTAGTGTTTGGGTCAAGTACGGGTCAAAGGTTAAGGTCAAGGTCAGGGTTGGTATATTTTGGGCAGGATTTTAAAAGAAAACTTTTTTTAAATTCGTATCAGTGTCAGTTACTGTCTGTGTGTTTTAGGTAGGATAACAGAAAGCAAAATGCTTGTTTCTGGGCTGTACTATGGGTACAAACAACAAATAACATACACATATGTGGTATCAATGCAATCATTGGGAGAATAATTTATTTTGGGTTGGTTTTCAGGAGATATCCATAACCGTTTACCACCAAATGAAAGTTCAGTCTGTCCTGAAAAAAACAATGGACAATCCATCTGGATGAACAAAATAGTTGTGATGATATGTACAGTTTAACTAACACATGTCAAAGTTTCAAAATTGTGCTTATGCATTAACATGCATTTTACCTTAGGCGTGAAAGGGTTTTCAATCACCTTGTTATATATAGCACAGCAAAAACAATACTGCATTTTCATCTACAACTTGAGCTGCACACAAAAGCCAGAAACACCCGCAACAAATATATTCCTTCAGCCACAGCCTCAGAGATGTCATTAATTTACAAACCACCAAGCAACTTTTTTCTCCAGGGTACAGCAAATGCAACCATTATGCTGTTATGCTTACAATCTAAATAGAAGGGGCAAATTACATATAGAAATGGTACTGGGTGTGAGTGATGAACTGATTGAGAAAGTAAAAATACATTTTTGTCTTTTTTTAGGTGGCAGTGAGATAGGCTTCCCTGAAGACACATGTTTTTAGGGATCACTTAAAGCGGTAGTAAACCCTAAAATCTATTTTTACCTACAGGTAAGCCTATAATAAGGCTTACCTGTAGGTAAAAAGAATATCTCCTAAACCTGCATGGTTCAGGAGATATTCGCCCTGCATGCAGCCGCTGACATTAGCGGCGCATGCGCTCTGACGATCCGGCCGAGGCGGCCGGCATCTCAGAGCTGGCTGCCGGTGCGAAGAGCTCCCGCGCGCATGCGCGGGAGTGACGTCACGCGGCTCCGGCCACTCACAGCGCCGGAGCCGCGTACCCGGAAGACAGAAGAGGACAAAGATGTCAGCGTCCTTAGCGCTGACCGACTCGGGCATCGGGGGCCTCGTTCTAAGGTAAGTATTTCATAATATGTTAGTAAGCGATGCATACTAACATATTATGCGATTTTCTTGCAGGCTTTTTTTTTATTTTTATTTCTGCCAGCGGGTTTACTACCGCTTTAAAGGCAGGCAGAGTAGGAGATAGCTAGAACGATTGAGGTAGGGAATTACAGGGGATTGGGAGAGTCTTTAGAGAAGTCCTGGACATGAGAATGGGAGGAGGTGAGGAGGGATCTAGAGAGCATGAGGTCCTGAAAGGAGCAGAATGGATGGTTTGAGTTGTATTTTGAGATGAGATTGATAAAGTAGCTAGAGGCATAGTTGCAGATGGCTTTGTATGTTGTTATTAGTAGTGATATACGTTGGCCTAGCAGAAGCCAGTCGAGGGATTGATGGAAAATGGTGGTGACCACCAAATCATTGGCAAAGTGGATGAGTCTAGTGGCAGCATTCATTAAAGACTGAAGGGTGGATAGTCTGTGTAAAGGTAAGCCAATGGTAAGGGAGTTACAATAGTCAAGGCAAAAGATAACAATGGAGTGAATTAGTAGCTTTGTGATCTTCATTGTTAAGAAGGGCCAATTTTTTTTTAAATGTTCAGTTAAGGTTGCAAGATTTAGACCCCTTTCACACTGAGGCACTCTCCTAGTGTTTTTGTGCTAAAAATAGCGCTTCCAAAACGCTTCTAAATCGCTGCCCATTAATTCCAATGTACCTATTCACACTGGGGCGTCGCGCTGGCGCCACATTTAAAAAAGTCCTGCAAGCATGATTTTTTGTGCTTATTCTGACCGCTAAAAATAGCACATTAAAAACGCCCATATACATTGAAATGAATGTAAATCGCTTTAAAAGCGTGTTAAAATCGTGTTAAAAGCGCCAGCAAAACGCCCAGAGGTTGTGGAAAGGTCAAAATACCAGGAAGTAAACAGGATGTAATGTAGGGGGATGTGCTATTTATTTAATGCTAGTGCTTCAAAAACGCTTGAAAAGCGCTTGAAAAACGCCTGGGCGTTAGCGCTAATTAACTAATAAATAGTTTTGCACGTGTTTTTCAAACGCCTCAGTGTGAAAGTAGCCTTAGAAAGGTTGGGGAAGAGGACATGGAGGATGAGATATCTGACAGACTGAATTTAAGGAAGAGGTGTAACATCCATACTAATATGTCAGTTAGTAAATAGTGATGTGTAAAGGGACTGAAGAGGTGAGCTGAGGAGTACAGAGATAGAATTTGGTGTGAACAAATGATATTGGAAGCCAAGGCAGGTGATCAACTGACCCAGACGGGAAGTGTAGATAGATAATGGAAAGGGCCTAAGGACAGAGGATTAATAAAGGAAAAAAATAAAAGGAGATAGAGTTTTAGGTGAATCTGAAGGTGCATTGTGGTAGGAGGGGAACCAGGGAAAGCAGTGTCTTGGAAGCCAAGCAAGTGCATTTTTTTGCTGAAGAACAGGTAGTAAACTGTATGAAAAACAGCAGAAAGACCCTACAAACACCAGTCCCTTACCCTAGATAGGGGTCTGGTATGATGTTTTTAAGAAGGACCCCAAGCAAAAAACAAAGACATTTCCCCCTCCACAAAATTATACCAAACCCTTATTAAGATTAGATGGCTGGTGTGATTTTTTAAGGGCACTCCTACAAAAAAAGAAAACAAAAAGCAGCATGGGGTATCTTACAAAATACACACCAGTTCTTTCTCTGGGCATGCAGCCTGCCTCCCATCCAAACCATACCAGCCCCCCTCCTTCCCCCTGGCATGTTGATGGGACCAAGAGCCTCATGCCCATGTTCATGACTTGATGGATGTATTGGTCTGCAGGGGGGGGGGAGTTATAGAATCTGAAACACCCTTTAGTATAGGGGGCCCTCAGATACTCCTTGTTTCTCATTCAGTAAAAAAAATGATCAAGTAAATAAACACACAGACATTGTAAAAAAAATGTAAATCCAAAGTCAATTACATCATCCAGTGATGTAAATTCATCATGAATTACAGTGAACATCACCCTGATGACCTGCTGACACAAACAAAATGACAATCCTCTCCTGCCAGACTCCCATCACAACTGACTTCAGAGAGCAGTGCTAGGGAAGTTGACTGATATCATTCATCAAATATGGTCAGTACCATATTTCGTCCATGACATCACCCAAGATGTGGGCTGGCTTGTTTACAATTTGAATAAAGCCGGAAGCCTAATTTCATGGTGGTAGTAATACCACCACTAAATTAAAAACTTTGGGTTGCAGCAGTTGGAGGTTGCCCATTCAGCAAACTGCAAACAGCTCTGGTTCAGATCAAATTTATGGTTAACCGGAACCCAAAGCACATGCCTAGTATGTTTATGAATAAAGATGATATACTTGAATAAAAACACTAGTAACACACGTATCTTTTCAATTATTCGTTTAACAAATATATCAATAAATGTAATGTTGTACTCTGAAAAAAATAAGTATGCCCTTGGCCTTAGAAGTAGAGTTGAGCGAACTTCTGGAAGTTCGGGTTCTGCTGTTTCGGCCGAACTTCGGGACAAAGTCCGGGTTCGGGTCTGGACAGAACCCGAACTTTGACCCGGACCCCGAACCCCATTGAAATCAATGGGGACCCAAACTTTTAGGCACAAAAATGGCTGTAAGAAAGTCCTGGAAAGTCCTAGAGGTCTGCAAAAGGAAGGAAAATGGGGGGAAGGCTCGGACAAGTGCCCTACAAAGAAATGGGGATAGGGAAATAGCTTTAAATAATTAAAAAAAAATAAAATCAAAAAATCAAAAATGGAAGTGGATGTGGACTATCTTAAAACTGTGTGAGAAAAGTATAAATTAGCGGGGAGAAGCCATATCACTGTTCTATAAACAGTGATATGGCTTCTCCCAGCTAATTTATACTTTTATCACACAGTTTTAAGATGATTGTACATTTTACAATCATCTTAAAATTCTGTGAGAAAAGTATACTTTAGCCGGGAGAAGCCATATCCCTGTTCTTAGAACATCTGCAAACTGTGTGAAAACTATCAATTAGCAGGGAGAAGCCAGATCACTGTTCTAAGAACAGTGATATGGCTTTTCCCGGCTAATTTATACTTTTATCACATAGTTTTAAGATGATTGTACATTCTACAATCATCTTAAAACTCTGTGAGAAAAGTATACATTAGCCGGGAGAAGCCATATCCCTGTTCTTCAAAATTCTACTAACATCTTACATGTTAGTAGAATTTTGATACACTATTTTCATATTTAATCGGCCCTTTTCGGTATAGTGACAAGAATCTTGTCACTAGACCGAAGAGGGACGATTAACTATCAAAAGTGTGTCAAACGTCTACAAGATTCTTGTCCCTATACCGAAGAGGGCCGATTTCA
>BLSH010387033.1:747613-770574 GCA_018402905.1 Glandirana rugosa | reverse complement strand
CCGAGGTCGCGACACTAACCGCCTCGGTGCGACTGCAGTGACGGCGCGTGCCCTCGGCAGTAAATTTCGTGTGAATCCCTTCTTTACCGGGTCAGCCCGGTATAGAAGTGACGCGTACACGGCTACTGCAGCCGTGTACGTCTATATCCCTTATAGAGGATTTGGCATGTCCAAATTCTCTATAAGGGACCTAGATGTCTATTCGGAATAACATCCGAATGGACATCAAATTTCACCAACAGTGCTCAACTGTTGGTGAAATTTCCCGTGGAATGTGTATAAACTAGTCCACGAAAAACGACGATTAGAAAACCGTCGTTGATGAAGATCTTTCAAGAACTCTATCCTTGAATTCTTCCACCACCTTCAAATAAACATGCACCATAAAGAGTGTCCAGAAGAATTACAAGCTCACCAGAAGTAGTTGCTGCCAAAAGATTAGCAGCAAAAAGCACCTGATCAAATATGTGTAAGGTGCCCTTTAAAGTGGTTGTCAACTCGTGACAACCACTTTAAACTACAGGTAAGCCTACAATAAGGCTTATCTGTAGATCCAGGGAATATCTCTTAAACCTGTACGGTTTAGGAGATATTCCCTATATCTGCATGTGCCGACGTCATCGGCACATGCGCAGTGAAGATATGGCCCGACTGGGCCATTTCTTCCCTAAGTGTGCTTTAAATGACGGCTCCCGTGCGCGGCAGTGACGTCAGCGTGGCTCCGCCAATCACAGCGCTGGAGCCCACACTGTGATTGGACGGAGCTGCAGACCCGTAAGAAGCATGTCGCTGGTCACAGCGGTGTGCCGAGACCGCTGCAACAGCTTCGTTCCAAGGTAATTATTTCATAATGAGCTAGTATACGCTGTATACTAGCTCATTACGCCTTTGCTTTGCAGGGTTTTTTTGGGGGGGTTGGGGGGGACTTTACAACCACTTTAAGACAGCTCCATCCTTTGGCCAGCACGTCCAAGTACGCCACTCCTCCAATGGGGGCAGTAGTGTTCTCTGACCACTGTATAGACAAAGATCACAGAACAGACAGAATAGTTAGACCATAGTGTAGTATGTATTTATTAAAACTAGTTTCTGATCCATAAATTAAAAGTAACTCCAAATAAGCATATAGGCCAAAGATAGAAGGAACCGCTAGTCAGGTAACAATATTAGACACTATTTCACTTACATCAGCTGCTGCCACATGGGATCCAATGTGGCAGCGTGACGTCACACACAAAGCTCCTCCCAATGTGTTCCATGCCATTGCGTGTCTTCAGGGGCCAGATGTTTACTTAAAAGTGGTGGAAGAATTCATGGATTGAGTTCATGAAGGACTTTTTTCACATCTATTTCACTATGTTGTATGCATGCTGTATACAGTATGTAGTAAATGTATACTTTACTGGATATAAGACACTAAGAGTGCACATTTTTTTACATTCACTTATTGAAGCACTGCATTTTATTATATGGTACAATCACATCAAAAATTAACTAACAAACTTTTACAAGATGCTTGATGATTTCCTGCTTTGATTTGCCTGAGCAGGGAACAAAATCCAATTGGAAATTTCAATTGGAATATCAAAATAATAGCATTTTTGAACACGTTTTAAAATGTGTTTAGAATGTATTTAAGTTCCTGAAAGTGGTTCTAAATGCAAAGGGTTTTTTTTTACCTTAATGCATTCTCTCCCTTAAGGCAAAGAACCTTCCACTACCTTTTCACCTCCCCATCCCTAAACACTTACCTGTCTCCTCCAGCAATGTCCTCTGCCTACATTCATAGGATAGACTGAGAGCAGCAGGAGGGAGTGGGGGGTGGCTGAGCCACGCTGTGTGTGTCTTTAGACACACATATCTCTTCTCAGGAGAGTGCCTGCACTGGTGCCCCATAGCACATGACGCGGGTTGTTATGGGGGCACTCGGAGGAAGATGTGAAAATCATTAGTGGGGGGATACAGTAAGAGTAGGTAAAGGGCCCCTCCGTGCAATAACGCTGCACTGGGCAGGTGTAAATTTGTATAACCCTTATAGCTTAGTGATTTATTGTTCATATTC
Organism: Glandirana rugosa; assembly: GCA_018402905.1. Lineage (NCBI taxonomy): Eukaryota > Metazoa > Chordata > Amphibia > Anura > Ranidae > Glandirana > Glandirana rugosa. Next base: position 768,512 of record BLSH010387033.1, on the reverse strand, counting down.
GATAAACAGAGTGCAACAAAAGTCTGGAACCATCCAAATATTTTTAAGATGCCTAATGCTGTATGGGTTTATCCAATACCTGTTTGTTTCAGAACAATGAATGTACAGTATCTGCATATTATGTGTGAGCATCCTTCTGTTATCTTAAAGACAATTATCTTGAACTCACTTATTTCAAATTTAAAGGTGGTGTTGTGTTTAACATTTATGTATGATCTATAAACACAGACTGATTTATAACATGTATCCAATGTGATGTTCTAGTTGGAAGCTAGCACAAGTCTCAGCTTTGTTTGCCCTCATCACCTTCTTTACCTACTTGCCTACTGGACACTTTCACCCCCTTCCTGCCTAGGCCAATTTTCAGCTTTCAGCACTGTCACACTTTGAATGACAATTGCACGGTCATGCAACGCTGTACTCAAATTACATTTTTATAATTTTTTTCACACAAATAGAGCTTTCTTTTTGTATTTGATCATCGCTGGGTTCTTTTAGTCTTTTTGTCATTAAATACATAATTTTTCTCCTTCACTGATGTGCGCTGATGTTAAAGAGTTGCGTCATCGGTTATTTACCATGATTGGGGTCGCACTGTGTCCTGGGAACACAGCACAGCTGCGATAGGCACGCCGTCATATGATGTCATCCCACAACGAGAGTGCCACCCCGCCGCCATCATTTTACTATACGGCAGGCGGCAAGTAGTGAAAGGCAGGTAGTTGTTCTCTAAATTGTTCTCCACAGGTCAAAATTCAGAACCTCTGAGACTTTACCAGTGAATTTGAGTTATTTTCAAATTCTAAAAAATTTAGAGTAAGGCACCTATTTCAACAAAAATTATTAAATTGAATACATAATGTGCCCAATTTGATCTGTTTGATCTCCTAAATGTACATATTGTTTTCCCTCTATACTTTATTAACATGTGGCTGCATGATTTTGGTAGGAGAATCCTAAGGGGCTTAGAGCAGTGGTTCTCAATCCTGTCCTCAAGTACCCCCAACAGGCCATGTTTTGGGAATTTCTCTTAGATAAAATAGCTGTGCAAAATACCAAGCCATTGACTGATTTAAAGCACCTGTGCAAGATAAAGGAAAACCTGCAAACATGGCCTGTCGGGGGTATTTGAGGATAGGGTTGAGAACCACTGGCTTAGAGGGTTAACATTTAAAATCACAAGGTCTGGACCTTGGTGTATAATAGGGCAAAAAAAAAAGTTGGGTGCCCACTAGAATTGAGCGAACCCGAACTGTAAAGTTCGGGTTTGTACTGGACTTTAGGGTGTCCGTGTCCCGAACCCGGACATTTGAGAAAAAGTCTGAGTTCGGGATTCGGGTATTTTCTCGTGGCTTTTGAATAGCTGCAGGGCAGCCAATCAACAAGCGTTTCACTCGCTTGCCCTTAGAAGCCATCACAGCCATGCCTACTAATGGCATGGCTGTGATTGGCCAGTGCATTATGTGACCCAGCCTCGATATAAGCTGGAGTCACGTAGCACTGCACATCACATCATCTCATACTAGTGTTGGGAGAGGATGCTGCCCCTGCTGTGAGGGACAGATTAGCGCTATAAAATCATCTCATAGTAGTATAGGGAGAGGTTCCTGCTGCTGGTGTGAGGGACAGATTAGCGCTATAAAATCATCTCATACTAATATAGGGAGAGGTTCCTGCTGCTGGCGTGAGGGACAGATTAGCGTTATAAAATCATCTCATACTAGTATAGGGAGAGGTTCCTGCTGCTGGTGTGAGGGAAAGATCAGCGTTATAAAATCATCTCATACTAGCATAGGGAGAGGTTCCTGCTGCTGGTGTGAGGGACAGATTAGCATTATAAAATCATCTCATACTAGTATAGGGAGAGGTTCCTGCTGCTGGTGTGAGGGATAGATTAGCGTTATAAAATCATCTCATACTAGTATAGGGAGAGGTTTCTGCTGCTGGTGTGAGGGACAGATTAGCGTAATAAAATCATCTCTTACTGGTGTAGGGAGAGGTTCCTTCTGCTGGTGTGAGGGACAGATTAGCGTTATAAAATCATCTCATACTGGTGTAGGGAGAGGTTCCTGCTGCTGGTGTGAGGGACATATTACATTATATAACCATCTCATACTGGTGTAGGGAGAGGTTCCTGCTGCTGGTGTGAGGGACAGATTACCGTTATAAAATCATCTCATACTGGCGTAGGGAGAGGTTCCTTCTGCTGGTGTGAGGGACAGATTAGCGTTATAAAATCATCTCATACTGGAGTAGGGAGCGGTTCCTGCTGCTGGTGTGAGGGACAGATTAGCGTTCTAAAATCATCTCATACTGGTGTAGGGAGAGGTTCCTGCTGCTGGTGTGAGGGACAGATTAGCATTATAAAATTATCTCATACTGGTGTAGGGAGAGGTTCCTGCTGCTGGTGTGAGGGACAGATTACTGTTATAAAATCATCTCATACTGGTGTAGGGAGAGGTTCCTGCTGCTGGTGTGAGGGGCACATTAGCGTTATAAAATCATCTCATACTGGTGTAGGGAGGGGTAGCTGTTGCTGGTGTGAGGGACAGATTACAGTTATAAAATCATCTCATACTGTGTAGGGAGAGGTTCCTGCTGCTGGTGTGAGGGACGGATTAGCATTATAAAATCATCACATACTGGTGTAGGGAGAGGTTCCTGCTGCTGGTGTGAGGGACAGATTAGTGTTATAAAATCATCTCATATTAGTGTAGGGAGAAGATCCTGCTGCTGGTGTGAGGGACAGATTAGCGTTAAATTTGTGCTAAATAGTACATTTGCGTCCAGAATGAGGAGAGCGTCAAATAAGGGACGTGGTCGTGGTGCTGCTGGTGTTGATGATGTTGGTGAAGCTCCTGTTGCAAGGAGAGGACGTGGTTGATCTGTGCCAGCTACACGCACAAGTGAAACACCTTCCTCAGGTGCGAGTAGCCGACAGAACCTTCAACGTTATATGGTAGGCCCAAATGCCGCTCAATGAATGGTGAGGCCAGAACAAGTAGAGGCGATAGTAGATTGGGTGGCAGATAATGCCTCCAGTTCCTTCACATTGTCTCCCACCCGTTCCCTTGCTGAAAGCCCAGAGTTGGCACCTGAACCCCATGGTCATCTGTCTTTCACCTCAGCCCCTTGTAAATCAGCCAAGCAGTCTGAGCCCCAAGTCATGCAGCAGTCTTTTATGCTTTTTTATGACTCTGCTAGTGTGCATTCCGTGGGCCATCCACATAGCCCTGGCCAAGAAGTGGAAGACATTGAGTGCATCGATGCCCAACCACTACTGTTTCAGGATGAGGACATGGACACACCACCACAGCACATCTCTGATGATGATGAAACACAGGTGCCAACTGATGCGGCTTTCTACAGTGGGTGGAAGATGATGTGGAGGATGATGAGGTCCTAGGCCCCACATGGAATGAAGGTCATGCAAGTGACGTGTGCAGTTTGGAGGAAGAGGTGGTGGTCGCACAGAGGCACCAGTACAGCAAAAGTGTAAGCAGGTTGCTAAAGAGGAGCGACCGTCCCCTAGACAGTATGCCTGCTACTACCCACCGCACCCAGGAACCTAGCACAGCAAAGGCAGCTCAAAGGAGTTCCCTGGTGTGGCAGTTCTTCAGACAATGTGCTGACGACAAGACATGAGTGGTTTGCACGCTGTGAAATCAGAGCCTGAAGCGAGGCATAAATGTTCTAAACCTGAGCACAACCTGCATGACCAGGCATCTACTTCCGACGACGTCCAATGACGAAACGCGTTAGGCGGGGCCAGCACAACGTTCATGCGCTCTGACGTCACTACCGAGATCGTGGTTTAGCCCTTTGGTACGCAAGCCACAGGAAGGGGAAGGGAGACGTCCCTTCCTCAACACAGTAGCCGCGCTGCCGAACTGTTACTCAATTTTATCTAAGTATCCTTGATTGCATTTAGGGATGTTATTTATAAAGTATTCTGTCCACAAGTTTTATACTTAATTTGAGCTAAATAAATAATAATTTTTTACGGTAATACACTATTTTGGATTTTCAGTTTTTTATCCACACCCACAAACCGGAGCAATTTTTACCAAATCTAAGGATCAACAATAGGACGGATTGATCAGGACCTACAGGAAGGAGCAACCCAGGCTGTCCAACCCGAGCTGACCGGGGAAAGATACAGCAAAGGCGAGCTACCCCTGCAGGGGTACCTATCTCTAGTGAGTGGGGACACAGGTGGGGAGCACGGTTTGAAGTCACTGGATTATCGGGCAGGAGTGTGTGAAATCACCGGATCACCTTTTGAATTATATGTATCAACAGCAAAAGTCACATTACTTTCAACAACAGTCTTCATATCTATTATAGACTTTTACTGGATCGTGGTCTCTTCCTATTACGATCGTATTGATATATGGACATAACCACTGGGCATAGCCCATAAAGACTGTGAGAGGGATAAGAGTGTGTGGTTTTAAAAAATTTTGCTGGGTGTTTTTACCCTTTTTACATATTGCATTTATACACATTTTATATATATTTTTATGTACACGGACTTTTATACACATCCACATAAATCACTATATTTGAATAATTGGAATATTATTAGTCATACACATTTTAAACTTTATTGTTACATCTGTGGTTTCAGTTTTGCATATATTTATTTACTCACTGATTCACTTTGACACTTTAACACTCAGATCATTGTTTCATATGAGGGGTCATCACAAAATTAACACACAAACAGCACGACATCTGTGCACATAAATACTTTGGGGACTAGCTCCATCTTCCTGTCATTGCAAGATCTACATGCAAAGCACGAGCTGCAGTGGAATAAGCACCTCAAAATCCAAGAAAGGTCTGGGGGCTCCTCCTACTTCCTCTCCTGCTGCTGCTTCGGCCTCTTCCTCCACCTCTACAGTGCCAGTGTCACCTGCCACCCAGCAAACAGACGATGTGACAGCAACGCCACCATGTCCGCCACCGTCCCCAAGCATTTCCACACCATGGTCCCATGGAAGCTTACAGCTCTCCATCTCCCAAACACTGGAGAGAAAGAGGAAGTGCCCCCCTACCCACTCACGATCCCTGGCCCTGAATGCCAGCATTTCAAAATTCCTGGCCTTTGAAATGCAGTCATTCTGTCTGGTGGACACGGACAGTTTTAAAAACCTGATGGCAGTGGCTGTCCCACAGTATGTGGTTCCCAGCCGCCACTACTTTTCCAGGTGAGCCATCCCTTGTTGGGGACAAGATCAAGTGTGCACTGCGCAACACCATCTGTGGCAAGGTCCACATAACCACTGATACATGGATCAGTAAGCACGGGCAGGGACACTATATCTCGCTGACTGCACACTGAGCAAATGTAGTGGTGGGTGGGCCTGAGGCGGATAGCAGTTTGGCGTATGTCCTTCCACCACCGAGGATTGCAGGGCATTTCTCTTTGCCTCCTGTTGCCTCCTCCTCCGCTTCCTCCTTCTCTACCATCCCCTCATCCGGTCAGCGTAACACCTTCACCACCAACTTCAGCACATCCAGGGGGAAAAGACAGCAGGCTGTTTTAAAACTGATATGTTTGGGGGATAAACCCCACACTGCGCAGGAGCTGTGGATGGGCATTGAACAACAGACCGATGAATGGTTGTTGCCACTGAGCCTCAAGCCCGGCCTGGTGGCATGCGATAATGGGCGAAATCTTGTAGCAGCTCTGGGCCTAGCCGGTTTGACGCACATCCCTTGCCTGGCGCATGTGCTGAATTTGGTGGTGCAGAATTTTCTAAAAAACTACCCGGATATGTCAGAGCTGCTGCAGAAAGTGCGGGCTGTCTGTGCGCGCTTTCGGCGTTCTCACCCTGCTGCTTCTCGCCTGTCTGCACTGCAGCGGAACTTCGGATTTCCAGCTCACCGTCTCCTATGCGATGTGCCCGCAAGGTGGAACTCCACCTTGCACATGCTGCGAGCAGCAGCAGGCAATAGTGGAGTTTCAGCTGCAGCACGCACGGGTCAGTCGCTCTGCGGAACAGCGCCACTTCACCACCAACGAGTGGGCCTCCATGCGAGACCTGTGTACCATATTGCAGTGTTTCGAGTACTCAACCAACATGGCCAGTGCCGATGATACTGTTCTCAGCATTACTATCCCCCTTCTATGTCTCCTTGAAAAAACACTTCGGGTGATGATGGAAGAGGATGTGGCACAGGAGGAAGAGGAGGAGGAAGAGGGGTCATTTCCACGGTTATCAGGCTAGTCATTCACAAGTGGCTCTGAGGGTGGGTTCCTGCACCAGCATAGGCCAGGTAAAACATTTTTAAGCCAGGGCACAGTTCTGGAGGATGAGGAGGACGAGGAGGATGAGGAGGAGGAGGAGGATGAGGAGGAGGAGGAGGAGGAACCGTGTTCACAGCAGGGTGGCACCCAACACAGCTTGTGGGCATCACTGGAGCGTGGCTAGGGGGGATACGGGGGACACAGATGATACACCTCCCACAGAGAACAGCTTGTCTTTGCCTCTGGGCAGCCTGGCACACATGAGCGACTACATGCTGCAGTGCCTGCGCAACGACAGCCGAGTTGCCCACATTGTAACTTGTGCTGATTACTGGGTGGCCACTCTGCTGGATCCCTGTTACAAGGACAACGTGCCGTCCTCAATTCCCTCACTGGACTACAAGCACACGCTGGTAGACGCGCTGCTGAGGGCATTCGCAAATGACACCGGGGGATCAGTGGAAGTACAAAGTGAAGGCAGAGGAGGAGGAAGAGGTCACCAACGCTGCTGTGGTACCGCCAGCACCTCAGAAGGCAGGGTTAGCATGGCCGAAATGTGGAAAAGCTTTGTCAGCAGCACGCCACAACAAACAGCACCACCAGCTGATAGGCAATGTCTTAGCAGGGGGCAGCATTTCAGCAACATGGTGGAACAGTATGTGTGCACACGCCTACACGTACTGACTGATGGGTCTGCCCCATTCAACTTCTGGGTCTCCAAATCGGGCACATGGCCTGAGCTTGCCCTTTATGCCTTGGAGGTGCTGGCCTGCCCTGCAGCCAGTGTATTGTCTGAACGTGTGTTTAGCAAGGCAGGGGGCGTTATGACAGACAAGCTCAGCCGCCTGTCCGCAGCCAATGTGGACAAGCTAACCTTTATTAAAATGAACCAGGCATGGATCCCACAAGACTTGTCTGTACCTTGTGCAGAATAGCCATTTATACTGGCCTCACACAGCCATTGGTATACTTAAGTGAACGTATCCTTTTTTTTTTTTAATATGTCTCAATATTTTGTGGGCAATTATAAAAAAAAACAAACAAAAAACAGTGTTGGCTACCTCCTCCTCCACCGCCACTTCCACTACCTACACCGCCACTGTCACTGCCTCCTCAATCTCCTACTCCACATCCACCTCCTCCTCCATTTTTTTAATTTTTTTATGTGATTTTAAGTTATTTCCCTATCCACATTTGTTTTGCAGGGCACTTGTCTTACTCTTACCCCCATTTTGCTTCCTTTTGCAGCCCTCTAGCCCTTTCCAGGACTTTTTTAGAGCAATTTTTGTGCCCAAAAGTTCAGGGCGCTATTGACTTCCGCCGAACTCAAACATCCAGGTGTCTCCTCAACTCTAGAGCCCACTACTTTGATCTTTTTAGCTTTTATTTCTAAACTCACAACTGGAGAGAGGGTCTAGGGTGCAGGATACCCAAAAAGCACATAATTGTATATTCTGAAAAGGTAACATGCTTTAGTATCAGCTTCTGAGTAAATGCTACATTTAGGATCAGCCAGACAAATATATTGCCCTGTAAAGCCTGGTACACACTATGAGTCTTTTTTCCATTCAACCCAGCGGGTTGAATGAAAAAATACTGTCAGCTCCAGGCGGAGCCTCTGTACTAATGATCCAACCCCTGCTGAGCTGTTGTGTTCTGAAAGGGGGACGGCAGATTTTTTTTATTGAACCGGCCGATGTCGCCCGCATTTGGCCATTGTGTACAGGGTTTTAGAGAGGTCACATTATTTATTTTTCTTGCTTACCTGGCTTCTATCACATTACCCCCAAGTTCATAAGAAACCTGAACTTGGGGGTAATGAATCCTTCTTGCAATGTCCACATAATCAAGTTTACCCATATCCTCTGTGATACTCTTTGGCAAGCAGAACACTGCTTCAATCCAAATACCTTGTAGTATTGAATCCAACCCTAACTTCGTTTCCAAACCCTCATCATATGCCCCTGGGCTAAGGCCAGGCCAAAACAATACTTTTTTACACAGCCCTCCTCCCAGGGACAGTGGGAGCTGGTGAAATTTTAGGATGGGGGGCGCCAGACCCCGCCCTTCCTTTTGACCCCTCCCACTTCTCATAAGACCCACCCCTTATATATTCCGCCCATTGTGTCAGGAGTATATACAGCCGAGCATCACCAGATAGGGTATACAACATTACAGAGAGGGAGTATACAGAGCCACCAGATAGGAGTATACAGAGCCACCAGATAGGGGTATACAGTCACCAGATAGGAGTATGCAGAGCCACCAGATAAAGGTATACAGAGCCACCAGATAGGGGTATACAGAGGTCCCAGATATCAGTATACAGAGCCACCAGATAGCAGTATATAGAGCCACCTCATAGGAGTATACAGAGCCACCATATAGGTTATAAAGAGCCACCAGATAGCAGTATACAGAGCTACCAGATAGCAATATACAGAGCCACCAGATAGGAGTATACAGAGCCACCATATTGGAGTATACAGAGCCACCAGATAGGGATATACAGAGCCACCAGATAGGAGTATACAGAGCCACCAGATAGCAGTATACAGAGCCATCAGATAGGGGTATACAGATCCATCAGATAGCAGTATACAGAGTCACCATATAGATTATACAGAGCCACCAGATAGCAGTATTCTCTCTCGTGCACTGCCCGTCACTCAGTGACTGCCCAGCAGCCACAGCCAGACCACCAACTCTGTCAGCAGACAGCAAGCAGCCTAAAAAAAAAATCAATATACCAGCGCCACCTTTAGGAGGTTGGGCTGACTTTTTTTTTTCTTCATTGCCAGTGGGGAGGCATCGCCCAAGCGCCCCCTACTGACCAGCCGCCGCTGCCCAGGGAGAAGCTTCAGTGGAGAGAATGAGTTCTGGAAATGTGCTCCCAAATTTTTATCATTGCCCTAAGCCATACATCCAAACAGCTCCACAGGCACTGAATGGATCAGATAATTATTCATAACCTAGGAAGTTGATTACCTGCACTGCTTCCTCCCAGCAACAGGCAGAACCAATCAACCCTTTAAAGAAAACCAGAAGGGCCCACAAAACACTTATAACAGCTCAGACTGGCTACAGCCTAACAATGACACACACTAAATTTAGCTAGGGACTTAACTGCAAAGGGCAGGACTCGAGCCCTATACATGGTACAAGATGCAGTGTTTTTTATGCCAAGCTAATTTATCCATGGAAACCTGAAAAAATGTAATCTTAACAGTTTTTTAAACAGTCCTCCTTTTATTGCATTATTGATATGCTGATTAAGTAATATCAGTCACACATTTCTAAAGACAATTTGGGTGGAAGCAAGAGAACTTTGCATTTGGTTAGAGAATACATTAAATATGCCAATTATTTCTCTCTTAAACTGTATTTTTGCAGGTTTCTAGCAACCTCTTGCACCCTTGAATAATCCAGGTATGCAATTTCAGACTGCTGCTTTAGAAAATGTTGCCAATAATATAGCATACAGCTTTTTAAAGAAACAACATGTGATCAGCTCATCTGGCAGCCATAATTACCCCAGCAGCAGTAAACAGTGCTTGGCAACATTGTTCCCAAAGTGCAGCTTTTTTCCCCAAGTCAGCTTTTTAATTGTATAAATGTTTTTTATGGGAAAAAAATTTACAAACACCTAAATCCAAGAAAAGTGATATTTTCTGTATATTATTTGGATCAATCCCATAAACAGGCTTTCTGGTAATTACATTATTAAAACGTATGGGTTAAGTTACTATGACTATAGAGTGCAAGCTGTGCATGGTAGCCGATTAGCTTCTAACTTCAGCTTGTTCAATTAAGCTTAGACAAAAAAAAATGGAAGCTTATTGGCTTCTGTGCAGAACTGTACCAGATTTTGCACTCCCCAGTTTTAGAAAATCAACCCCCCTTTGTTCTTTTCAAGAACAATTTACTTAAACAACTGAAATGGCATATACCTGAGCAACAGAAGTTTACCACATGCTACCTTCTGGTAGCGTCTATGTCAAAGTAAAGGGTGACCAAGTACTTTCAGTCTCCCTTGCCACCCACATCTTGCAACTAAACTCCACGTTCCTTACTCAGTGCAGCAACAGGACTTGTACAGAAGCAGTTCAATGTGGGGGTGGTTTCTCTGGTAGATCTCTAATAGTAAAATAGACATTAAAAGGGGCTACAGGTTCCAGCATGCAGTAAGCAAATGGTCTGAGCTGTGGGTTGCTGGTTGTCAGTGATGTAAAGCTGAGTTGGTGGTAGACCATGGTAGGGGACATGCAGGGTGGTATGGGGAACATTGGCTCAAGGGATTTGGAGAGCCAGAGGACAGGGTAAATCTTTGGGTTTCATACACATTAAAACTCTAATTTTAACTCTAATTTTCTGAGATGGAAAAAAAAAAAATATTACACAAAAAGGAATTGGTTAAACCCACAAGTGGCTGTTACCATTTCATTGCCTTATGTTGGGTTAAAAAAAAAAATCAATAAGATAAAGGATGACTTAAAGGTATAGTGTAGTGTAGCGTTACCAATGAAAGAACCACTTAATCATTTTGTGATTTCTCTGCACACCTGAATATGACACACGCTCACCCAGGGCTTACTGACACACCTTGAGGTATTTCAAAGAATTTATTAGGCCAAGAATACAGTAGCCTAAAGGGAGAGAGAATTAGGAAGTCTACTTATACCAACAATCAATAAGACAATAACATTACTCAGAAAGATATGGTTAAACACCTGAAGTATTCAGGCTATCAGTATTCAATATAACTCAATTGCATTTACCTAGCAGCAGTATATAAAAGGAATCCTAAGTTGTAACAGTCACAGAGTTATCCCACTGGTCAGGGATTGTTGAAAGAGAAACGTTGGCAAAACTTGAAGAAAGCACAACAGTTCCCAGCAGATAACAGATTAACTTGTGCAATGTTAGTCTGTTACCAGACCCAGGGTGCCCTCTTCTAGGTTTCTGAACACGTGCTCTGATTCAGTTAAAGACCTCAGACAGGAATTAAAGATGCTGTGACACCTCTCTTTCAATCCTGTTGAAACAGTTCCCCTTCTCCATTATAAATGATGGGAACCCTGTCTAGTATAGTCAGATCACACCAGACATCCAAATCACACCTCACACCTTCTTAGGGAGAAGGTTCCCGGTCTCTCAGGCAAGGGTCTGCATCATGAGCAGTCTCTTTGCTTCTCTCGGGTCTCAACTGATTGTGATATTCAACAAAAATAGCTATACACCCAAAATGAATATTGTACCCTTGACCTCAGAAGCTGGTATTGCCCCCTTTAGTAGGAATAACATGCAGGCGTTTTGCATAACTGTCCTCCAGTCTCTTAAACTGAATTTTTTCAGTTGCAATATCTTGGTGGTTTCCTTGCCCTTTTTAAATCCTCTACAACTTTGCAAATGGGTTTAAAATCATCATGCTGAAAGATTCATCCTTGGTTCTTGTGTTCTCATGTTATCGCACACTTTCATTTTATACAGAATTCATAGCAGACTCTACAAAGGCAAGCTATCCACTCCCTGAAGCAGCAAAGCAACCCCAAAGCAAAGCAACCCCAAACCATAACATTTCTTTCCCTAAGCTTCACAGTTGATTTGACATTATTCTTCTAAAATGTTGTCTTGACATGTTTGTCTACTGTTATTCTGGCTACACAACTCAGTCTTTGATTCATTAGTCCAATCTTTTTTTTATTGTAAGTGCATGTTTTGACACCAGCTGTTGCAAAAGTTACCTGCTGATCCTGCAATCCCTGTAAATTTTGGGGCTCTTGAGGACTTATTTTAGCTTCAAACAGTCAACTCTTGGGGTAAATTTGCTGGGTCAGTCAGTCCTTGACAAGATAGCTGTCATTTGAAATCTACAACACTTGCAGATTTTTTTTCCTTACAGTGGAATGATAGATTTCAAATAATTTGGTTATCTTTTTGAAACCCTTACCATACCCATAGACATGGGCAACACTCTATCTGAGGGCCTTAGAGAGCTCTATTGATCTTGGTATGATAACAGCACACACGTCACCAGCAAGCAGAACACCAGACCCAAGCTCTGAGGTTTAAATAAGAGAGGTCCCACCTCCATGCTCCCTAAGGAGGTTCTTATAATTGGCACCTAATTGGGAACACCAGATTCAAATTTCATGGATTTAAATTGATGTTAAATATAGAGGTGTACTTGGTTTTTCTACCTGGCAGATCTGCATTTTCATTCATTTAGATTATGAGAATGAATATACCACTTCATTTTTATGTGTCATCAACTGAAGATCTAATGTCTTCCTGTTCAATTATGTTGAAAAAGTCAACCATTTTCATGGGTTGTACTTACTTTTTCACATGACTAGATATATTTTAGCTTGTAAAGTAAGAATTATATATACACATATAACAAAATGTACAAAACACAATATTTTACATTAAACTCTCCAACTAGCATTTACAAAATGAATGCGCCAAAACAAATGATCCAACATCTATTCAGCAGTTTATTTTCCTTACTGAAATCTAAAGGTAATAAACACAAAATGATTCACAGACAATAATCTTCCAGCTGTCTTTATTTTCACAACCAACTTGGCAGCAGTTCTTTGTTTCCTTCTTTTCTAACTTGCTTTGCTATATGCCAAATGAATAAGTACTGTATCTAAATTACTTTAGGATTACAAAAATATTAGCATCCAATGGTACAAACAGTTTAAAAATAAAATAACATTTTTAAATTCTAACGTTTCTTTACCACCTGTCACTCTTAAGAATAAACTCCAGGCAGATACAAGAAAATACAATTTAATCCAGTAATGTATCAGTTAAAGGGTTAGTTCGCCTTTTTAGAAAAAATGAAATGATGAACTAACACTGTACATCCTCCCCTTGCCCCTGCTGTACTTACCTACTTGGGTGAAGAGTTGTGCCCACATAGATGATGCAGTGGTCCAGAGATTTGAAATCCCTGCTCTTCTCCCTCTTTTCTGTGTAGTGCTTCCATGGCAAATCAGAGAGATGCTCTGTGCCAGTGCTGACCAATCAGAATTGTTCTGATATGTCCTGGAAGTGCCACAGAAAGAAAAAGAGCAGGGATACTGCACTGGCTGTATGGACACCGACAGCTTATCACCCAGGGAGGTAAGTACAGCGGGGACTGGGGGAAGGGGATAGGGAGTGTGTGCATTGTTATGTAGCACCCTCTAGGTTGCTAGACTGATGTGTATAGGTTTTTGGTAGAGTAGGTAAATTTTTACTCAGGCCTAGCTGGTAGCTAGGTCTGTTTGTTTTGATCTGGGCTGGAAGTGACTCAGGGTAGAGCTGGTGGCTCACAGGCCCCCTCACTTCTTTCCTGAACATTCTAGAATCTTCTGGAAAGAGAGGAGGAGAGAGGAGGAGAGGAGAGGTGGAGCTGTCTGGGTTATTCTAAGGAGCCCTGACTAATCCCCAACTTGGATTGGCAGGGGGCAGGCCTCCTTAAATACCCAGGGTCAGCCCAGCTGGGGGTTGGAGTTGTTCGGGAAGGAAGCTGGAAAAGGAGTGCTAGGCTGTCAGTGGCCTTTGAAGGAGCTCCCCTGTCTGGGGGGGCGCATGGAGATTAGGGGAGCGGTGCCCCTGTACCCCATACGAGCGGCCACCACTGGTGTTAGGGCTTAACAGGATTTGTATAGCGCTGACAGTTTGTGCAGCGCTTTACAATATATATATATATATAGGAAATCTATGGATTGTGTCCAGGATGTGAATGATATTTGCCCCAGAATTATGCTGTACACTGTTTGCTTTTGTGTTTGTGCTGTGTGGCGAGCCTGTTTAGGCTCAATGACAGTGGTGGCTGGTGAAATTTTAGGATAGGGGCGCCAGACCCCGCCCTTCCTTTTTGACCACTCCCACTTCTCATAAGCCCCAAACCTTATAGATTCTACCCATTGTGTCAGGAGTATACAGCCCAGCATCACCGGATAGGGTATACAGCATCACAGAGAGGTAATACAGCATCACCAGATATGTGTATACAGAGCACCAGATAGGGGTATACAAAGTCACCAGATAGTGGTATACAGAGTCACCAGATGGGGTATACAGAGTCACCAGATAGGAGTATACAGAGCCACCATATAGGAGTGTACAGAACCACCAGATAGGGGTATACAGAGCCACCAGATAGGGGTATATTCTCACAGGTGTCGTCGTCTGACTGCGTGTGATGAGGATGGACGGAAACCCAGCAGAGATATGCTGTGCCTGCGCGAGTCAACTCATCACATGCCCAGCAGCCAGCATGTCTGTCACAGACCCGCCCCCGCCCACTGCTCCAATCACTGCCAGTCACTGGGCCCAGGCAGCCAATTAGTGTAAGGATGTGCGCTTCTTTAGCACACATGCCTTACACTTCAGGACTGACCAATAGGCTCACTACTTGCTGTCAGCAGACAGCAAGGAGGCCAAAAAAAAAGCAATATACCAGTGCCACCTTTAGGGGGTTGGGTTGACTTTTTTTTTTCATTGCCAGCGGGGAGGCGGCGCCCAAGCACCCCCTACTGACCGGCCGCTGCTCAATGAGGGGTAACAAGCTCAGGTGTAACAGATAAAGCACTCAGGGCTCTATAAAACTCCCAGGTTGCTTCAACAAGGAGCTCCACCCTGGAACCAGGTCTGCACGGCAGACTGGGAAGCAGCTACACCTCTGAATGGTGAGATTAAGTCTGTGTGACTAAAAGCCTCTATTTAATTCTGTGTGACCGCCAAGTGTCTGGGCAGCGGTAGGCTGTGGCAGAACAAGTAGTCAGGTTCTTGTGTCTTTGTAGTTAGACACCCAAAGTGGCAAGGGTTTATTTTCTGTTTTCTTGTATTTTACCTGTTTTGATGCCTGTACTTTGTAACCACAGATATGCATATAAACCACAGTTTTTGCATTCACAAAGATCCTGCTGTCTGTCTGTGCCTACTTCACTGTGCTGTGACCCATCCAGGGGGTCCTGCACACCGCGTTACTGAGCTAATTCCTTACAAATGGTGGAGGTTTGTGGGGCAGGTGAAGTAAGGCCAGCATGGAGAAGCTACTGAGACAGCTTGCTCTTGTAAATGCAAACCAACAGCAGACAAATGCAACTTTGCAACAGAGTCTTGCAATTCAGCAGAAAGCGCTGGAACAGCAGGACCAGAAACACCAACAACAAATGGAGGCCATCATAAAACGGTTTCAGCAAAGGCAGCAGACCGAGGCTGGGAGTGATTCTGGTAACATAACGTCTTTTCGGGTAAGCCAACTGTTGCCAATGATGACAGCAAATGATGATCCTGAGATGTTTTTGACCACCTTTGAAAGAACAGCGGAAAAAGAAAGTTGGCCTAAAGAACAATGGGCTGGACTAGTGCCCCCCCTACTATCTGGAGAATGTCAAAAGGCTTATTTTGATTTTGATGCAAAAAACTATGATTGTTTAAAAATAGAAATATTGGCACGACTGGGGGTAACCCTGGCTCTCCATGCTCAGCGTATCCACAATTAGAGTTATTGGCTGAATAAGCCACCCCGGTCACAAATGTATGACCTTATCCACTTGACCAGGAAATGACTGCAGCCAGAAACTCTGTCCGGTCTAAAAATTGTGGAGCGGGTGGTCATGGACATATTTCTGAGGTCTTTCCCTACCACCTTGCAGAAATGGGTGAGCCATGGAGATCAGGACACAGCAGACAAACTTGTAGGCCTTGTGGAAAGGTACCTAATGACTGAGAATCTGACATCTTCCCTGAGAGACTCACAGATTTTCCACCCCAAGACCAGACCATCCCCAGCTATGGGTAAGACTGCACCAAGGGATGGGGGTGAGAGAGTGAAAAAAGGGGAACTAAAGGTATTTTTGGGACTGCTTGTAATGTCTGGCGAGAGTGGCCTGGAAGACCAATCCCACAGGAGGTGACCAGAAAGTTAATTTGTTACCGTTGCCGGGAAGAGGGACATGTAGCGGCAGTTTGCCCAGCTATAGATGAACCAATGCACTGTGACTTTCTTACAAAGAGAGCATTCCTTATTTGCAACTACATGCACTGCAGTAAAGAGAAATAAGAAACCTTTATGCAAAATGTGTTTAGATGGTAAAAATGTTGTTGTATTGTTGGATTCAGGTAGCCTGGTTACCTTGGTAAAACTAAACTGGTGGTGGGAAAAACCTTGCACACATTTGTGTATATGGGGACACTTGAGAATATCCGGTGACTACGGTATCCTTTAACCACTTGCCGACCGCCAAGCTGCGATAACGCGCACTGTGAGCGCGCACGCACCGCCAGAGGCGCGCCCGCATGCTCACTGTGTTCGGGGAGGGCCAGGGAGCGGGTGCGGCGGCTTTGATTGCCGCCGGCTACCCGCGATGGCCCCCCCGGAGCGAAGGAACAGAGGTCCGTGTATGTAAACACGGACCTCCGTTCTGTGTGAGGGGGAAGGGCTGTGATCACAGCCTTCCTGTATACGAAGGCTGTGACCACTTCCCTTCTTTAGCTAGGGCAGTCCCCATACAGTTAGAACACGCCCAGGGAACATACTTAACCCTTAGAGCGCCCCCTGCAGGTTAACCCCTTCACTGCCAATGGCATTTACACAGTAATCAGTGCATTTTTATAGCACCGATCGCTGTATAAATGCCAATGGTCCCAAAAAAGTGTCAAAATAGTCCGACATGTCCGCTGAAATATCGCATTACGGCTAAAAATCGCAGATCGCCGCCATTACTAGTAAAAAAAAATAAAATAAATAAAAACCCCAAAAATGAATTCTCATCCTCCGTAGTCGCGAACACTTTTGCGCAAACCAATCAATAAACGCAGATTGCGATTTTTTTTATTGCAAATATGAGGAAGAATATAAATCGGCCAAAAACGGTGAAAAAAAATGTTTTTTTATATTTTTTTTTGGATTTGTATTCTAGCAAAAAGTAAGAAATTTGTTTTTTTTTTGCAAAATTGTCGCTCTTCTTTTGTTTATAGCGGCGATCAGAAATGACGCAGAGGGGATCAAATACCACCAAAAGAAAGCTCTATTTGTGGGAAAAAAAGGACGCAAATTTCGTTTGGGTACAACGTCGCACGACCACGCAATTTTCAGTTAAAGCGACGCAGTGCCGAATCGCAAAAAGGGCTCCGGTCCTAAAGCTGGAAATCCTTCCGGGGCTGAAGTGGTTAAAATCTCCCTCTGTATCCTATGTCACCAGGTGGGTTTGGTTCCCCAACTACCACATGATGCCATTGTGGGAAGGGATTTCCCAAAATTCTGGGAGCTCTGGGATTGCCCAGATTCACCATTAAGTGGTTCTTCAGAGCCTGAAGGTTCTTCTGAGGAATCCTCTAAGTAGACATTTGTGGTTCGTTTCGTCTCAAATTAATATTCGGACAAATTTTTCATTATTCTGTGATTCGGAGATATCCGAATATGCGAATTGCGGTATTTATTGAATGTTTCGAATAACGAAACGAAATTCGAATATATCACATTCAATTCAAATTTGAACTGTAAACATACACCTGAAATCAAAGACTTTGTGTGTTATTAGAGTACAATTTCGAAATAAAGCTGTTTTTGTTAAGGTGATTTAAAGGGTCATTGTAATCAATTGATGAAGATTTTCTTTTGTTTGTTCACTTTTCTGCATTTGAATCGAAAAAATATAACATTTTTGTTTAGAGTGATTCAAAAATATATCAATTTGAACGTTTTGAATAGAAAAAAATCTATAAGTTCAAAGAAAATTCAAAGATTATATAATAATATAATAACTAAACAAAATAACTAGATTAACGAATCGAAGACAAAACTATTTTTTTTGGCATGCACATGTCTACTTCTAAGTGTGTGGATTTTCCTGAGTTTCCCTTGTCAGTATTAGCAGGGGAAACAACAGGGCCTAGGGAAGAGCCTGCAAACTCAGAAGAGGAACAGCAACCTCCAGTGTTTGATGATCTACGTACACAGAAAGTTTTGCCACTGAACAATTGAAGGACCCCACATTACTAAGGGCCCAGTAGAATGTAGTGAAAATAGATGGGGAATTAGTTAACCCTGACGAGAGGATTGCCCTCCCGTACTTCATCATGGAAAGGGACCTGTTATACCAGGTGTCACAGAGAGTAGAGGAAACCATTGAGTAACTCGTGGTGCCCAAAACTTACAGTAAGATGGTCTTAGAACTGACTCATGGGCACATTCTCGGGGGACATTTAGGAGCTGAAAAGACTCAGGAAAGTATCAACCAGAGGTTCTATTGGCCTGTGATCACTAAGGAAGTGGAAATGTACTGTTCCTCCTCTGTGTCAGATTTCTGCACCCATACCACATTACCGCAGTCCTTTGGTACCCCTGCCCATCACTGAGGTCCCTTTTGAGAGGATCACCATGGATTTGGTTGGCCCCTTGCTGAAGTCTGCTAGAAGGCACCAGCACATCTTGGTGATAATGGACTATGCCACCCTTTACCCAGGAGCGATTCCTCTCCGAAATGCCGCTGCCACAACCATTGCCAAAGAGCTATTTCAGGTTTTCAGCCGTGTGGGTATTCCTAAAGAAGTACTAACTGACCAGGGCACCCCGTTTATGTCTAGAGTAAATAAAGAGCTCTGCCAACAGGTGGGCTGGTTGAAAGATTTAACATAACATTAAAACAAACACTGAGGAAGTCAGTAGATAAAGACAGAAATAATTGGGATTGTCTACTCCCTTATTTGATGTTTGCTATCAGAGAGGTTCCCCAATCGTCCACAGGATTATCTCCTTTTGAGTTACTGTATGGGAGGCACCCAAGAGGACTATTGGACATTGCCAGGGAAACATGGGAGAGTGAAAGTTTCCCTCATAGAAGTGTGATTGAACATGTGGCACAAATTCAAGACAAAATTGCACAAGTGATGCTTATTGCGAAGGAACATTTGGCACAAGCCCAGTTGGCTCAGCAGAGGATTTACAACCGTGGGGCTCAGGTCCGTTCTTTTGCACCTGGTGATAGGGTGTTGGTGTTGGTCCCCACTGTCAAAAGTAAATTCCTATCCAAATGGCAGGGTCCCTATGAAGTGTTGTAAAAAATGGGTGATGTGAATTTAAAAATTAATCAACCAGGAAGACAAAAACCTAAGCAGATACTGTATATCATGTGAATTTGTTAAAACCATGGAAGAATAGGGAATCTGGTTATCCCTGAAGTTGGGATAGCGGAGACTCTGTCCAAAACCCAGTAACATGAAGCTAGAGAACTTGTGCTCTGAAATTCAAGTCATGTTGAAACCTTATCAAATTCCCAAAGCCTGTTGTGAGGCAATTTGCCAAAAAGTAAAAAACATGCCGGAGCTGGGGGTTATAGAAGAGTCAAATAGTGATTTGTCCAGTCCTATTGTGTTAGTGCCCAAACCAGATGGAAGTTGGCGGTTTTGTAATGACTTTCACCACTTGAATAAAATCACTAACTTTGACACCTATCCCATGCCCCGCATAGACTAATTGATTGATCGCCTGATGATGACGTTAGACCGGACCAAAGAAGTATTGGCAAATTCCTCTCTCGGTATCGGCCAAGGAAAAAACGACATTTTTAACTCCAGAGGTCATTCCACTAACGGAGGATGCCTTTTGGGTTAAAGAATGCTCCAGCCACATTTCAATGGGTAATGGATAAGGCCCTTCGGTCTCATCGAGCCTATGCTGCTGCATACCTAGATGACGAAGTCATCCATAGTGAGGTATGGGACTTACACTTACCAAAGGTTCAGTCTGTGTTAGATTTCATCTGGAAAGCCGGGTTTACAGCCAATCCAAAAAAATGCATCATTGGGCTAGAGGAGGCAAAGTATCTGGGATATACTATTGGGAGAGGTCTAATAAAGCCCCAAGTAAACAAAGTTGAGGCTATTCAGAGTTAGCCAAGCCCCACCAACAAGAAGCAGGTTCAAGCATTTTTAGGATTGCTGGATATTATTGCCACTTTGGGGAGCAGTAGACTCCTACCCCTGTGGAAGTCTCTTCAGACGAAAAGCGTCACGTGATAGGAGTCTGCCCCAGTCCATTGCGCATGTAAGTGCAACTATTTTTAATAAATATACTTTTTTTTTTTTTAAGATATTTTTATTAATTATAAAGACATACAAACAAAACAATCAGCCATCTTTCGGGCAACATGCCCAGCATTTAAGTACGAATATTGGCGAGTTGTACATGGTCAATAGAAATTGTTCAATCACAACTTTCAATAAGTGACATTCAATTGTTGAGTGGGACCCCCTCACGTGGGATTGGGATTTTTTCAGGCACACTGAATAGTGAATCGTTTGTATATAAAAATTTATAAAGGTTTAATGGTATACATTAAAATGTACAATACAGTTAATGTATTACATATCATTTAAAACAACAAATGGGTACATATATTTAACAAATACGTCTAGTAACTGTAGTTTGTGGACACTCCTTGGCCCGACGCGTTTCAGGAGATTCCCTTCTTCAGGGGCCGTGATTGGGAGATTCACAGTTCTTTAGAAATCACCATACAAGTATATGTGGCCATAGCCTAGCATGGTTGATTTGGAAATGTATATACATATATACCCAGACCACTGACACAGCACTTGTGTAACCGTGTAGTTTCTCACAGGCTGCCACCAACACAC
>BLSH010387033.1:711819-733423 GCA_018402905.1 Glandirana rugosa | reverse complement strand
CTCTTCGAACTATTTAAAGGAAAGTTCGACCCTTGATTCCCTACACGACCTCTCTTCATTTCCTCACTATTAGACGTTCAAGACACGATCTCTCTCTCTTGACATCTCCTTTGTCAGTCGTTCAACTCACGACCGCTCATCACAACTCGCTTGGGTCTGACATTGCAAGCCCAGGCATGGCTTGAAAGCCCACAGGCACCGTGCCTGGGCCTGTAAAGTTTTTAACGAGCCCAAGCCAGGCCCCAAGACGATAAAATGAGGTGCACAACTCTTCGACGTCCCGTCGGTTAGTTGTTCGCAAAGTGACCAAACGGGAATCTTCGGTAGTGTCGGTACGGATGATTACCGTACCGACACTAACCGGTCACGTCATGGCTGTGATGGCTTCTAAGGGCAAACCAGTGAAACGCTTGTTGATTGGCTGCCCTGCAGCTTCTCAACACGTGGAGTAAAATAGCAGAACCCCGGACCGAACCCGAGCAATTTTTGAAATGTCCGGGTCCGTGCCACGGACACCCGAAAGTTCGGTACGGACCCGAACGTTACAGTCTGGGTTCGCTCAACACTACTCGCCAGCACTCAACTTGCTGACTGTTTCCTCTACAGTTCTCTCTCTCTAGCACAGAACTTGCAGATTATCACTCCTTTACTTCTCTCCAGCACATCCCTTAGTTCCCAGCTTGAAAGGAAATTTATCAAGCTTCTCTATTCCTTCATCTTCACCGTGGCTAGCACATGGTGAGGCCTACTCTGTGTTAGCAGGACCTCCGGAACACCCATTACAGGCCAGGGATCATGGGGCCCCTGAATGTGTAGCAAAGTACTTGAGTGCTAGCCAGGCCTTTGATGGACTACAACTCCCAGCCCATCTCACTTTCAGGTCCCACCGACCTGCTTTACCTTAGTGGCTCTCCTTCCCTTGACTGGTTCCCAAGGCTTCTACAGACTGACCACTATTCCTCTCCCAGCAGCTCCAGCACTTTCTCCTCCAGCCCACAGGGACCGTCACTCAACACACTGGTGGATCACTTTAAAGTCTCTCTCCTCCTGTAGCACCTCCGTTTTTCTCCTGTTCCTCCTGTGCGGTTCCAGGATTCACTCTCCTTCCTGGCTGCACCCAAACCCCCAGGCCCCAAGGTCACCCTCCGCAAACTGGGGGTGACCTCCCAGGTAGGGGCCTGCTCCACAGCGCCTCTACTACATCTCCAGACTTCCACCCGACACTTCTCCTCCCAGATTGGGCTGACTCAGAGTATTTAAGGAGGCCTGCCCCCTGCCAATCCTGTTTGGGGATTAGTCGGGGCTCCTTAGAACACTCCAGATGGCTCCACCTACCTCCCAGCCTCTCTGACCAGAAACCTTCCCCAGGTTTCTAGAAAGAAGTGGGAGGTTCTGGTGACCTCATCTGTTAAGTCCACTCAATCGTCCCTGAGCCTCTCCTCCCAGCCCAGATCAAAACACTCAGGCCTGGTTTTACCTTCAGGCCTGACAAAATTTTTACCTTACCTAGAAAACCCTGCTAGAAAATGCACTTACTCTATGGGGGCACTACAAGTCCACCACAAATAAACTTGTTTATTTTTGATTTAAACCTTCCATGATTCTCTTTTTCTTCCAGTACCACTTGTTGGAAACACTCACCCTTTATCCTTCACCTCATGTGTCACAAGCCTAAAGATGTGCTCTCACCTTTTTAGTAGGACCTTTTAAGTTATAAGGTCATAAATCACATTTTCCCCTTAGGAATTAAATGTACTCTTTTTCCCTTTCTTGCATTGACAAATTGTTTACTTTACTGATATAAAGAGTTGATCGAACAACTGGAAGTTCGGGTTTGGCAGGTTCGGCCGAACTTCGGGAAAAAGTCCGGGTTCGGGACCGAACTTGACCCGAACTTTATCCCGGACCACGAACCCCATTGAAATCAATGGGGACCCGAACTTTTAGGCACAAAAATGGCTGTAACAAAGTCCTGGCAAGTCCTAGAGGTCTGCAAAAGGAAGGAAAATGGGGGTAAGAGTCGGACAAGTGCCCTACAAAGAAATGGGGATGGGAAATAGCTTAAAATAATTTTTAAGCTAAAATCACATAAAAAAAATAAAAAATGGAGGTGGATGTGGAGTTGGAGGTTGAGGAGGCGGTGGAAGTGGCGATGGAGGAGGAGGTAGCCAACACAGTTTTTTTTTTTTTTTTGTGCAAGAAATGCACCGCTGGCCGCAAATGTAGTTTTTAGAATTTTTTTTTTGTAAACCAACAATGTAGATGCACTTTTTAATTTTGTGCAAGAAACAATAATCTGTCCCTTAAAGCAACAGCTGGAACCTTTCCCTATAGAACTTGGAGATTATTTTAGAACAATAATCTGTTCCTCTAAGCAACAGCTGGAACCTTTCCCTATAGAACTTGGAGATGATTTTAGAACAATAATCTGTCCCTTAAAGCAACAGCTGGAACCTTTCCCTATAGAACTTGGAGATGATTTTAGAATAATAATCTGTCCCTCTAAGCAACAGCTGGAACCTTTCCCTATAGAACTTGGAGATGATTTTAGAACAATAATCTGTCCCTCTAAGCAACAGCTGGAACCTTCCCCTATACAACTTGGAGATGATTTCAGAACACTAATCTGTCCCTCTAAGCAGTAGACTCTACCTAGTCCAGTCAGATTGTTCTGTGCAGCAGGATGAGGTCTGCAATCTGTCCCTCAAAGCAGCAGTACTAGTAATCTCTACCTAGTCCACAATCAGATTGTTCAGTAATGCAGGATGAGATGTTATATAATATCTGCAATCTGTCCCTCACAGAGCCAGCAGCATCCTCTCCCTAAACTAGCCTGAGAGCATATGACATGCAGCACGGTGACTCCAGCCCCATATAGAGGCTGGGTCACATGATGCACTGGCCAATCACAGCCATGCCATTAGTAGGCATGGCTGTGATGGCTTCTAAGGGCAAACCAGTGAAACACTTGTTGATTGGCTGCCCTTGGCAGCTATTCAACACGTGGAATAAAATACCAGAACCCCGAACCTGAACTTTTTTTGAAAAGTCCGGGTTCGGGTCCGGGTCCCGGACACCCCGAAGTTCGGTACGAACCCAAACTTTATAGTTCGGGTTCGCTCAACTCTACCGATAGATAATTCTCAAAATAAAACATATAAAATTCTTGTAGTGCTTTCTGTAAAATCTCATTTATTAAAACCTTTGACCAATAAAAATTCACTCACATTTGAAGGTTCACTGTCACCTGTGCATTACATACTGACTTGATAACAGTCGCTCACCACTGTGTCTGTGTGTATCCTGTTTCTCTGAACTATGTATTACATCAATGGACCTCCTCGGGGCTGACTTACCATGCCTTCTTCTTCATTCTGCAGATGAGGTAGAGAATAGACATGCCACTCTATTGCTAGTCCAGAATCAAAGTTAAAATACTTTACTTTGACTTTGATTCTAATCTGTTGCAGGTCATCAACTCAGAAAGTATTTGGGGCCAGAACAGCCCAGTAACTATCATTTTCAGAAGGAAGTAAACAATGGACGCCTCTGTATTTTCTTCACTACAATATAGCCCAACTTTCATTTTCATAAAGGTGCTTCTATTGCTTTGGGTCATTTCACCTGTAGGACATGATAATGACTTTGTGATGCTTTGATTTGAGTAGGCATAATACTAGCACAAATATCCATATTTGAATGGTCTGTGTTTTTTTTAACTACATATTAATTATTCAGTTTGGGTACAATATTTGTCATAAACTTTACTTGATTAGAATGGTTGCATTCAAATTTCCTCTTTCCATAGAAACATTTGCCCTTTTTTAATGAGAGTCTGACTGATGTGCACTGAAGTAGGATAGAGATATAAAGTATGAATACCCTACAATGGACACCATAAGCCAGATTCTCAGCCAGTTGCCTTCATATTAAAGGGTAAAGACTGGTACACGCAGATTGAATATCAGCCAGTATTGGCCGGTTCAACAGAAACCAGCCAACATTTGGCCAGTGTGTTCAGCCTTTTGGCAGCTTGCCTATTGTGTGTCTGTGTGTGTAGTTAGCACCCGGCTGCCCAAGTCAGGGGTCAGGAGTTAATGTTTTCCTGCGTTTTCCTTGGTGTGTGTGGGGGCTTTCATTGCCTCCCTCCCATGTTCTAGAAAAGGGAAGAGGTCTGGATCCTAAGGGGCTCTGGAAAAACATTTGGGGAAATGCATGGGTAACCTATACTAAAGACTTTTTGGTATCTATGGTCCGCTATAGAACACAGATTTGCCGGAAGTAACCTGGAACATGGACTTCAATGTTAGAGCACTGCCAATCTTCTCCCTCGCTATTGACTGAGACACGGCAGCGGCACCATAGGCTGCCATTGCTGTCAACCAAAGTCAGCTAGCCAATAGGGAGAGAGAGGGGCCGGGTTGGGGTTCCGTGTCTGAATGGACACAGGGAGCTGTGACTCGGCTTGGGTGCCCCCATAGCAAGCTGCTTGCTGTGGGGGCACTCAACAGGAGGGAGAAGCCAGGATCAGTGAAGAGGGACCCGAGAAGAGGAGGATCAGGGCTGCTCTGTGCAAATCCACTGCAACAGAGCAGGTAAGTATAACATGTTTGTTATTTTTATGAGGAAAAAAACAAGACTTTACAGTCACTTTAAGTGAGAGTATGTATGAGTTCCAAGCTATGTTCCCCCAGTTAGAGAAAGGGGGGCCCAAAATCTATAATCAAATCAATATAAGTGCCAGGCTTTGCCCTCCATCCAAGGGATAAATATAAATATTATGTGCAATAAACAGAACATCAACTCATGTATATATTTCGATGCGAAAAAGATGGACCAATTGGTACCGATCATTGACTCTGTTCATCCGGAAAAGGAAGGAGGCGGTAAATGACAAATTTACCGACCTGTTCCCACCTCTCCATCATGACACATCTTCTACAGCAGCTGGCAGGAGAGAGGAGGGGGGAAGACAGCAGCTCTCTGGGGGTGGGGGGGGGGGGGACCAGGGAAGCACACAGGGACCCTGGGAACAGCAGAAGATAAGTAAACTGAATAGAGGAAAATGGAGGAGATTGGGTCCTCTAAATGCCACCCCCTCCATCCCTCCTATTCAGGTGTACAAGGGAGGCACAAGGGCCCCCTGGACCATGGGGTCTGGTTGCAATTACAACCCCTGCAACCCCTATCGTTACGCCCCTGCCGTGCTCCTAAGCTGATCCCTGGATCAGTTTTGCCGGTACATGTAGATGAAAACAAGCTTGAATAGTGCTTATACAGTTTAAAACATATACCTTATTTATAAAAGGTGAGGTACTCACATATTCCTGGTGTTTCCAGCCCACCAGGCTACATCAAACAGTCAGTGTATAGCGTCCCCAAAAAGCCGCACAATCGCCAACTGCCCATTTACTCCTCGCTCCTCGTGAGGATATGGGTGCCTCCACCATCCTCACCTCTTTCCCAGATTATACATACCTGAGCATCGCCACAGTTTCAGGCATTAGAACGTGCACATTGAAGCAAAATTCACCTGTACAAGGAATTCAGCATTTCAGCAATTCAGCATCACATTTATGTGGACATTTATATGGACAAAGTAGAGTTCCTCATGACCAGTCATCTCTACCCCACCAGAAAAAGGGGAGATATGCCACTTTTTGAGTACCTTCGTCCTATCAATTTGAGAGAATCCATACATACATGAGGCGATATTGGACTTTCATGGTACGGTATGAATTCACAAAGGAATTTTTATAAAAATATACGTTTATTTAAAGTTTTAAAGAAATGCCCACAAGGGGCAGACATACAATATATAAACACTTATCACATTATTGGAGAGCAAAGACAGATACTCTATCGCAAAACATGTAGAGTTATGACTGGACAGAGATGAATCTTTAGTTCCTCTCTGAGGGCTTATACATCCACCCTCCTCCAGTTCACATTAGAGCAATTAGTATAAATAGAGTGTCTGTCTCTGCTCTCCAATAATGTGATAATTGTTATTTTAAAGCTTTAAATAAACGTATATTTTTATAAAAATTCCTTTGTGAATTCATACTGTACCATGAAAGTCCAATATTGCCTTAAGTATGTATGGGTTATCTCTACCCTACCATCCATCGTGTCATCAGAGGACACCCCACTACCGGGCGACCCATCCATCTATCTGATCCTGATTTTTATGTGTGAACTGCAGTTTGCGTTTTGTTTAATTGTTCCCTGTTGGATCTGTGGCTGTCTGTTATTTTGTTATTATAAAAATTGCCTGTTTGCACTGGAAATTGTAACATGCCTACTTAGTGCATTTTAAACGTTTGACATTTTTAGATGTTATGTTCGCAGCCATGATGGGTTGCAATACAGGAGGGGGATGTGTAGGCAGGTTGTTTACTGTGTGTGTGAAGTTACCCCCTGGCTGCCCAGGTCAGGGGGAAGTGGTTAATGTTTTGCTGTTATTTCCCTGATGTGTGCATGGGCTTTTGCTTGGGTTCAGCCTCCTTCCCATGTTCTACCTATTGGGTTCCGGGAAACACTTGGGGAAAGGCATGGAGAACCTACACTAAAGACTTGCTGGGGCCCATGGTCTGCTATGGATCACTAATTTGCTGGAAGAAACCTGGACTTCTCTGTTAGACCACTGCCAAACTTGGACTTTGCTCTAAGAGACTTCCTCCGTGCAAGTAAACTGGGGCAGCCACAGTCAGATTCAATTAGACAGAAGACGATACTTTATATGTGTTCTGACAAAAGCTCAGTAAAGCTGTTTCTACTGCTCAAGGCCTGGTCCGAAGTTGCCCAAGGGGTGCATATGGGGTCCTGGTGTCTCTCAGGAACCAGGGTCTGAAATAGCACATTGGGGTCAGTCAGTGGCGGCCGGTCCATAAGGGGTGCACCACCCCCCTAGTTTGCATGCGGGGATGCATGCGGGGCGCCGGACACCTTTCTATGAGTTTTTTTTTCTCAAGCACATGATTAGAGCCTGAGGCTCTAATTGGCTTGATAAAGTTTGGGCTCAGGGTGCAGAATCCACCCACTTGTGATAGCTAACGCATCAATATTTGCTATTGGTGGGGGGAAAGTGTGGTGACAGCTGAAGTAGATGCCCGCACAGCTCTGCTCTTCACTCAGGGAACATCAGATCCACAGAGCCTCCTGACAGCTTGCTAGCACCACCACACTGCATTAGAAGGCTCCACCGCCGGTAAATAAACTCTCCCATTATTTCTCCACCATGCAGCTCTTCAACAAAATGGCAGTGGAACCTCTAGCGGCAGCAAACCATGTCTTTTATTGTTAAAAAAGGAGTAAGTAATATACAGGACTCACTGTATCTGTTGGTTTGTGAGTATATTACTTACTCCCTTTTTAACAATAAAATACATTGTTTGAGGATAATGCACTAGGCTGGTGCCCCCTCTATTTTGTTTTATGATTTCAATATCCAAACTTCCCCAGTCTTGAGAGGGCAGCAAGGCATGACATGTCCATAAAAGCCAGGATGGAAATATAGGCAACCAGTACCTCTAGGGTCTACTCTCAAGTGCAGGGGGTTGTGTACTTGTTTGTCAGTTTGCAACACAAGATTAGCCTGTAAGTCTAAGAGGAGAAGATGCTGTGGGTAAGCACAGGAGGAAACAGCAACCAGTCATTGGCGTGGTACCTGGTTAGGTGACGGGTCCTCCGGTAGCAAGGGGCTTTGGTGTTCCGACTCCCTCCCTAGCTGTCTGTCTTCACCAGTCCCCAGGAGTGGAACAGCATTACGGAGATCTATGGCCTGGTCATTAGGTATATAAGGCAATAGTTAAATGAGAGTACGTATGAGGTACAAGCTAAGTGCTCTGCAAAACCCCATTTTGCTACTGGGAGTGGGGTAACAAAGGTACGCTGACTGGTGGAATAGGCATAGGCTCTGCATGCCCCTCCTAATGCAACACATACACCTATACAAGTGTGTAGGACAAGGGAAAGCATCTTCTGGAGGGACTCCACATACAACACTATACACAAGTGGCTCTTCTCTAAATTTGGGAGACTGCCTTAATGTTTGACTCTTCACATGACTGCCCCCCGAGGGCAGCCATCTCATGGGACCAAGAACCTGGCGCCCAACGAGCCACGGGATGCATGGAGGAAAGGTTCATCACCCTGCTAGGTTGAACGAAAAAAAACTGCCTGTATGTACCAGGTTTTAGTTCACCTTTACATAAAAATATCATATGCAGATGAGGGACGTAGATAAAAACAAACTATGCAGCTCTGACTAGTTTATTAATGACCTTGCTATAGGTGTAGGCCATTTATATACCTCTTGAAGCCTTACTGCACTCCTCCCAGGACATTGCTAAGTGAGGCCTAGTCGTTACTGCTCACCTCCACCATCGAACACCCTCAAATGCTCTTTCTCTCCCCTGATACAGTAGTTCTGAGCTCAGAATTTCTGAGCTCACTCCTGCGTCACTTTCTGGCACAGCGACAATAGCAGAACAAATAAAGGGGTGAGAGACACAGCAATTAAAAAAAAATGACATAGGTTATAAAGCCCCACACCCCTCGGGAGGCTTTGCACAGGGTTTTGGAGTGGATCTGTGGGAATGTGTGCCCATTCAGTCAAAAGAGCATTTGTAAGCAAAGGTACTAATGGTGGACGAGTCCTGTCTCACAATCAGTATTTCATTCCATCTCAAAGGTGTTGAGGTCAGGCCACTTGAGTTCTTCTGTACCAGATATTTCAAAACATGTCTTAATAGACCTGGCTTAGTGATCAAGGGCACAGTCATGCTGGAACAGAAACTGTTCATCACCAAATTGATGCCACAAGGTTGTAAGGGCACAATTGCCTAAAATCATTTTGTATGCTGTAGCATGTACCCTCCACTGGAAACCCCCGAACTCAACGAGTTGAAAGGTGTCCATGTACTTTCTAGCTGTATAGTTTAAGATCCTTACTGGCATTACAAATAAAATAACTTTTGACCAGTTTATTCCTACACAACATACCTATTTCTCCTCCCAACAGTTAGAGGATACACAATATGTACAAATAACCCAAAAAGGAATAAATGAATCCCTCAGATTTACATGCAGTTAATCCATGGGTTTTATACAGGCACAACGTATACTCATTATCACTGCCTGGGAAGAAGACAATGAAAATCAAATAAGCGCCCAACTATATGTCAGCATTTTCTTCAACCATGCCAAAATCTTTAGAGAGTTAACAATCCAGGAACCAATATTTTTGAGTGTATTAATGCAGCAGAGAATCCCAATATGCCATGACAATGTTTCATGTAAGAGACATTTAAGTATGTATGAGTAGCACCCTCTAGCTTAGTGTGCTAGTGTAATAGTTTCTGTAGATTAGGTACATTGTTTGGC
Source organism: Glandirana rugosa (assembly GCA_018402905.1). Classification (NCBI taxonomy): domain Eukaryota; kingdom Metazoa; phylum Chordata; class Amphibia; order Anura; family Ranidae; genus Glandirana; species Glandirana rugosa. Next base: position 724,036 of record BLSH010387033.1, on the reverse strand, counting down.
TTGGCTGGCAGCCAAGCCTGTGTGTTTTAATCTGGGTTAGAGTAAGTGATCCAGGGAGGCTGGAATGACTCGTCAGGCAGCATCTCTAATACCTCTCCCTACTTGCTGGAACTTTGCAGAAACTTCCAGAAGAATAGAAGAGAGATTAGGGGGAGCTGCCTGGAGTATTGATGAGAGCCCCAACCAATTCAATGGGCTGGTAGGGCGAGGGACCTCTTAAATACTCTGGGTCAGGCCAACAAGAGCAGTGAAGTTTGGGTGGAAGCTCGTGGCGGAGTGCTCAGGAGGCTGTCGGAGGCCTTTGAGGGTAGCCCCCTAGTCTGGGGGGTTGACCTCGGGCCTGGGGCTCAGGTGCAGGATGGATCCTCTCACAACACAAGGAGGAGCAGGTGCGAGGACAGCAGGAGCCAGCGAGCACATCCAGGAGATCTCCAGGGAGAAGACAGCCGAGAGCTGGTGAGTGAGACAGTTGGGGAGGACTGAGAGATCACCTAAGAGGACTGAGGAGTGGAAGTCAACCACCCCCCACACCCCCCCGGCAGCTGGCGGCACCTCAACCCCTCCCCTTCTGCTTGCTTTCTGCCTGTTGGTCTGGAACTTACCCCATCTAGGCAGCGGGCGTCAGGCAGCAGCTCTTGTGTCCTTTCCTCCATCACGGCGGCCGTGCATCTCCTACCCTCCTCTTAGGTGTCCAATAGGATCGCCTGTCCTTTCAGCCAATCGGGCCTCAGGATCAGTGTTACAATAGCGAATGTTCATTCGCTATTGTAACACACTTGGGTGGGCTCAGTTCGCATTCTCTGCACCCTCTAATGAGGTGCTTCAAAAAAACACCCCCCATTGGAATTCATGCATCCAGCGTCCTGCAAGGGGCCGGATGCATGGATAGGGGAGGCAATGCCTGTGCACCCTTAATGGACGGGCCGCCTCTGTTGTAGAGTCAGTCTGGGAGGACTATGAATGATTAGCCATTAGGGCTAGTGAAAGGGGCAGCCAGGTGCCAGGTGGATCTGGCAGAGTGTTTTGTCAGATCCCCAAACAGTGTTCCAGCTGGGTCTGAGTGTTTTTGCAAGCAAGATTCGTGCAGGAGGCAGAAGAGAAGTGTATATATGGACTGTATATAGTTGTGTCCCTGAAGAGTTCCTTTTGCTGATGAGTCAAGTGGACATCCTATAATATCCCTAACCCTATCCAAGTTTAATACCCCTAATAAATAAAACAAACAAAGTTGCTGGATTGTTTCCTGACTCGAGTGTACTGTGGAAATTTGGTGTGCCTAGCTGTGCAGGGGGGGATCCTTATTCACCAGCAGCTCCAATGGGGGTAGAGCTACATATGTGAAAACCCTAAAAGCAAAATTCATAGCTACAACTGAAACGCTATTGCATGACAGTTTATGTGTGGATATACATGGTTCGTGCTCACTGCATATTCAAACCTCACTTAACTCTTCAAATTATGGAAACCCATGCTAATTGGTTTGTGGGTGGCAAACCATGCTTATAATCTTTGGTTGACCATTGCCCAAACTTGAGGGAGGAAGTAGAGAGGAGACATCGCTGGAAGTGGCAGCAGAGGAGACTTTAGACGGAGGAAGTAGCTGATTCTGACGAGCATCCTGATGGATAGGTAGTCGGATGGCTTATGAGTTATGCTGATTGACCTCAGAATTTCTGGTGAGCCTCAGTGTGTGCATAATCTACACATGGTGACACTGGTGGAGGATTTCTTCCAGGCTTGATATGATACCAGTCCTGGAGCACTTGGTTGAACTGCTTTAGAGACAATTTTTTCTTCAAAAAAATTTTTTGTTATTCTTTTTTGTTTTTTGGATTTGTTTAGCACATGCACTTTATACACAGTGTTTGTTTCATATGGGACTTTGTCAATATTCATGCACTTTTAGATGTGGGTGCGCTGCTGAAAACATTGTTTCACAGGTTTTCCATTTTATGCATTTACTCACTTCAAGCAGCAGCACTTTTAGATGGTTAACCACTTGCCAACTGCCCGCCGCAGCGTGACGGCGGCAAGTTGGCTCGTTATCGCGAAACGCCATCACAGGACGGCGGCCGCAATAACTAGTATTGTGAGCACGCGCGTGTGTTCGGGGGGGCCAGGGAGCAGGTAGGGCGGACTCGATCGCCACCGGCTACCCGTGATGGCCCCGCCGCAGTGAGAGAACAGAGGTCCGTGTAAGTAAACACGGATCTCCGTTCTCATAGAGGGGGAAGGGCAGTGATCACAGGCTTCCTGTATATGGAAGCAGTGATCACTCCCCTCCCCCTGCCAGCCCAGCCCACACACAGTTAGAACACTCCCAGGTAACACTGTTAACCCTTAGAACGCCCCCTGCAGGTTAGCCCCTTCACTGCCAATGGCATTTACACAGTAATCAGCGCATTTTTATAGCACTGATCGCTGTATAAATAAATGCCAATGGTCCCAAAAAAGTGTCAAAATGGTCCGACACGTCAGCCGCAATATCACAGTACCGCTAAAAATCGCTGATCGCCGCCATTACTAGTAAAAAATAAAAAAATAAAAACCCCAGGAATGAATTCTCATCATTCGTAAACGCGGCAACTTTTGCGCAAACCAATTAATAGACGCCAATTGCCATTTTTTTTACCAAAAATATGAGGAAGAATATAAATCGGCCAAAACTGATGAAAAAAATGTTTTTTTATATATTTTTTGGATTTGTATTTTAGCAAAAAGTAAGAAAAATTGTTTTTTTTTGCAAAATTGTCGCTCTTCTTTTGTTTATAGCGGCGATCAGAAATGACGCAGAAGTGATCAAATACCACCAAAAGAAAGCTCTATTTGTGGGAAAAAAAGGATGCAAATTTTGTTTAGGTACAATGTCGCGCGACAGCGCAATTGTCAGTTAAAGTGACGCAGTGCCGAATCGCAAAAAAGGCTCTGGTCCTAAAGTGGGAAATCCTTCTGGAGCTGAAGTGGTTAATCACTAGATGCTCTTAGAGATTGCTATATACCTTTATGAGCACAATTATATTGAGCGCAGTGTTTCACCTCATTTGTTCATCTATCCAATCATGGCTCATTGCTCTTAGTCCCGCCCCACACTATAAAAGTATTCTTTCAATATCGGCCATTTTTCGTGTGATATCATAGTTACATAGTTACATAGTTAGACAGGTTGAAAAAAAACCCAAGGAAGTGGTCATTTTGGAGGTGTGTTTGGGGACATTTTCATGTTGGCATACTGCCCTGTAGCTCAGTCACCAAAGGGAAGGGATCGTGCTCTGCTTCAGTATGTCACAGTACATGTTGGCATTCATGGTTTCCTCAATGAACTGTAGCTTCCCAGTGCCGGCAGCACTCATGCAGCCCCAGACCATGACATTCCCACCACCATGCTTGACAGTAGGCAAGACACATTTGTCTTTGTACTCCTCACCTGGTTTCCTCCACACACGCTTGACACCATCTGAACCAAATCAGTTTATCTTGGTCTCATTAGACCACAGGACATGGTTCCAGTAATCCATGTCCTTAGTCTGCTTCCTTCTGGGACTACAGCCATGCAGACCAATTTGATGCAGGGTGTGTGACCCCCCACCCTTTCAACCTCTGCAACAATGCTGGCAGCATTCATATGTTTATTTCCCAAAGACAACCTCTGCATATGGAGCTGAGCATGTGCACGCAACTTCTTTGGTCGACCATGGCAAGGCCTCTTCTGAGTGGAACCTGTCATGTTAAACCACTGTATGGTCTTGGCCACCATGCTGCAGCTCAGTTTCAGGGTCTTGGCAATCTTTTTATAGCCTAGGCCATCTTTATGTAGAGCAACAATTCTTTTTTTCAGATGCTCAGAGAGTTCTTTGCCATGAGGTGCCATGTTGAACTTCCAGTGACCAGTATGAGAGAGTGAGAGCGATAATACCAAATTTAGCACACCTGCTCCCTATTCACACCTGAGACCTTGTAACACCAACGAGTCACATGACACCGGGGAGGGCAAATGGCTAAGTGGGCCCAATTTGGACATTTTCACTTAGGGGTGTACTCACTTTTGTTGCCAGCGGTTTAGACATTAATGGCTGTGTGTTGAGTTATTTTGAGAGGACAGCAAATTTGCACTGTTATACAAGCTGTACACTCACTACTTTACATTGTGGCAAAGTGTCATTTCTTCAGTGTTGTCACATGAAAAGATATAGTAAAATATTTTAAAAAATGTGAGGGGTGTACTCACTTTTGTGAGATATTGTATGTATTTTATTTTTATTTTCTTTAATCAGAAAGAAGTTTATTGAAAAACTTACATCTCAGAGAATAATGTTTACATAGGCCACAATACAGTCCACATAGATTCCTAATACAGAATTACTATAAAGGGTATCCCAGTCCCACCGCCCCCCAACCCAATACCTCACTCCAGCATCATTTATCCGCCACCCCCGTGCATACCTCTGACCATGCGGCAATGCCACCCACCTATAGCAACAGTCTGTCCAGTATTAAATCCGCCGGGGAAAGCCCGAGAGTCTCCAACCATGGTTCCCAGAGGTCATTAAATTTGTGGGGTCTGCCCCTATGCTGAAAGATGTACTTCTCTAGTCTCAAAGTGTCACCCATCTCACTTATCCATTCCTTAATAGTGGGGGGTTCCACCGATTTCCAGTGCTTTAGAATTTGTTTTTGGGCTTGGAATAGCGCCCTGGCTATAGCCGGTTTGTGAGATTCCTCCGCAAGCGTATCATCCAGTACACCCAGTACACATGGCTTGGGTTCCACTGGAATGGCAACCTGGAACAGCCTGTTAATGGTGCTTACCACCCCCGTCCAGTATCGGTGCAAACTCAGACACCTCCAAAGGAGATGGATAAGGTCCCCCCGATTCCTTGAACATCGAGGCCACATCGGATCCTCCTGCACTCCCATCGTGTATAACCTAGCAAGGGTATAATGTGCTCTCAACACTATGTACAGCTGAGACAGACGTTGAGTAACATTGAGGGAGCATGTGTGGACTGCCTCCAGGACTTCCTTCCATTGTGCATCTTCAAACGGGCCCACATCCCTTTTCCATTTATGCAAGGCTCCCACAGGGAAGCTATTCAAATACAGTGGGTACAGAAAGTATTCAGACCCCCTTGAATTTTTCACTCTTTGTTATATTGCAGCCATTTGCTAAAATCATTTAAGTTCATTTATTTTCCTCATTAATGTACACACAGCACCTCATATTGACAGAAAAACACAGAATTGTTGACATTTTTGCAGATTTATTAAAAAAGAAAAACTGAAATATCACATGGTCCTAAGTATTCAGACCCTTTGCTGTGACACTCATATATTTAACTCAGGTGCTGTCCATTTTTTTTGATCATCCTTGAGATGGTTCTACACCTTCATTTGAGTCCAGAGAATCATGAGGTCAAAGGAAATGCCTGAAGAGCTCAGAGACAGAATTGTGGCAAGGCACATATCTGGCCAAGGTTACAAAAAATTTCTGCTGCACTTAAGGTTCCTAAGAGCACAGTGGCCTCCATAATCCTTATATGGAAGACGTTTGGGATGACCAGAACCCTTCCTAGAGCTGGTCGTCCGGCCAAACTGAGCTATTGGGGGAGAAGAGCCTTGGTGAGAGAGGTAAATAAGAACCCAAAGATCACTGTGGCTGAGCTCCAGAGATGCAGTCGGGAGAAGGGAGAAAGTTGTAGAAAGTCAACCATCACTGCAGCCCTCCACCAGTTGGGGCTTTATGGCAGAGTAGCCCGACGGAAGCCTCTCCTCGGTGCAAGACACATGAAAGCCCGCATGGAGTTTGCTAAAAAAACACCTGAAGGACTCCAAGATGGTGAGAAATAAGATTCTCTGGTCTGATGAGACCAAGATAAAACTTTTTGGCCTTAATTCGAAGCAGTATGTGTGGAGAAAACCAGGCACTGCTCATCACCTGTCCAATACAGTCCCAAAAGTGAAGCATGGTGGTGGCAGCATCATGCTGTGGGGGTGTTTTTCAGCTGCAGGGACAGGACGACTGGTTGCAATCGAGGGAAAGATGAATGCGGCCAAGTACAGAGATATCCTGGGCGAAAACCTTCTCCAGAGTGCTCAGGACCTCTGAGGACTGGGCCGAAGGTTTACCTTCCAATAAGACAATGACCCTAAGCACACAGCTAAAATAACGAAGGAGTGGCTTCACAACAACTCCGTGACTGTTCTTGAATGGCCCAGCCAGAGCCCTGACTTAAACCCAATTGAGCATCTCTGGAGAGACCTAAAAATGGCTGTCCACCAATGTTCACCATCCAACCTGACAGTACTGGAGAGGATCTACAAGGAGGAATGGCAGAGGATCTCCAAATCCAGGTGTGAAAAACTTGTTGCAACTTTCCCAAAAAGTCTCATGGCTGTATTAGATCAAAAGGGTGCTTCTACTAAATACTGAGCAAAGGGTCTGAATACTTAGGACAATTGATATTTCAGTTTTTCTTTTTTAATAAATCTGCAAAAATGTCCACAATTCTGTGTTTTTCTATCAATATGGGGTGCTGTGTGTACATTAATGAGGGAAAAAAATGAACGTAAAATGATTTTAGCAAATGGCTGCAATATAACAAAGAGTGAAAAATTTAAGGGGGTCTGAATACTTTCTGTACCCATTGTATATAGATACCAACATACTATAACAATTGGATATAAAACCTTTACATAGGGACATCTAAGCCATCAGGTGAAAGACAGACGAAGGAGAGAGAATCCAAGCCCCCCCCCCCCCAGCCTGCCTTCCAACCGCATGTTTCAACTGTGCATAATCAAACCACATAGTATCTGGCAAACCAAATTCGTGCTGCAATTCGGCAAAAGTGCACAGTTTACCCTGAGAAAAAATGTGGCTCAAGTATACAACCCCATAAAGCCTCCACCTCAAACCCGTCTGCAGTAGTTTAAGTTCCAGATATTGACCATTGTCCCAAATAAGGCTAAAACTAGTGAAGCCTTCCACCCCTTGCATCTTTCTCACTCTATTCCATACCTTCTGCATCATTATGTAAGTGGGGTATCATTTGTTAGATTTAGCAAACGCCAAGGATTCCAAACCCTGTGCAATGTCTTTGACACCGGCGACCCGGCAACGCAGCCGGGCCACAGGGTCTGTTTGCTCTGGCGATTCCCCCTCCCTCCTAGCCATCACCCTGGTTATGTGTTGTAGCTGGCCCTCCATGTAGTATAGCCAGGGGTTTGGCAATGCCATACCCCTGCCTCCTTCGGTTTTCGCAGTTGCCCCAAGTTAATTCTCGGTGGCCTGTCCAGCCATATAAGTGACCTGAACATTACATTAATTATGCAGAATATTTTAAGGGGAATTATCATGGGGGTATTGTGCAAGGCATATAAGAACTGTGGCATAACAATCATTTTTATGAGATTTACTCTCTCTGTTACCGAGAGCTTAGTTTCGACCAAACCCTAATTTTGTCCTGAATACGAGTCAGTAAAGGAGATACATTAAGGGAGATATAATCTAGGGTATTAGAAGTAATATAGAGGTCTAAATATTTAAAGGACTCTACGACAGGGATATGTTGGGTCGTGGGATCGAGCACTCCAGAAAATTCGTCCAGCCGCAGCATAGAGGATTTAGTCCAGTTAATGACCAGGCCCGAGAATCTGCCAAAGGTGGTTATGTCGGACATAGCCTCTCGCAAAGACTCTGAGGTATCCCCCAGCAACAACATGGTATCATCGGCACTGTATGTATTTGTACATGTTGATCATATCCCTCCTTATTAATCTCCTCTTCTCAAGAGAGAATAAATTCAGTTCCCCTAATCTTTCCTCGTAGCTGAACTTCTCTATGCCTCTTTTTAGTTTGGCTTCCCTTCTCTGTACTTTCTCCAGTTCCCCAATATCCTTTTTGAGAGCTGGTGCCCAAAACTGAACTGCATATTCCTGGTGAGGTCTTACTAATGATTTGTACAGGGGAAAAATGATATCTCCCTCTCTTGAGTCCATGCCTCTCTTAATACAAGAAAGGATTTTGCTCACTTTGGAAATGGCAGCTTGGCATTGCATGCTATAATTAATCTTATGATCTACCAAAACCCCCAGATCCTTCTCCACTATAGCCTCTCCCAGTTGTACTCCCCCTAGTATGTATGATGCATGCATATTTTTAGCCCCCAAGTGCATTACATTTATCAACATTAAACCTCATTTGCCACACGGTTGCCCAATTAAACAGTGCACTGAGGTCAGCTTGTATGTTGGAGACATCCTGTAAGGACATTATTCCACTGCATAGCTTGATGTCATCTGCAAACACTGAAATTGTACTTTTAATCCCAGATCCTATATCATTTATAAATATATTAGTAAGTAAAGTAAGGGTCCCAACACTGAACCTTGGGGTACACCATTGATAACCTTAGACCATTCAGAGTAAGAATCATTAACCACTACTCTCTGAATTTGGTATTTTAGCCAGTTTTCTATCCATTTACAAACTGATCTTTACAAGCCTGTAGACTTTACCTTACACATAAGTCGGGTGTGGGAAACTGTGTCAAATGCTTTTGCAAAATCCAGGTATACCACGTCCACAGCCACCCCTTTGTCCAAGGTTTTACTCCTCATAAAAAGAAATCAGGTTTGTTTGACAGCTTGTGTCTTTCAAGAATCCATGCTGTCTGTTGCTTAAAATATTTTTTCCCAGCAAGAGCTCATCTATGTGGTCTTTTATTAAACTCTCCCAAAATCTTCCCAATTATAGAAGTTAAACTAACAGGTCTATAGGCACTTGGTAAAGACTTTGTGTAATATGAGTCACTAGGGCCTCGGTGGAAAAAAGGGGGGTTAATACAACAGTAGCGTGTGCGCGCACCTGTGTGCGTTTGCGCACGCCTCTGTGCATGTATGCGTATGCACCGATATTGACGCCCAAACGGCCCATTTAAGCGGACAGTACCCCGCAAACAGTGCTGTCCATTCTACAACGTTTGTGTGTTCCTGAGCGACCCGTTACCTGATTATCTGTTCCTGTGACCCGGCTTGTCTTGACCCTGCTTTGATCTCTGCCTGCACTGATCTCGGCTTCCATGATCACTCTTCTGCCTGCTGCCTTGTACCTTTGCTGCCAGCCTGTTAATGAACTCTGCCTGTGCACGACTATTCTTCTGCCTACTCCTTTTGTACTGCACCGCCAGACAGTTGCCGACCCAACCTGTACCACCATTCTGTCAACTAGCACGAGACCAGAGGAACCACTTTAGTTGTCACCGGTGACCAGCTCAACCCTCGAGCCATTCTCACTCCTGAACCTCCTGTCTGCTCTACCAGGGGTTCGCAAATCAGGGTCGCAAGAGAGGTTACTCCTGCATAAGTCAGACTCCACCACCAGGCACGTGACAGGTGCAGCTATATGGATTTTCATGCAAGAAATACAGTGCTCCCACTCCCTTAAATGAACAATTAAACTTGCAGTTTAAATGTCAGTGCGTACTTGCTCTATTGTAAATGTGCTATGCATAAAGTGCCATATGATTAAAGTGCTATATTTTACCTTTCATGTTCAATTATCAAATGTGACAACAAATTAATACAAATTATGTGCACTATAACAGATGGATTATCATGCAATGAATGATGAATAAAATGAATGATTATTGATATCAACGTAATAGGAACAAATAAAAATAAATAAATAGGATAAAAATGGAAAAAATACATATATAGGATTAGAGTCCCAATAGGAAAAAAGTGCTTTAGTACTCAAGGTGCTTTTTCAAAAAACTTGTGACTTTTGTGGTCCACATGCCATCAGGCTGCACTCACCAGATAGGTTGGACTCCTATGCCTTATGACAAAAGGGTGGGTATCCTCCCCTCGTCCCGCTTGTTCCACTGTGCACCAATCTCCTGGAATCCCATCTGTGCGGGTGTTGTGCTTGTTAAGAAGGAGATCTTACATGTGTAAGATCTTTTAAAACCTTTATTTGCATATATAAAAAACAAGATTCGCTAAATGCCAATAAAATACTAAAAAAAAAGTCCAGTACAGTCTCTGGGGACAGTGGATGCCTAGTTTCCTCTGCCTGCGTTCCACTTCCTTGGGCCGTTAGTGACAAATGGGAGTCCTCAGCTTAACGCGTTTCGTTACTGAGAACCTGGCGACGTTCTCAAAAGCAGCTTTTGTCCCCAGAGACTGTACGGGCCATTTTTTTTTTCCGTTTTTTAGTATTTTACTGGCATTTAGCGAATCTTGTTTTTAATATATGCCAATAAAGGTTTTAAAAGATTTTACACATGTAAGATCTCCTTCCTAACAAGCCAAAACCTGCACAGAAGGGATTCCAGGAGATTGGTGCATAGTGGAACAAGCGGGATGAGTGGAAGATACACATACTGGACTCTAAAGGTCTAGGTCTCCTTTCACATGACCTGCAAGACTACTTTTGTCATAAGGCATAGGAGTCCAGCCTATCTGGTGAGTGTGGGCTGTTGGCATGTGGACCACAAAAGTCACAAGTTTTTGAAGAAGCACCTTGAGCACTAAAGCACCTTTTTCCTATTGGGACTCTAATCCTATATATGTATTTTTCCATTTTTATCCTATTTATTTATTTTTATTTTTTCCTATTAAGTTAATATCAATAATCATTAATTATATTCATCTATTGCACGATAATCCATCTGTTATAGTGCACATAATTTGTATTAATTTGTTGTTACATTTGATAATTGCACATGAAAGGTAAAATATAGCACTTTAATCGTATGGCACTTTATGCACAGCACATTTAGTATAGACCAAGTGTGCACTTTAAACTGCAAGTTTAGGGGGGCGTGGTTTGCGCGCACTGTAGATGGCCGCAAATCTATAGAGCTCCGGCTAAGCGAGTGGAAAACACATCAACCCGGGCCGTACAACGCCATCAAAAACCAGCAAATCCCACTAGCCTCTCACCCCTTCACGAGGAGCGATGTCCAGGAAGAGAAAGGACAGCAGGAGGCCGCAAAAACTGACCGAATTCTTCGGCCCGGCTTCACGGAGCCTGCTTCAAGATGGCGCCGGCGCGGAGGCTTCAGCCGCGAGAGAACATGCACGCGGCCATTACACAGACTTACCAGATGAACGTGGAGACCGCAGCTCCCCGGGGACATCCCCGACCCGCCGATCAAATCACCCAGACAGCCCGACATGCAACAGCCCGGCCAAGTCCCGAATGCGGATGGAGGAGCCGGCGGGTGACCTGGTAAGTCAGGACACTGCTCCATTACTACCCTCCACTCCCAGCTCTGCAATTGCTGCATTCCCCACTAGTAACCAGCCTGTAATGGATACCTTGCTCAAGGATATGCTGATCTCCCTACAACAATCCCTGCACACAGACATATCCATCCTAACTAACAAACTATCCAGAGAACTGACACACTTAGGAGAAAGAGTCCACACCGTAGAAAATGCCATTAGTGATATCACTTATACGGTCAATGACCTAGTGGACGCCAACGAAGAGGGGGTGGAAGAGCGACAATGGCTGCGATCAAAAATAGCTGATTTAGAAGATCGCAGCAGGAGGAACAATGTTAAGCTAAGGGGAATCCCCGAAACAGTACAACCCCAAGATCTTAATCATTACGCCACTGGCTTGTTTAAAGCTCTCCTCCCTGATCTGCAGCCGATAGAACTTTCAATAGACCGTATACACCGGATCCCTAAACCATCCTTCCTCCCAGAAACAACCCCCAGAGATGTTCTGCTGCGTATCCATTTCTATACCACCAAGGATGCAGCTTTGAGAAAAGCAAGAACCCTGGGCAAACTCCCCGAGCCATACGAAGCAATCCAAATGTACCCAGACCTATCCAAATACACTATGGATCTGAGACGCCAATTAAACACCATAACAAAGGCGCTACGCAACCATGGTATTGGATATAAATGGAGCCACCCTGCAAAACTCACTATTGATCGGAACAACAAATCATACACCATCTCTTCCCTAGATTCAGGAATAACCCTCCTCAAAGAATGGGGCATCATACCTGAACCATCTCCTACAAATACTCCGAAGGGAATCAGAGATCCAAACCCACCGCTGTGGCACAAAACCAACCGAAAATTCCATCCCAAATTTTAAGCAGACCCCTTAACACAACTCAACTGCAGGTTTTTAAACCCTACCTTAAAAGCCAACCAAAACACGGTGTCGCCACCCAAACCTAGAGACTAAGGG